>VXAX01006612.1:699733-807659 GCA_013399835.1 Leptocoma aspasia
TCATCTTTTCTGTTCGTGTTCATCTTTGCTGTTCGTGTCGCTCTTTGCTGCTCCGTCCGCGGAGGTGAGGTTAAGAAAAAATCCCGCTCGACAAGAAAAGTACTTTCTTTATGATATTGTAATNAGAAAGAGAGAAAGGGACTTGTTGCGTGGGCAGATGGTGATAGGGCGAGGGAGAATGGTTTTGAACGAAAGGAGATATTTAGATTAGATATTAGATTGGCTATTGGGAAGAAAATCTTCCGTGTGAGGGTAGGGAGGCCCTGGCACAAGCTCCCAGAGAAGCTGTGGCTGCCCCTGGATCCTTGGAAGTGTCCAAGGCCAGGTTGGATGTGGCTTTGAGCAGCCTGGGATAGTGGAAGGTGTCCCTGCCCATGGCAGGGGGGTGGAATGGGATGACATGTAAGGTGCCTTCCAACCCAAACCATTCTGTGATTCACAGAAGTCTCACCTGGCTTCCAGGAGAGACATGTGCTGTGTTTCTGCTAACCATGAGCCCTGCAAAGTAACCTGGAGCCCTGTCTTATGCCAAAGCTTCGATTAAAAAGTTTCTGTGTGTCAAAAGAAGCTCTTAGCCAGGTTAGCCAGGAGACAGGTTGCACTGACACTATGTGTGAAAATTATGATGTGTGGACATAGTGTGATAGGAAGATGTTTGTTGGGGGATGTGCAGAACTGGATAATGTCAGGGGAAAAAAATTCCATGCAAACTGAAAAAATTGAGACAAGTCAATGAGAAGAATGAAAGTCCTTATGCTGTTCTGATAACTTCTTCTTTTTGGGCTCTTTGTATTCTTCATGGTCAGAGAAATTCAGAGGGAACCCAGCTGTCATCAGAAGGGGAAATTTGCCAAGGTATTTCCAAAGCCAGAGAATTCCCTGAAGGCCTGTGTTGTATAATAGACTTACTGAGTTAGCAACGATGAAGTAATAAATCTCACTTCCTGTTACTCAGGGAGATAAAGGAAGATGTAGAAATCTCTGTTGAGAGCCTGACCAAGAAGTGATGGAGCACTTCCCTTTGTTCCTGTGGTTCTTCCTACTTAAGATCACAGTCTGAAGGCCAGCTTTTGGGAAAGACAAAAGCATCAGTGTGCTTTGTGATCTGCTTATCAGAGGTTCCTAACAAATCTGGGAGAGCTTCCAGCTGTGCAGAAGATCTGGGGCTTCACAAAAACATTGGGATCACCCAGGCTGGTTCTGGCCCTGAGCTCAGGGAAGTGGTGGATTGTGGTGGATGGGCTTTGTCAGAGCTGGAATAGACTCCAGCAGAAGGAGTGGGAAGAGCCTGGGCTGCAGGAAAATCACAAGTTTACACATAGTTGGGTCATGCTGATAAGAGGAGACAGGTAAATTCTTGGAAGAGGGGCCCACTAAGGGTTGTTCAACAAAAATACTCTCTGTGGCTCAGGAAATTCCTTAATTGTGAATAGTCCAAAAGATAGTTTATAAAAAATGGATTGTAGATTATACCTAAAAGATAGATTTTAGGGAAATACATACTAGGGAAATACATACATATATATATTAGGGAAATACCTCTGTAAGCTTCTTTTATTCTTATGTTCCCCCCTAGACACCTGGTTTTGTGCAGTACTTGAGACAGGGTGAGGCTTGGGGCCAGTGAACCTTCAGCCTGACCAGTGTGGCTGTTCCTCTTTTATGATTTTTGGCTGAGGACTGCACTGAGGGCCTGTCACCTGTTGCTGGTGCTGAGAGCTCTTGCAGAAGTCAGAGATATTTACACTTGGAAAGGAAAGGAATGGTTTCATGTACTCTTGTGCACAGTATTTCCTGATTCCAGGAGCATCTTTGTGTACCACTGGAACTTCTTCAGTGGGATCCAGCTCAGAATCAGAAAACATCAGTATTGGTGTCCCAGCAGCTCTGCTCTAACTGTGATCTTCCTCAGCAGTTTGTTTCTCTGTAGAATCCTCTTCAGGGACGTGAAGCTTTTTGCTTTGATACATTTGTGCTCTTTCCTTCTGAAACTCAATGATTTTTGTTTCTTCCCTGACCTGTTACAAAAGTGCTACTTTCCTGTCTGACAGTTACTGGGTCTGTTTTCTCTGTGTTCTCATCATGCTACTGATGTTGTGCTTTAGATTTCATGTTTCTATTAATTTTTCCCAATTTGACTGCCAGAGGAATGTAAAGCCTCATTAGGTGCTTGGTGGAGGAGGACAACTTAGTGTGGAGAACTTTCTTGCTACTTGGTTGTGTTGTTTAGCATCCTTTATCTTTGTGGTCCCAAAGTCATCCCTGATCCTTGTTCACTCTCATTAACCTGTACAGTCAGGTCCTGTTTCCAGCTGGGGTCTGATCCATCCCAAATCAGAGGCAAGGATAGAAGACTTGGAGCAAGTACACTGAAAATTAACATTTCTGTATTGAGCACTATGCACACTATGCAATGCTCTTGAATAATTGCCTCTTCTTGCCTATTCAGCAGTATTTTGGATTGTGAACCTGGCTCCCAAGGGAATCAAGGCACATGTAAGGTGGTGGCTGTGTGCCAGTCCTTCCTCTGAGACTGCTGAACCTGTTGGCAACTTCAAAGTGACTTTAATAATGATTTCAAAGATACTGACTTAGCTGACACACCTCACACAACAGGCAGCTGGCAGAGAGGTGGGACCTGAGTTAGGGCTTTGGTGAGGAAAGATGTGAAATCTGAACCTGCTGGCTGGTAAAGAATGTGGCTGATTCTTCCCTCTGCAGGACTGGGAAGGCTGAGGGGAGGAGAAAGGCAGATTGGGAATACCTCAGCCTCAGGAAAAGCTTTGATCAGATCTGAGACTTAATAGATTGGAGATAATCCAGTAATGAGATGCAAAGCTGAGATAAAAGCAGGGGCTGGGGGCTCAAGCTGGGACTCCTGCAGACCTGCTTGTGCCAGGTTGTGTTGCAGGAGGATTCACTGGGCTCCCACCAGCATCCTGCCCTTCCAAGGGATCCTTTACTCTGCTCTTGCATCAGTCAGCTGTGCCAGCTGACCAGTACTGATTAACACTTGTTGTTTTTTTTTTTTTTAATCTTAAGTAAAGGTGGAGTCTCTAGGGAGTTTCGTCTTTTTCATAATTCCTGTTTTCAAATCTCCTTTTACTTTCAGTTCTTCTGTAATTGCAGAGTAGCAGAGGCTGCAGAGTTTCTTGTTGGTTCTCCAAAGGCTTCACATTTAGATTTATGATTATTTTTAAACCAAATCTGTTTACAATAGATCTGTGCCCATCACTGACCTGATTGGGAAGTTCACAGCAGTGACTGTGACAGGTCTTTGCCCTTCAGTTATCTCAGAGTGAGGTTCATGTCTACTCTGCCTGGGATAAGAGGATCCCTGTTGCTGTTAGACAACATAAAAGCTGCTTCAGGGACTCCTTAAAATTTTACATGGTCCTGCTGTATGTGGTGCGTGTGGATAGTGACATTGTCACCTGCAGTTGTCCTGGCTGGCAAAGGCTGGGGGTGTGAATCAGCTCTTGTGTGTCTGCAGAGAATTGCTAAGGTTGGAAAGACCTACAGGATCATTAACCCAGCACTGCCAAGGCCACCTCTAAACCCTGTCCCCAAGGGCCACATCTACACATCTTTTATATCTTCCCAGGGATGCTGACTCCACCATTGCCCTGGGCAGCCTGTTCCAGTGCCTGAGCACCTTTCAGTGAAGAATTGATCCCTAATATCCAGTCTCAACCTCCCCTGGTGCAAATTGAGGCCATTTTGTCTTGTCTTATGGCTTTTTACATGGGCAGAAAGACTGACACCATGAAGACCTCCCCAAATGTTTTGTGATTTCAAATACTCCAAAATGCAGAACAGTGAGAGTAGATAGCAGAGTTGGGACCTGCTCTGTACCTTATTCTTGGTATTGAGGGTGTACTGGGACATAGTAGAGCTAAGGGGAGGAGGAAGAATAAAACAAGTAAAAGAAAGGACTTCTTAAAATATCAAGAGTGATTTTTCAGGAATTAATTGCTAGAGGAGGTGGTGGAAGCAGCATCAAGATGTTCAGAAAGAGGTGAGAGAAATGCTACATACTGAAAAAAACAGACAGGGGATTTTCCCTCTAGCATCTCTGATCCATGAAATAGCTATTCCTGTTTTAATGAACTCCAGCAGTGTAAACCCAGATCACAGGAACCTCTTGCCCTGGTTGTGTGTTTTTGCAGAGGAGGACTGTAAGAAGTACTTGCAGAGGAAGCAGGAAGAGGCCAACCAGCCTCTCCAAGTGCCAGCAGTGGACAGCAGCGTGCCCAAGACTTCGGAACTGATGGGCATCACCATCAGGGATGATCCCTATGGTAAGAGCCCGTGCTTCCATTGCTGCCTGATACCTCCTGTTGGAATCTCCTTCCCCATGGGAAGTGCATAAAACCTGTTTGCTTTCATAATTCCCACAGCTTTTCATACCCCAGGCCAGAATGCTTTCTTCATTCTTCCTGTTTCTTAGAGCAGAGAGGGAAAGCAACCCTGGGAAACACTTCATCCAGGAAGAGGCTGGCACAGAGCCACTGGACACACATGGGAGGAGACTTCACAGAAATCATGTTCCTTAGCCCAGCCTAGCCCAGAGCAGCAGCTGCTGAAAGCTCAAACCCAGGGGGAAGGGTGTCAGAGGTGATTTCCCTGCCCTGTCTTTGGCAGGTGGAGCCAGCTTGAATGAAAAGGAAGTGGGTTTGAAGTGGGACTGGGTGTGCAGTGGGTGGAGAGAGGAAATGGGCTCTGTGTGCATGCATTGCTGTGTGTGCAGCCCTGCATGTGCAGCCAGGTGTGTGCACATGTGTGTGCTGGCCGGTCTGACTTTGGGTGGCCACCTTTGCTGCATGTGTGGACATCACTAACCATCCCCAAATGTCCACAGGCCAATATTGTGGTGTTTGTACACGGCAGCTTTGCCTGACGTGACCCCCAAGTTAGCGCCGTGCCCCTGCAGCAGTACCCTCAGTTTGACTGACCTGGCAGACATTCCCCTTCTGCTTCACTGGATGCTTCTTGAGCTGAATCTGCCTGCTGGGTTGATACTTTCCTCAGCAGCTTTTAGAGCCTGACCTATTTTTTCACTGTGGTAGGCTTTAACTGGCATAAAAAATTGAATATATCTGTAGTGACATTGATACGGGAAAAAAAAATAACAGAGTTGGAAACTATCCAGCAGTATTAAGGCACTTAATTATGAGAAACATTGCCCTTAAAATGCAGCACTTTAATATTTGAATAACTGCTAAATAAACAAGAGCTGCCAGCCATTAATGTAATTGGAAAACAGCCCCATTAGGATATGACTTCAGGTACCCAGGTTTGACATCTTAGCCATAAAAATGACAGGTTCCAAATTTCAAGGCTCACCCCATAGCTTTAGTGACAGCAGATGGCAGGACATTGCTGAATGCTGTTTTGGTTGGGAAGTTTGAATCTCTGTGACCTGAACTAGGCAAAAAGGACCCAGAGCCACAAGGATATTATAGATGTGAAACTCTCAGTGAAATCCCAGAGTGTCAGGGCTCTGAGTTGCATCCCTGGGGGTACTCTGCTCCCTCCAGCTCCACCCAGACTCCCTGTAGCTGGATGTTACTGCCTCCACAGATTTTGCCTGTCTGCACCTCAGCTCCTTTCCCTGACCCCTGCCAAGCAATGTGTGTGTGTGTGTGTGAACAGCCTGGCAAGTGAAAGCAGCCAGGGCACTGATGAGTGTTACCTCCTGCCAGCCCTGCTAAGGACAGGAGTCTGGGCTGAAGGACAGCTCATCTAATAAAATGCTAAGTTACCTTTGCAAGTTTGGCCAGAGCTTTTCTGTCAGACTCCTGATTCTGAGTTAAAGTCTGTGGGAGCTCTTGAAAGTTCACTACAGGAGTGAACTTCATTTATAGTAGAAGATGACAGCTACATTTTTAATGGTTTCAGGGAGTGGAACAGAGATATTTGATGCCTTCATCTGCTACTGTCAGAAAGACCTCCAGTTTGTCCAGGAGATGATCAGGGAGCTGGAGCAAACAGAGTTCAAACTGAAGCTCTGTGTATTTGATCGGGATGTCTTGCCAGGAACCTGTGTGTGGTCCATCAGCGGAGAACTTATAGAGAAGAGGTAAGTGAACCGTGGCTGTTGGGGCCAGCTGTGAGTGTAGTGGAACCTTACATTCATTTTACAGTGATGTCTGCAGCGTGGTGCCAGTGAAACAGCAAAAATCCACAAGAATGTCTTAATGGGGTTTGCTTTATGCTCTTGGCTCAAGGACGACTCAGGCACTCCCCAATGTGTCGCTTCATTGTGTTCATGAGGGAGGTGCCATGTGGTGATGCTACTTATGTTCTTTGCCTTGTGTGTCATATATAGACACAGATCAAGTAAAGGTTGCACAGACAATCTGGACTTCACTGTTTCCTCATTTTTTGGTACATGAGTGTGTGTCTGTAATCAAGTTTTTTCTGTGTAACATCACTATGTGTCTGTCAGTTGTTCCTGATCTAAAGTTAATTCCTGCTGGAACACAGCCAGGTCCTTCTCCACTGGAGCAATTCAGAGCAGTACATGCTTCTGTTTGTGGGAATGAAAACCATCTCATTTTACATTTTGTTTTCTCCCCTGCTTAATCTCCAGGTGTCGGAGGATGGTGGTTGTCGTTTCAGATGACTACCTGGAAAGCGACGAATGTGATTTCCAGACCAAATTTGCTCTTAGTCTTTCCCCAGGTAAGATCACACAAATACCCCATTTATGATTGCACATTATCCTTTTTATTACAGTGACATCTAAACCTTCAGCTGAGGTCAGTGGGCACTGTACCACTGGAACTAACAGGAGCTTCATAATTTGGTTGTGCAGGCAGGGGCTGGGGCTTGGTCCCTTGCCCTGCTCTTGACCTTCCTCACATGGCCACGAGCAAGAAGCTGCCTGTGCTGCACTGCTCCAGCTGTCAGTGGGATAATGCTGCCTGCTCCAGAAATGTCAGAGCTGCATGTCAGGCTTGTGAAGGGCTTCCAGACCTATACAGGAAAATTTGCTGCTAAAGAGACAAGTAGTACAATAAATCCAGGATGTGAGTAAAGCTGGGAATTAGGTGACAGGTAATGAACATGCAGATTTCAAAGCCAGGCTGGGTGGGGCTCTGAGTAACCTGGTCTTGAAGGTGTCCCTGCCCATAGCAGGGGGGTTGGAACTGGATGATCTTCAAGGCCTCTTCCAGCCCATTCCATTTTATGCTTCTTGCAGGGATCTTTGAGTATTGTGGATAGGTAAACAAAATATGGAATGAATATTTAACTTAGGCTGGGAAATTTTTTTACATATTTTGTTCTGAATTGAAAAGCCACCAATTTACTTCTGCCAAGTCTGTTGTGATTGCTCTTCTCTAGCCACTAGTTGTTCTACAGTTGTCTTTGTTGCTGGGGAGTAAGTGCAGCCCAGCTTAACAGTATGGAGAATATGTAGAACTGGGAAGAGTATCTGGATATAAAGTCTCTTTTCTAGATGAAGCATCTGACATGATATTATAAAGGAAATGCCACAGGTTAGACTGGAAGCTGGTGGCAGAGACAGGAATTCACTTCATCTTCCTTGACACACTAATTTCATGATATCAGTTAATCCATTGAACACTCCCAGGACTTTGTATCAGCCCCCAGTCACCAAGATTTGTAGAGAAGTCCTTTTAGTTCTTCACCAGTTTTTTGTGGGCATCACACCTTCCATTAGAACAGGAAAAGGAGTTCCATCTGTATGGAATGATCTGAGCTCTGCCAGTGAGAACACGGGTGGAAGTACAGGCTCAGAGAAATCACAGCATTACCTGTTTGTGTGGGGTGTTAGTAATGCACAGAAGGGTTTGGTGCCAGGCTCTGGGAGCTCCATGGATTACTCCAGCATCTGCTGCAGTTATGAAATCTTGGTTATTTGCCTCATCCCGGTCCCAGTGTCATCACTTGTGCTGGGCACAGTGCAGGTGGTGGCAGGTGTCCCTGTGGAGAGCTACAAGGGGAGAAACTCCTCTGCTCCTTCAGGCAGCAGCAGTCACAGGGATGGTGCTCTCATCTTGTGGTGTCTGAAAACCGGCACTCCATGTTAGCAGGGGGATTCATTGGGGAACATCCACAGCCTGAGTTAATCAGGACTCGGAGACTTGCTCTCCAGAGTGAGAGCTGTATAATATAATATATATTATAATATATGTATTATCAGCAATATAATCAGATTATGCCCACTCAGGAGCAAACCTGGATCTTGTGATGTGTGTGCTGTGGTGGGCAGGGAATGGATGTGGGCTCTGCCTGTGGCTCTGTGTAACTCTCTGCCTGTGTGACCTCTCTTCCAGGTGCTCGTCACAAACGGCTGATTCCAGTCAAGTACAAATCCATGAAGAACGAGTTTCCAAGTATCTTACGGTTCATCACCATTTGTGACTACACCAATCCTTGCACCAAAAAATGGTTCTGGACGAGACTGGCAAAATCCCTCATGCTGCCCTGATGCCAAGTCCTGAGAGCTGGGTGCTCTTGTAACCTGTCCTGGCTGTGCCTTCGGACCAGGGGTGTCCTTGACACGGGGTCTTGCACCACTTCAGAGCCTGGATCCTTGCTTGGAGCCTGTGACTGGGAACAAAGAACTCTCTCCAGCACTGCTTCACAACTCTGAGGGGAGATAAAGCAACTGTGTGTGTGTCCTGGGTTAAGTCAGTGAGCAGCAGCATCCAGCATTTGTGGAGTAAGCACTTTCACAAAAAATACTGAAAATACACATTTTAAAGAGTGTCTGATACAGGAAGAGTCTGTTGTAAGAATTAGCAAGACCTCAGAGCCTCGAACTGCAGGTTTTGTCGACGTTTTAAAAGCTACAGTAACAGGAAGGCTTATGGGAATTTTACCATATTGGATGGGTCTGTCTCTATTCGGGTCACATTTGATTCAGTGACCTTATACCAGCATTTAACATTCCCAGATATTACTAAATTTTTACTTCTCCTTTAGGAGAAGTCTTAAAATACATCTTTTCTGTGACAGTTCTTACTACACAAAGCAGGGGCTCCTGTTGCTCATTGACTTGACCAAGGTCTGCACCTCCGTGGGTCCAGATTTCAAATTCATTCACCTTTAAAAGCCTTCCAAAACACAGCAGCTTTTGGGATGCCTCAAAGGCACAGGAGTAAACACTGAATAAGGAGTGTATTAAATTGACATTTGGGCTGTTTAAAATATGGAGGCGAATGTTACATTAATAGGAAAGAGCCTAATTTAATTAACTGCCACAATAATTACTGTATTTCTGTGACTAAGGCTTGGAGCAATGTTGAGACTGCTCTCCTTGTTAGACTTGGCCTTGAATCCTGCCTGTGACTAGTGGATCTCATCTGTGCTCCAGGGTGGAGGTCAGGAGTTCTACACAAAGGAGTGTTTAAAGCAATCTATTGGTGTATTAAACAGATTTACAGTAAATATTGACTTTTTAAATTGGGGAAGAGAGGAATCTTGCTTATGTGTCTGCAGTTGCTTGAACTCTGCCCCTTTGTTCATTACTTCAGCCACTGACTAATGTTGATTTTACAGCTTAATGTTTTACTAGTTTACATTTTTAAGGTTGCATCTGGATGTGATTTTATTTTTTCAATTTTAGCTTTGTTTTAAAGCATTACCAGGGCTGAGACAGAAATGGGCTCCTGCTTGCTCCCTCATGCTGTCTGCCAGTGAATGATCCTTTACCAGGGATGCTGCCAAATCCTGCCCAGGTGCTGCTGCTGCTTCCTCCTGGCTGACAGCAGCAGCCCTTGACCCGAGCATGGTGAAGCTCATTCACACACATCATGTTGGCAGCAGGAGCCGTTTTTGGATAGACCCAGGAGCTGGGTGTTTCTTCTACAAAAGTAACTGCTGCCATCATGCCAAGGTGACATTTGCACCTTCCTGTCTTGCTAGAACAAGTGAGAAGTCTGTGGGCACGGGAGGAGGAAAGTTAAGTTGATGAGGGGTTTTTGATTAGTTTGTCTTGGTGTCCTGTTGCCCTGAGGCCTCTCCTGCAGAAGTGGAGACAGCTGCTTGCCTCGGGCTTTCTGCATAATCATTAAATGTTAATTACAGAAGAGGTTCAGGAGGCTGCTTGATCCCCAGGCGCTCCTGGGGCTCAGTGAATTCTCCTACTCTGGAGAGCCTATAAACATCAATTATGGGTCATTACTCGCAGGACCGAACCAGATTCCTCCTGCCTGGAGACCTGGAAGGGCTCCGGTGGCTCGTTCATGGGGAACCGAGGCAGAGGAGCCCGTGCTGTGAACGCTAGAGGGAGGCCATGGCCCACGCTGGCTCCTGCCAGGGAATGCGGGTGGGATGGGCCAGCAGGGCACAGACTCCTGTCTGGCATGGAAAAAACACAGGCGGGTTCTCCTCCTCTTCTCCTTTCTCCCCCTTCTGAGCAAGATATACCAAAAGCAACGAGAATGTTGGCAGCTTGAACCTCGTGTGATGTCTTCTGAGTCCTGATGGTTTGGGACTTTGCATGTTGCATAGGAGGGGAAAATAACAGCAGGAAAAATGATGATGTTTGTAATAGATGATTTGGTGATCACCCAACAGGGAACGTGCTGGTTCTGGAAGGGAAAGCAAACAGAGGAGCTGCATTTCTAAATTTTTTGAGTTCAAACAGATAAATGCCATATTCCTGTTAGTGATGAAAAGATGTTGGGATCTTTTTACCACCCTGCTTGTGGTGCCCTGGCCCTTCTCTCTGCTTGGCTTGGATGCTGGGAAGGTCTTACTGTTATGGGGCTGTTGCTTGATTATAAGTTACTATTTATCTTATAGGCTAAAATAATTATTTTGGTGTAAAGTGAGGTAACAGCCCTAAAACATAAAATAAGCTTTAAACATGTATCCTCGTCTATGCAAACCCCAGAGTTTATGCACTTCTGACACTTTTATATCTGCCTTGTTACAATAACTTGAAGTGTGACATTGTGAATGATACAAAACGTAGTTGTTGTGAACCCTTTGCCCATTTCAGTGGCCTTTGGGGTTCCCCTCCCCTCTTTCATGCTCAGTGGAAGGTCAAAATTTTTGAATACCTTTAAAAAAGGGATTTATGAAATTGTGATGTTACAGGGTTTCTTTTATTTTCTCTCTGTCCCTCACTGAAATTGTCTTAGTGGAATCTATTAATGCCAAATCATTTATTTTTATATACAGACATATATATGTATAATAATTTTGTGTCCTGATACAAAGGCAGAAAGCATCTGTCTTTATAGGCATTCTGAAAATAGGCAATGTTTCTGTTTTCTCCTCAAAAATCTGAACTTTTGCTACTTGTGAAAACATTTTTAAAATAAAGAATGAAAACCCAGTAGGCTGAATCTGCTTTGTGGGCATCAAAGAACAAAACTGTGTCTCAAAATGAAGTTTAAGTGAGGAATGATATGGGATAGTTCTTTATTTTCTTTTCATGTTTTGGTTAAGTAACTTCATCAGAGGGGGTGGTCGGCTGTGCCTGGGAGAGAGAGAACTAGAGTTATGTCATGCCAGGAGGAGAAATGTATCAAGGAATTGTACTTCAGACATGTGGTTCCTCTCCAGGTCTCGTTTTTTGTTTTGTGATCTGTGTTGCCATCCTGGATTTCTTCAGCCCTGGTGCCCATCAGGCTGGAGGGGATGGAGCCAGGGCTCTGCTGGGATGCTGCTCCTGTTCCACACCCTTTCTGGATTATGCAGGGATTATGACAGTGCAGTGATCCGGGGGATTCTGCCAGCTTTATTTCCTTTGGCTCGCAGTCAGTCCAAGCCAGGGAAATAACTTAGAAACCCAGCAGCTGTCAGGCCAAGACCCTGCTGCAGGAAAAGGCAAAGGATCACTGAATCACAGAAGTGTTGGTTGGAAGGAATTCCTGGAGGTTGAGGCCGAGCTGCTCTTCCCCATGGGAGGGGCCATACCCTAAGCCACTTGGTGGGCCACGTTCCCTATAGAGCATATGAAGTCGTGTCTCTGCTATGGCTACTATGAACATATGGACAGCAGTATGGAAACCATCCCTGGATAGATTATTCTAGCTGGAAACTGCTGGCAAGAGCAGCCTGCCAGGAGAGTCCCATTCCCTGGAAGTGCTGTCATCCCATCACTCCCAGTGCAGCTTTACACACTCCCCTGTTCTGTGGTTTGGAGCAGTTAATGATTCTCGCCCATATTTGAGCCTGAGCTCCGATGCAGGTGGGGTTGAGGGGTCCAGCAACAGCGGCTCTTTTCCAGCTGTCATTCCCCTTGTGCTGAAGAAATATTCCCAGTCCTCTGCTTTACTTTGGTGCAAGAATGTTGGTGCCATTTCCTCATTTACTGGAGGACAGCGTTTACCTGGTGAAACTGCTGCAGGATGTTCTCAGCTGCAGAAACAGAGGGTGAGAGGTCAAGTATTGACCTCAATGGATCAAATTCCATCCTTCATTATCACCAATGTGACAAGAGTTGTGTTACCGTGAGGGAGGCACTGCTTGGCCCAGAAGGGCACATTTACAGGAATAAAATTAGCATAGGGAAGAAAGAGTAATTATGCATAAAAAATAGCTGGAAAAATGTTGCTTGAGCACCCTGGAAACAGATTTTAATAAGGCAATAAAAAACAAACCCCACAAGGTTCACACTGCTGGGAAACATGGTCATAGAGTTTATTAAAGAGCACCTCTGCTACACCATTTGGGGCTTTACAACATGTGCTGTGTACAAATATTTCGCTAAAGGTAATTTTCTCTAGGTGTTACAGCCATTTTCATATCCCCACTAGAACTTTGAGATGACTTTGAACCCAACCCAACCTCTTGATCAGCACTATCAAGCCCAGCCCTGGAAAAACTTGTTTATTTTGCAACAAAATCTGCAGCCAGGGGACTGAATAGTGTAGTATTCTCTCTGGGGCTGTGCTGTGCTGTGAAAGGTTAATTAATTGAAGCTGTGTTTAAGTCTTAAGCAGTTCCAAAGTCTGATTTACAAACAATGCATTTTCTGTTCTGCAGCAGAACCCAGCTTAGCAGTGCCTTTTCCTCATCCTCTTCCCACTGATAAAGCTGCTCAGGCCATGGCAGAGGTTGAGGCTGTCCTTGCCCACCAGACAGCCTGATCCTTCTATCTCAGCTGGATAGATTGTTTCCACAAAGGCAGGGGATGCATCCCTGCAGTTCAGAGCATGAAGGCTGTATCAGCTGCATATGGAGTTTCTCCTGCCTCGCAGCCAGCGGAGGGGTTTTGATTCCCATTTCCCCAATTCCTAGTCTTGCTTAGGGTGGATTTTGGTGGGCCTGGACCGGAAGGATGGAATGAATGTATCTGTACTGTCCGTGAAACACTTAACTATGGCTCTCTACAAAAGGTTGCTTGGAACTTTTTCCTCCTGCTGTTTCCACACACTTTGCCGCTGCCTTGGAGAGCAGGACAATGTGCAGTGTGTCCGAGGACAGCACAGCTGTTCCATCCTGTGCTTCCCAGCCTCCCCTTCCCAGCAAACACGGAGAACCCCCAGTGAGGAGGCAGGTGGCAGATGGCTGGGAGCACAGAGGCACTGGGAGGAACGTGCCAGCGTTTCCTCAACAATCAAGCATCCAAACCTTCCTCAACCAGACATATTTTGCACAGCTCTCAGTCCTTCCATGCATTCCTGCAGGGAAAGAGCAAAGCAGTGTCTGGCTGGGTGCCAGCCCCCAGGAAAGATGCACGGGGTCCTGCTGGCTCCTAAGGGGAGTGATTGCTTATTCACCTGTGCCAAGAGAGCAGGAGGGCTCTGCAGAGGAGGCAGTGGGTGACATGATGCAGAACCTTGCTCCAAGCCCAGTGAGAACATGGAGCCTCAATGCTATCAATCTGCCGTGGTTTCTTAACAAAATCAAAGTCATGAGGTGATAAAATAGGTCTTTATCCACTGTTTAGGATGCTAGTCAGGAACTCATGGGAAATATGTTCAGGCAAATGTGGGGTTACCATGAAGTGAACTTTCACAAAGAGTTTTTGCAGCATTTTTCTGGCTCTGATCTTCAGCTGTGTCCGCCTTCTGTCTGTGTCAGCAGAATGAGATGTATGAGCTGCAAGACCTGAGGTGTTTAACTGCTCATGTGCCATTTCTGAGGCTGTTGCCTCAGAAACAAGTATCACTCAGGGGGGGAAAAACTGGGAGAGCAAACCTGGAGTTCCACGTGCTCTTCCCTGTCCCACTGGAACCATGGCAGACCCTGCAGCTGGCTTTACAGCAACATTATCAAAAGTATTCAGAAATCTGGGTGACAGATGTAAAACTACTGCATCGTGGATGATTTAGTGTTTGATTTTTGGTAGCACTTGACAGAGACGTGCCCAGTGAAATATACAGGGAAATGAGATTTCAAGTGCTTTGAGCAGAGGAATAAATTGCACATTGGCCTTAAAATATCACTGTGTCAGTATCTCTAAAACCTTGCACAGGTATGTAAAAAACATAATTTTTCAATATCAGTAAAGGACTTTTGAGGTCTTTAGAAAGGCAAAGAAGAGAAGCATCACATTTTTTACTTTAAATTATTTAGTCTTAAAATTAATATTCCCTGCTTTTCCTAACAGTTATTCTCTGGGCTCCTTGTTGCCCTCACCTCTCCTAGAACTGCACCTGGCATCTGCTCAGCTGTGTTGTGTTTTTGAGCATCAGGAGTGGGAGCTTTTCAGGTTCCCTCTCAGAATCTCGCCTCATCAGCATGCTGCTCTTGGCAGACGGGCTTGTCTTCAGCTCCAAGACATGCATATTGATCAGTCATTTCCTTTTGTTACCTTGCATCCTGCCATCGATTTTAATTATTCCCTACTGAAGAGGAAGCATTCAGTACATGTACAATTACCAACGACAAAATTTTTGCTTTCCACACCTTTTGCCTCTCCAGAGCTGTGGATCTCTCTCCCTCTCAGCCAGCAGCAATCTGCACAAATCATGCAGCAGTCAATTTGTGTATATTAAATAATTTTCTGATTCTCTGTGACAGCTTTCCCTGCTGCATGGTTTCACACTTCAGAGGTTTGTTTCTGAGGTGCCACGTGGGTTTTTTTCTTTTTCAAATGGGTGGTGATGATAATCCATTTTATTTGCAGACACCTTACTCATGTCTTCCCAGATCCTCTTTCCTGCTGCTGTCCTTAACGGACTTGTACAACTTCAAATGACTCCTAGTGAGTCTCCTCTTGTGGCTCCTCTCTGGTCCCTCATCAGCCCACAGGGCTGTTCCTGGGCTGTTCCCTGGAATTTCCTGCTGCTGAAGTGGAACAGCTTCCCCAAGACAAAGCTGCAGCTTGGTCCTCTACCTCCCACCCCTATGGTGCAAAATAGCAAAGCTGGGAACTGCTGTGATTCATAATTCCTTTCTTTCTTCTTTCCAAGATACCTTCTTAGATTGTTCCCATCTTTTAAAAACATTCCTGCACTCTCAGAGGGCTTTCATTACAAATATTTCCTGAAGGCCCTGTGTGGCAGGACCTTGTTCCACTCCCACCATCTCTCTGATTCTTGGTTTTCCTTTAGATACACAAAAAGGACCCTATTTTTAGCAGCTAGCAGTCAATGGCACAGGAATTCATGAGTAGGGAGGAAAGGATGTGAACTATCCGAATACATTTTTTTTCAAATGAGATCTCTTTACATTCCTATTGCCACAGTAATAAGCCATGAGTCATTGTTACACTGAACTATTAGACAATTATTGTAAACTCATGTCACTAGAATCTGCTAATGTGAGCCATAAACCTTGCCTGCCCTCTGCTTTGCTGGGTTTGAGAAGATATTGGCCATTTATAAGGATAAAAACAGTATTCCCTCACAAATTTTATTCCCAGATGGCAAGAAATGAATGAAATCTTATTCAATCCTATCTTTCTATTCCTAGGGTTTCTTTTCTCATTGCCTTTTAAGAGAACTCCTCTTACTTCACTGTAACATTACAAAAGAAGTTTTATTCGATTTCTTCAAAGTTTGCCAGCTGTAAATTAGGTCCAAACACTCCCAGCTGAGAGAATATCAATGCTGTACCAGCTGGGAGCAGCAGTGTCACCTCCAAAAGCTGCGTTCTGTGCTCAGTCCTGCCATGGCCAAGCCTCCCTGCCACTTGCTGTTGCAGCAGAGAAGTCCCACGTGTCCCTGGGTACTTCAATCTCCTTCTGAGAGTCTGTTAGGGGTTATGTCCATACCGAGTTTTTTTCTAGAAGAGTTTAGTTGAATAATAAAATGTCAAAATGGTCTTAAATACACACAGTGTATTTAAGTCCTTGGCTACCCTTCATCAACTATAGAAGAGTCAGAGCAGATGTATCCACTTGTCCATTAGGGTCTGGCTGCTTCCACCAGGCTTATTTCGCAGTTTCAAGAACCAGGGAAAAAGCTCTGAAGCACATTCTCATCCCTGTCCTGGTCACCTGCTTAGAAAATGCTTTATGATGGAGATTTACCCTCTACAGAAGAGGCTGGTGGGAAAACATTTCTGTCCTCAGAAGCTGTGACATTCCCAGGGTGAAAAGACATACAGGCATGTGAAGTGTCTTTCATTGGCTTATGTAAAGACAAAGAGGGATGAAGAAAGCATTATTGTAAACCAGAGCAGAGCAAGGGCTGATTATTAAATGGTGGTTCAGGTATATGCTAATCAAGATCTCGTTATAATTATTTCTCAAGCCCAGCATTGATTTTATATTAGATTGGAAGGAGGCAGCAAAGCTTTAATTTGTTACAGAGAGGGTTAAATGGCTTTCAATTTATATACTAAAAAAATCATAAACTTAGAAGGAAAGAGTAAGAATAAAAAAACTTGTCTTGGTCATAAACTCTTTGCTTGTTTCCTGGAGCTTAAAATCTGGGAGATATTTCCAGTGAAGGAAGTTAGAGAGCAGCACAGAGTTTCTGTGGAGAGGCAGGGTGCTGGGATGAGATGTGTGTTTGCAGAGCAAAAGCTGGTTTCAGTAAACACCCTGTGAGAACCAGAATTCACCTGTTAAAACCAGGCCTTCAGCTACTTGACTTCAAAGTGACCTCAGAGCTGAATTTAAAATGGCTCAGTGACGGGGTGGAGGTACAGAGTAGCACACGGGATCACTTAGGAAAACCTGCTGGTGTGGTTTAGACTGGAATTTAGCTTGTGGTTTGAAAACAACTATTATTAAAAGCTTGCCCCAGTTGGAGGGTTTGAAATCACTGCTCCTTCCTCCACTGCAGGGTCTTCACCTCATTTCTCCAAAGCAAAGCTGCCAGGAGAAACCCCTGGAGATCAAGTGCAGTGCCTGCCTTTGTTTGTTGGAGAGGAAACTGCCTTGTACTTAGTTAAGTAATCAGCTGCAGTTTGATAGAGTAAGGTCCCTTCAATAAACCTGGAAGTGTTTCCATGAAGAGAGAACAGCAGGCAAATTCTGCAGTGGAACAAGGTCAGGCATTCTGCTCGAGGACACGGGCTTGCCCAGCTCTGAAGGCAATAAAACAGGCATTGATGGGCTTCCCTCAGCCCAGGCCTGTACCAGGCAGCTCCACAATGTTAACTGCCATTGTTTGCACCAGCCCCGGGAGCCACTGCACTTACACACAGAGGTTTATGGCGCCTTAAAGAGCCTTAAACCATAAACATGGCAACAAATGCCACGGCCCTGAACACCGCTGAACTGTGACAGCAAATGTCTCTGCATGGGTGTGCTGAAAGAGCAACCTTGGCTTAAACTCTAACAAGAAGAAAATTATCTAAGAGGCTCCATGACTAGAAAGATGAAATCTGCAGGGCCTCAATACAGAAACCAGAGTTTAAATTAGTTTTCCACTACCCAAGCGTAAATGAAGTTAGTTTATGTTCACAACATCACAGTTGTGATGATGATCATAAAATCATAAAATAGTTTGGGTTGGAAGAGACCTTTAAAGGCCATCCAGCCCAACCCCTCTGCAATGGCCAGGGACACCTTCAACCAGATCAGGTTGCTCAGAGCTCCATCCAACCTGACCTTTAATATTTACAGGAATGGGGCATTACCACCTCACTGGGCAACCTGTGCCAGTGCCTCACCACCCTTATGATACAACACTTCTTTCTGATATCTCATCTAAACTGACAGTCCTTCAGTTTAAAGTCATTCCCCCTTGTCCTACTGCAACAGGCCCTGCTAAAAAGTTTCTTCCCATTTTTCTTACAGCAGAGGTGCTCCAGCATCTTTGTGACCTCCTCTGGATTTGCTCCAACAGCTCCACATCCTTCCTGTGCTGGGACCCTGGAGCTGGATGCAGCTCTGCAGGTGGGGTCTCACCAGACAGGAGAAGAGGGACAGAATCACCTCCCTTTCGCTGGCAAAACCCACCAAGGACCCCCTCCAGGTACTAAAGGTGGCAATGTCTGTGTGCTGAGCATCGAAAACCAACCTGGGCATTAAACATCACTTTTACAATATTACATGGATGGAAAAACCAAGCTAAGAGCTGGACGGTGCCAGTAAATTTCACTGAAACAATAAGTAATTGGCCCAGAAAGGCAGGAAACCGTGTGCCTTACGAGAAGGGGAGCATTTTGTGTGAGAGCATGCGTTGTGTGCCTGGTGTGCCAAGGCTTTGGCAGTGGAACACCAGCCCCAGGATATCAGTGAAATGCAGGAGCCAGGAGAAAGCCTCCATTCTGCTGCAGAATCAATGGAGGAGGAGGGCCCTGCCTGCTCTGATCCGTGGTGTTTTACTGGAAGTCAAAAAATGCAGGAAACCCAGCTCTGGAATTTTTTTTTTTCTCAGGGAATTTTTTTTTTTCTCAGGCTGCAGCCTTCCCACCTGAAAGACATCTGAAGTTTTTCCACTTCTCAGTCTCCCCTAAAGCCCGGTCCAGAGCGGAGGTGGATACACCAGGAAGCTGCTTTTCCACTTCATATTTCCATTAAATTCCTTGTTATTACAAAAGAGCACTTGATTCAGCGGCACCACTTCACAGATCTTTTATAAATAGAGGCATTGCCTCTGCCCTGAGGAGCTCACAGCCTACACGAGACAGGCAAAATACAGGAAATCAGGAAAAAGAGGATGAGCAGCAGTGATGAAAGAGGAGAAGGTGCTGCTTGGAGGTGTGAAGCTGGCTAAGGAGAAAAAGCTTTGTGAAACCCAGCTCCATGCTTTCATCCCTCAGCAGATTCAGGTTGGAACAACCCACTAAATGAATGAGTGCAACAGCAACCCCTGACTTTTGAGAGACTCAAAATGCTGAGTTCATTAAAAAAAAAATGCAAAATTTATGAGACTTGGAGTCTATGAGTGAATGAGAGATCTGGGTTTAAAAATATGGAAATGCATTTTTCATGGCAGAGCTAGAAAACTAAAATGTAGCACTCATCTCTCTATGCTCACGTGGCCACTAGTGGTCTTGCCAGTGAACATTTTAAATTTTAATTTTGATCAAAGCCTGTGGTTATTCTTAAAGAACAAGGCACATTGTGGACCTAATCCTACCCCAGTGGTCTAAAGCAGTAAGAGTTTTAGCATTGCCTTCAGGGAGAGGATTTTCAGCCCAGAATAAGAGAATCCAAAAGATGGTTCTGGATTTAAAAGCATGTGATAAAATTAAGTATATAAGTCTCTTTTTGTTGGTGGTGCTTGGCTCAGATCCATTTTTAACGTGCTGTTAGCTATCAGAAATACGAGACTGGCTACCCGGGTGCCTGCTCTGGGGTAAAACCTGTTTTTAATTGCTATATAAACTCCTTTTATAACATAGTTAAAAGATCACAGAGACGGTTCCAAGCAGTAATTAAGGCATATTTAGCAAATATTAAAAATGGCTCAGCAGGGGAATGTTTAACACAGACAAGCAGGAAAACAAACAGCTTTTCAGTTGGAGGTTCTGCCTTATGACAGAGCTGTGGAGTGCCTGTACAGCAGTGAGCGAGATGGGGCTGTGGTGCTTTTTAGGACACAAAAAAGAGTAGAAGGAAGGACCTGGTGCCCTGCACTAGAGCACGAGTGAAAGCACTGTGGTCAGACCATGCCTTTGGCAGTGGCCCTCCACAAAGCCTGGTTCACCAAAGGCATCTCAGGAATTTGTCCTAATAAACTAAAAATACATGTAACTGATGTTCTTTGACCCAAAGAAGGGCCTGGCATCGAGCCACAAGAACAGTGACCAGCAAAGAAGGATGAAACCTGATACTGAGATTCCAAGTCGGTTCTCCTGATGGTTACATTTCCTGCATTGTAATAGTGAGATGCTGTTTTATCTTTTTTCATGTTGGGGAAAAAAAATAATCCTCAAACTACAAACAATTCAAATGTGTATATATATTAGAGAGAAACATCAGCCTTCGTGAGTGCATGGTGCCATTCAGCCCTGTATTCCTCACTCTTTGAAATTTCAATTTCTTTTCCTCAATTACCACCAGATGCACTCCTGAATGCATCCAGATAAAAAAGCTCTGGGTGCGGAGCCTTAAACCATAGGATGAGCGTGCAGGACATCTCCATGAGGGCGTCGGACATATCCACGAACGCTGGAACTGCAGCGTGGAGCGGAGAATTGCCCATCTTCGGCGGCCGCGAGAATACCAGGCCTCCTGATCCCTCACACCCACACACTATTTTTAAACACGGAATGTGCATCCCTGGAGCGCCTGGGCCGGGCCGGGCCGCGCTCCTGCCGTGAGGGGACCCAGAGCCTGCGGGCAGGAGCGGGGCCGGCCCCTCGGGCACAGGGACCCGGGAAACGCCGGCACATGATTGACAGCCGCTAGACCAATAGGAGCAGAGGATCCGTCAGCGGACAGCCAATCGTTGCCCTCACTCCTCTTAAAACGGCACCCGCTCCCACCCTGTGCCTGTGGGCGGGGACGATGGTCGCAGCCGCCATCTTGTGTGTGGCATCCCCGCCCTTTCCTTAGGGGCTCCTCCTCCGTCCTTCGCTTTGGAATCCTCCCTTACCAACCCGTCCCCTGAGGCCGGTGGTAATAGCCGAGCAAACCGTGGCGTAGTTGCCTTCTGGCGGCGGGCGGGGAGTCGCCACGCCACGCTCAAGATGGCGGCGGGCGGCGCCCCTCCGTGGCGGGCGGGGCGCACGCGGGTGACGTTAGGCGCTCCGGGCATGGGCAGGTGCAGGAGGTGGCGGTGGCCGGAGTTGGGCCGGCGGTAGCGGCGGGAGAGGAGGAGGCGGAGGAGGAGGGGGCTCGGACTCGGCCGTGGTTCGGGGACAGCCGGGACACCGCAGCGCCTCCTGTCCGCTCCCTCGCCCCTCGGGGACGCTCCCCCTCGCGGCGCGGAGGGCGGCGGGCGCGGCGCGGCCATGGCCGAGGAGCCCAGCGCGCTGCCCTGGTCCATCAACAAGGATGACTACGAGCTGCAGGAGGTCATCGGTGAGCGGTCATCGGGGTTTGGGGGCGTGCGGGGTGCCCCTCGGATGCGGGGGTGTGAGTCCGCCGAGGGAAGGGGGGATCAGCTGAGAGGGATCCTGTCACACACCGCTCAAAGGAGTGGGACTGTGTGGCTTCCCTCTCCCTCAGCCATGTGAGGGTGTGAGAGGGTCCGTTCCCCCACACTGAGCTGTGACGGTCTGGGGCACCCCTCAGCTGAGGGGGTCTGTCCCCCCACTCTGAAGGGTGTGAGGGTCTGGGGTGCCCCTCAGCTGGAGGGGTCCCGTCACGGACTGGGACTGTGTGACCACCCCCCTCCTCCTCCAGCCACGTATGTAGGAAGGATGTGAGAGGATCTGTGCCCCTGCCTTGCGGGGGACTCTGAGGGGCGTGAGGCTCTGTGAGACCCCTCTGCTGAGGCTGCTGCTCCTCCTCATCTGTGTGTGGGGCCCACGGAAGGGGATGTGGGTCTGCCCCATCCCAGGAGAGGATTGTGGTGGTCGCGGGGACGCCCCACTGGCAGGGGGCTCCTCCCTGGCCGCTGCCCGCTCCTCCGGGCAGCTCTGTGTCTCCTCGTGTCGGGGTGAGTGGGACGGGATCTGCCTTGGGGGGGCTTTTCTTCCCACCACGGTGTGCTCTGGGATGTGCTGGGCGTGAGGCGGTCAGCGGGACTGAACTCCAGAGCTCGCCTGGACTCTCTGCTTCTAGAGCACCCCCGTTCATTTTGGGGCGATCACGCCTCTCAGCAGTTTCGGAGCCCCGCGCTGCTTTGGTCCCTGCACGGAGGCTTTGGAAGAGCCGCCGAACGAGCCTTTTACCCGGGGATTTTGCTGCTGCCGTGCGTTTTCATTCATTGTCCTCGGCTCGAGGCCCCGGTCCTTGCTCTCTCCATTAAATGATTTTTTTTTTCCTTCTTCACTCTCTCTTGGCGTTAAACTGCCCAGTTACCAAAGGCCTCCTGCTGTACTGATTTATTGGCTGTCTCGACCATTTTGTTGGGGTGTGCTTGAGGGATATATTGCTCTAGGGCGAGTGTGTGACACATCAGAGGTGGTGCCACAGGTGACTCTAAGGTCAGTGCCTCCCGTCTCACCCTCCGGAGACTCGGAATGAAGCAGGAGAGTGGCAGGGCAGGCTCCCGGCCAAAGGGTTTTGGGAAGGAGGTTAATTCTTTGAGTAATCTTTGTGGAGTGCTTTTATTTGAAGTTTCTGGATGACGTAGCACTGTCATGCTCAGGCTTTCCATCTCTGCCTTGTGGGGAGGCTTGTTTTCTGTTGAGGGTGAGAGAGCTTGTGAAAATGCTGTTTTAAGAGATTAAATTATTAGCACTGTTTAAAAGTAGGAAGGAACTAAAGCTGTGGAGTGGGGGAAATCCTTCTGGAAATCTCTGTTGCTCTGCGGGTTAAGGCTTTGTCCTCTCCCTCTGCTCAGAGGGAGCAGCAGTGCTTTAGGAAGGAGACCAACTCCCTGTAAAGACAGGGAAGATGTAATCCTACATACCAACCCTTTAAATCTCCTCTGGAAAATGTGCCCTGGGGAGGAGGATGTTCATCCTCCCTGAGGAGCAGGACCTACAGGTGTGGGAAGGAAGGGGGAGAACGTGCCACCGGTTTCCTGGGGAAAGAGAACTGAATTTCTCTGTGTAGGAAATACTTCCTTTTCTTTTGAGAGCCTGCAAAGGGGTGCTTTGTGGTGGCACAAAGCAAGGATTTGGACCTGAGTAATCAAGGATAGGAGCGAATGCCTCTTTGTAGCTGGGGAGCAGGGTGGGCTGGGAACAAAAGGGAATGTAAATACACTTCTGCTCTTGGGAGAACTTGCTGCTGGAGATGCACATCCCACAGCCTCAGAGTACTGGGAGGAGCACAGGGATATGTTGTGTTTCGTGTTAACTGACAGAACTTGGGGAGAAATCTAGAAAAAAAATGTTTAATTTCTTTTGTATCTTTTCCCTATCCCTCTGCAAGCTGAATTTCTGGATGTCACTTGCTCACTGAGAGGTTGTGTTGGCATTTTGGCATGTGATGGAGTGTACACTGAGATGTGTATATTGCAAACATATGGTTTCTCTTTTTAACTTTCCTGTCCCCTGCCCCCCCTTTGCTCCTTTCAAACACTGGTGTGTCTGCCAGCGGCCTGGATGGAGATGTGACGCAAGTTTCCTAGCACGTATATGATTTGTGGGACAAAATGTCACTGTGTTAACTGAGCTGGACTGCCTTGCCTCCTGCTTAATGTCTCCTGTAAACCTCAAGGGTTTTTTGGTTGGTTTTTTTTTTTTCTGAGCTCTCTTTATAACTGAAGAGCTGTGAAGGTTCTTCAGCACGGAACAAAGAGAGGTTCTGGTGTGGAAAGAGATGAACCTTGTACTGGTGCTTTTAAAGGATTTAACTTGTTTCCTGATGAAAGAAAACATTACTCTTAAAATTTAGAGTAAATTTTGAGACTACCAGTACAGCTGTTTTTTCACATGGAATAATGGAAATCCATTTGTAGTCCAGCTCTTTAATTTGTACTGTTTTTGCCTGAAAATAGCCATATGTGCCTTTTATTGGATGTGGATGGTTCCATACCACTCAAGTGCAGGAAGAGAAAAAGCAAATTTCCTACCTGCAAAGAGAACCTCCACTGTAAAACTGCCCTCCTGATTCTGGCTAATACTATATATAAATAAAAAAGGATTACTCAGCACTGGGGATGACTCATGTCATCATAAAGGTGTGGATTAATATCCGTGTTGATTATGCTTGGTTAGTGTTAATAACTGCTGAGTAGCCTCCTTAGGCTTAAATAACTTCTGGTACACTGAATCAAGGAACTTTGATCAGATGAGAACCTGATCTCATTTTTAAAAAAGGATAAAAATGCAGGTGGGGTAGAGGGAAGCAATTTAAAAAGCATTTCAGTGAAATCTATCCTCAGAGCAGCGAGAGTTCTGCAGGTGAATAGGGCCTTTGGAGATGCTGCAATTTTTATCTAAAAAGCAGAATATAGTCTGTGCTGTGGTTGTGAAGGTGGTTGGTCTTCTGAGCGTGGATTGCATATAAAGTACTGCAGTCTTCTTTTTGAAGCCTGAAAAAAATTCGACCTCATGCTGCTTGTGCTGATCAGATACTCACACATGCGGGTTCCCCTGGATCTCACAATTCCTCTTGGAAATGCTGGTAGCAGGAATGAAGTTGGTTGGAACTGGGTCATCCTCATTTTGCTACTTTTTTGGAAAGATTAGAGCCGTGCTGACTGTGGCTGTTTGATTTAGGAGCATCCCCCTTGCTGCAAACAGCCATGCCAGGAACAGGAGATAAATTAGTGGTGGGAGTGCTCCCAGGCTCTGTTCCTGTGCCCTCTCTCCCCTGACAGATTCCTTTGCAGCGATGAGGACACTGCAGGCTGCATGAACAGATGTGGTGGGAGTTTCCTATCCCATCAGAAATCAAGCTTAAATTGAAAATTGAAGTCACCATTTAAGGAATGATTAGTTTTTTTAATGACTGTGGTTCAAGTAGCTTTGGAGCTGGGCTTTGTCTGTGAACATGCTGATCTTCTGGGGCTGAATATTTAGATTTCTATCTGTGTTCATCCTAGCACTGTGTGGGAGAACTTCTTTTTGTGGGTAGGGAGGAACTTCTTAGAATTAAGGTATCTGCTCTCCCAAATTTTATCAAGATGTCCGTGGCCATCTCTCTGGTGCTTGTGTAGGAGCCTCATGTGCTGAGAAATCATGGGCATTGAAAAAGAGCAGCCTGGAGGTGCTGACCAGGAGCTGTCAGGGTCTTTGGATGTAAAAACCAGGCTGGAATGGGAGGCTCTTGTCCAATGATACTTTAGGGGTTGGGTTTTTGTAGTTTGTTTTTTTTTTTTTTTTTTTTTTTTTGGAGCATGGTGTTCATTGCTAGCTGTGATGCCTGTGTGCTGGCTGCAGCCAGTTTCACATGCCTGATATTTAAAACCCATTCAAGAAAAATGTTACACTGTACAAAATATAACTGCCTGAGCTCTAAATGGAGTGTTTAGGATTCAGTGTTGGTGCCATATGTTTTGTTTTAGCATTTCCTCATGGATTCCCACTCCTCCCCCCCAGCTTTGCTGAGAAAAATTGATTCCTACACTGTATTCCCTGTGTTCAGGCTGGTTAATTCATTTGAAGACTTTCTTCGTGTGCTCATTTTTTCCACATGAAGTTGGCTGAAAAGTCTTACTTGTTTTATATTATGTTAAAACTTACATTAAATTAACTTTGGGCAATTGTAGATAAGTTAAAAAATGAGTGGTCATTTATAGTGGTTGGTCTGCTTGGGAATTGAAGTGGGAGATGCTCAGTACCAGTTTCTCTGCTGCTTGGATGTAGACAAATATATCTTGTGTGATCTTGTGTGAGTGCAACAGAATAGCCAAGCTACTCCTGCATCCAGGCTACCTTTCCTCTGGATACTCGACACATCTCATTTCTTTAAGACCTTTGATACCATTGCCCTGCTAGAATTAGAGCTGAACTGAGTCGCTTTTCACCTCTGGGGAATTGAAAGCAAAAGGTGTTTGGTTGTGCATGTGCCTTTTTTTAGTGCCTCTGTTGTCTGTGCCCTGATAGGAAGGAGGCTAAAATGCACAAGGCAGCAAAATGAGGGCTTACAAAGCCAAGCAGTGATGAAGGAGGCTGGCTGGGAAGAATACGTGGTTGTTAGCCTTGCCTGCTGGTTGGAGGGGAGAGCAGAGACAGATCCTGCTGCTTTCAGCTGGGGGAAATTCTGGGGTATTAAGGAAAAAAGCAACATGCAGGGTGTTTCATGTGGAAGAGTTTACACTTTCCTGGGGTTGGTTTCTATGTAGCAGTTGCTTCCAGTACTGTTAGGTACCTGGACCGATTAATGTTGAACACTTCCATTTCTCAAGAATCCATTTAAATAGTTTCAGTTTAATGCAAATAACTTGGCTGGTGATGGGGAGTGTGGCTGTGCTGTGCTCCTGAGCACACCTGAGGGATGTACGTGCTGCCTGACAAAGGTATGCCTAGGAGGCTTCTTGCTTCTGCAGCTGATGAAATCTTGAAGAGAATCAACTCTTCCCCAGAACGTTTGTCTATTTAAACTTGGCAGCATCTCTTTTCTTTCTGAATGTTAGCAGCTTGCCCACTAAGCCAGAGTCTAGAGATGTAATCTTTTAATAAAAGATGGAGCTCTTTAAAATGATTGCAATAAAACTTATTGCTAATTGTATTAGTGCGTTGCAACAAACTGTGTCTTAGTCAAATTTTCTTGGAAGATTTCCCCAAAAATGGACAATATCCATCGTAAATCTCTGCAGCAATAAATCTAGCTGTGGACATGCTAATGGAGTGCTTGTAAACTTGGTGTTATTAAACTTTCTTAATAGGGAGAGACAGACTTGAGGGCTTTGTGGGTGTAGAAGAATAGCTGTTGGAGCAGTGGAATTTGGCGTTACAAAATCTTTGAAATATCAGGATGCTGGGGCTTTCCAGACAAGTTCAGCCTATTATCCTGTGTTCCCTTTAGAATCAAACAACTGAGATGCAGATATGAAGGACTTGGCTCTCAAAGTTGCTGCAGTTTCCTGTGATTTCACCTAAGGGAGTTCAGCCTTGACATTTCTAAAAAACACGTGAAACTCCGTCTTTCTTCCTGGCAGCCACATGGGAAAGTCTTGGAGACAGGGTTAGGTCCCTGGCTGACAGGCAGTCCAGGCTCTTGATCAGAAGGTCATAGCTCTTGGTGTGTGAGAAGAGATGGGGTACCTCTGGTAGGCAAAATAATGCATATACTAATGAAGGGAGCCAGACTAAGAGCAAAATCCAGCTTGTCTGCTTGAGTAAGACAAGATCACTTCGGCAAATGGTGTAACTACAGCTGAATGGCAGCAGGGATACAGGCACCTGACTGGGGCTGTGGTACTGAGTGAGAATTTCTCATGTCTCTCGTGCATGAACATCAATGAAGGGACTGACCTTAGCGTGGGGTTCTGTCAGCCCTAAGTTTGATCCTTTAACTTGTCTGAGGTGTTGTTTGCCCTAAAGCACTGCTCATGAGTGGGGTTTTCACGTTAATCATCACAGCCCACATATTTCTTGGTTTTTAACTATATTGGGTGGTCCTGTCATGCTGTACAAGCAGGTGGAGATTTGTGGTGATACAAGTGCACAAAATAAAAATCCAGTACTTCTTTTCACAACTGCTCAACAGCTACAACAACCAGCAAAGTTTTTTTTCCAAGTCCTTTCTCTCACCATTCCCTGAGGTTCTTAAAGATTGTTATTTCCTGGTGTGCTGTGCACCACTGCACACAGAATTCTTGCTTAACGTGAATTTTCTTGTAATCAAGAGAAATTCCATCCTGGAAAAAATATTTGGTTATATATCAACCTCCATCAAACTGAAGTCTAATGTGCCTTGCCAGGATTTGTGAGACTTCTTTGGTTCTTCACATTGGTAAGTCTGCAGGGGATGATTGTCTTCCACTCTTAAAGGCTTCACAGATCCCATCTGTGAATGAAGTACAGAGTAAATTCAGAGCACTGATTCACTTTCTCACCAAATTACCATATAAGGCAAATCTTCCTTTCACCTCCCATTCCTTACAGCTTTATACAGCTTGTGCTGCATGCTTGTGAAACGACACCTTCAAAGTCTGATAACTCAGTCAAATTAAAATGCATTTGTGAGGGAATACAAAAAAGTTTTTCTGAATGAGGTTTTAATTTTTTGCCAGACTTCAATTTTCTGCTTCAGCTGCCTTGTCTTGAGAGTTTGGGGCGGGGGAGAGAAAAAAACTCATGTTTTCTTTCATTTCACTGTTCCATGCTAGACTGACTTCATAGCATTTTCCCCAGTGGATGTTTCCTTTGGGCAGGAAATGAGCCTATGTAAATTCATTCTGGAAAGAAAAGGTACAAGCAGCTGTTAAGGAATAGTGTGAATTGAAATACTTCAGTGATCATCTCTTACTGTAGTAAATTCTCCTTGGGTTTCGCCAAAGTTTTACTGTTTTATAGTCATGAATGGTAATTTAAGGACTAACTTGACTCTTATTGCTAGCACCTTGCTATTAATAAAGCTGTGTGGGAGGATGATTCCCATTTCATCCATCGCAGAGTTGAATTAAGTTAAAACTGCAGAGTGAAAATCTGACCTTGAGTACCCACTTCACTTCTGGTGAGATCTGACTGAGCATGTGGCTCGTCCAGTAGTATCCTCTGCTGGCTTGTTGTGTGGAAGAATTGAAGTTGGCTTTTGCCTTAGAGCAGAGCTAATTGACAAATTTTACAGTTCATTACAGGGGAGGGTGTTGTCAGGTTGGAAAATGTCTAAAAAACTGTTTGTCAATGTGGAATTGTTTTGAGGTACTTGTGGCAGGGTGTGAGATTATTGCGTCTTGGGGCGGTTCAACATATGTTTTGTAAAAGTGATGGTTTACTAAATATTGGATAAAAGCTCCATAGTTACTGTTGGACAGGTTGTGCATTTTCAATTTCGATTCTCTCTGAGTTAGACTCTTGTTCATTTTCAGTCTTCAGGGAATTATAAGTCCATTTCCTTAGGTTCTGGGGTTCATTCCAGCTTTTCTGAAAAGGAAGCCTTGAAAACAGTGAAGAGGGTATTGGAAAATGATGGTATTTGAGAAGTGAGAGAGCACATTAATGGCTGTGGGATGAGAGCACTTAGAGAATATTTTTCTTAACAAATTGTCAGCTCAGCTGTGCTCTGAGCTGATACCTGTTGAGGTAAGTGGGGCAGCTGAAACTGCAGTTGGGAATTTCAGGCTGTCTCCAGCTTCAGGCAGGCAACACAGTATTAGGTTACCTCAATGTCTTGAAAATTTGTCAGTTAAAGACGATGCTTCTTGTTGTAGAGAAACAGCTTTCCTGCAAAATCCACGGAGATGGAGTTCATGATGTCATTTTTCAGAACGAAACGGGAACGCTCCTGTCACTTATTTTTCTGAGACACAGAGCTAGTGAGGACTCCCAGGGCTGTGGTTCAGTCCCCTGCTCTGGCGGATGCCAGATTGTATAATCCCTATACCAAATTAATGAATGCTTGTGCTGAAAGTGGCACATGGGGGAATTAGTGACACAGGTTCTGTTAAACACTCAAACCTCCCTGTGACCCTGTCATTGCTGGATGAAACAGCTGCTTAATGGATTCCCCACAAGAGTGGGAAGTAACAATGCCTTGTCTTTGATAGCACGTGGCTGAGGCTTGGTAGCTTTCTTACACTACTTGCTTTATGTTCAGGCTGTATCTGCAAGAGCAGTTCCCTGTGAAGGTGCAGGAAAGCTGAACCTTGGCGTTTGTGCTGTCTCCAAACCTGAAAGGTGTTGATACAAATGTCTCTAGTTTGTGATTCCTCAAGATCTACTAATGGGAATGCAGTTATTTGGAAACTTGATATCTTATGTCTTTACTTCCTAGGCCACTTCTTTGTGAACCTTCCTGTCTCTCACCATGTGAAGTAGTCAGAGAATTGTAGTCATGGGATCATTAAGATTGGAAAAGACCTTTAAGATCGTCAAGTCCAGTCAGTTATCCTGCACCACTGTGGTCACCACTAAACCCTGTCCCCAAGTGCCACATCCAGTGTTTTTTGAACACTTCCAGGCATGGTGATTCCACCACTTCCCGGTAGCCTGTTCCAATGCTTGACTGCCCTTTCAATGAAGGTGGTTTTCCTAACATCTGATATAAACCTCCCATGGTGCAATTTGAGGCCATTTCCTCTCATCCTGTCACTTGTTACCTGGGAGAAGAGACTGACTCTCACCTTGCTACAGCCTCCTTTTAGGGAGTTGTAGAGGCCAATAAGATCCCCCCAGGAGCAGCAAGCAAGTTGAAAGGTGAAGCCATAAGTTCCATCTTTCACTAAAGTAAAAACAGTCATTGAGGATGCCAATTGCTGTCTAATAAATAGCTTGGTATTAACAGCTAATAAATACCTTGGTATTGACTTGCAGCAAACTGTACTTCACTGGAAAAAGCATCTTTAGCATGAACAGTTCTCCTGTTGACTGATTCACCAATGCAAATCTTATTTGAACAGCTGAGAGGCCTGATGAACTGGCAACCTCAGCTCAGTTATTTGTCCAGATCCTAAGGCTCAGGATGGTTCTCATTATTCTTGGTTAAAGAATGTAATTTTTAACGAGTGGGCTAATCTTGTGTGCTGAACAGACTAATAGATGCAGAAAATCTTTACTAGATCAAGATATTTGCTGAAAGAAAGGATAATGGCCTTTGAGAGAGGATATATCTGATACTTAAAAGCTTATTTACCTAAAATAACCACGGTACTATCAAACATCTGCACTGTAAGCAGACAGATTGTTCTGTTGAGTGGAAACCTGGCCAAATAAAATATCCTCTACTGCTGACAATTACATTTGAGACAGAGTTCAGAGATAAAAATTGGGAGGGAAGAAAGGAGAACACTGGCTCGGCTACTGTACCAGTGCTGTGTTTTGAGCCTTGGTAATACCTGATGACAGCCAGCATGATATTTACATTGCTGCATATACCATAAAGGCAACTGACAGTGATTAAAAGGGAAGGATGAACTTTCTCCACTAAAGTTGCTGTGTTTGGAAATGAGATGTTTGAGCCTGCTTTCCATCATGTAGAATTAACACTGAATAGCTGCAGTGCCCTTTAAATTAGCCAGAGATGTTGGCACAATATCAAATAAATATAATTAGTTTCAAACTAAAAATCTAATTTAGGCATGCTAATAGCATCTTAAGTAAATGTGGCAGGTCACGCAGGACTTGTGTAACTGGCCCTTGGAGCTTACTCTAGTTACTGCCATGGGGAAAATGGTCTCAGAGGTGTTCCCCAAATCACCTGGGTACCTTGGACAGCTGGAGGGTGTTTTATTAAAGGCAGGATGGGAATGTCTGCTAGTCTGGACTGATTTGGGATATCGTGAGGGCTGCGGGAGGTTAGGCATACAGCCAAGAGCAGCAGCCTTTGCCACCCTCTGTTCTGTGCTTTGGTGTTTGCAGTGGAAATTTTGGAGAAATATCAGATGAGCTGATGCTCCTCCCTGGTAATCCTTCTCTCTGCTGATGCCTTCTGTGGCCAGTGGCTTTCCCCTGGTCTTTTTTTTCCTTGCTTGTCTTGCTCTGGTGTGGAGTCTGATGCTGGGGGGCTGCAGCTCTCTGTCATAGGGAGGCAGTGGAAAGCTTGCCTTGGCTGCATGTGTGTGGGCTGGTGACTGCAGATGAAATCAAACAGCAAAGCGACCCGGTGACAACTTTGTCACATACCTTGCTGACATGCTTTGCATGGCCAACACTATTCCTCACCCTCTGTTCCAGTCCTGGCCTGTTTTATATTGACAGGCTGACTGCTTTCTCTCCAAGCCTGTCACTTACCTGCTTAGTCTGTGAGGATTCTCAACCTGAATGTTTGCTGACATTTTTTTGTGTTCAGGACCTAGGAGATATTGAAAGATTTTGAGAGAACAATGTGGGGTGTGGTGAAAATTTCCATAAGACTCCCCTTCCTTTCTGCAGAAATCTTGGCATTGAGTCGTTTAGATTACAGTAGCTAACCTCTCTCCAGCTTAGAAATCAATGCCATTTATTTATTTATAGTTTAGAGTTCGGTGGAGCCATGGGGAGATGTACCTGGCTTGAGGTATTGTCCATCAGGTGCTGATGGCTCTGAAAATAATACTGGGCTTCTTACAAGTGATTGGATTTGGGTTTATATTCCTTCCTCTGAGACATGAACTAAAGACTTGGGCAGTAAGTCTGCAGTATTGAGTGTTTCTGTATTGATGGGCCACTGGAGGGGAAGCATGTTTAGACAAGTGCTGGCAGCACTGTGTGATCTTTGCTGGCTTATCATCCTTCTCCACTGTACATGGAGCACTAGGAATCTTGAGAAATACATTGTCTTACATGGGCAGAAACCTCTGAGCTCTGGACATGGTGTGTGGTTTTCAGTGGTGTTCTCAACTGCGAGAGCTCTTGTCAAGATGGTGAATAACTCGCTGTCAGCAAGTTTATGTGCTGTTCAAATGTTTTGGCTCTATTTCTAATTGGACAGCAGACTTTCAGAATATGCTTCTCCTTATTTTCTGCAATTCTTTGAGCATGCCTGGCTAATGCTGGAATATCTGCTGGACACTGCAGGTGCTGACAGAAATTGAGCAAAGACTCTCAGGCTTTGAAAAAGACACATAATGGTGTCTTAACAACAGAAATCCCTTGTATTGTGAGTACTATTTGAAATCTTTGGCCTCACAACTTACACAGAATCTCAAACTATTTGAGCTCTGGATATACTGGAATAAATGATCAGAGAGCATTGCAAAGTGATACACCTGCAACTTAAATGAAACAAACAGGACTTCACGAGTGAAAACTGCTTTTTCCTATTCCTCCTTCCAATTAATCAGTAAAAGATCTAGACTGTAGTCATCAGATGTGCTGGTGTGAAATGAAAGTCACTTGTATTTAAATCTTAATTCTCTGCCTGGACTTGTTACCTCCCCATCCTTGCCCTTTCTCAGGGTGTTGTCCAGCACATGCCCTATTTCTTACAGTACCTGCAGCCACCTTTGACTTGAACCCAGCTGAATGTTGCCAGCACTGGGCTGTGCTCAAGGTGAGCCTGAACTGTGAGTGAACCTGCTGCATGCAGTGATGTGAGTTAGGCTGGACTAAAGGGCAGGGAGACATTGACATTGGCCACACGGAAATGCAAAGTGTCAAAATTATTTATTTAAGCCAGGGTTGAGCTGTTGTTCCTAAAGCCTTTTCATCAGAAATATGAGGGTAGCCAGTGCCTTGTAAATGTGGGAGTTCAGCTGTTAAGCTGCCTGCAGGACTGTAGCATGCACATAGTGCAGGTGTCTTCATATGTGGTATGTGCTTACACTGTGATATGTAGTCCATGGGGATGGCTGGTTTTCCTCCACCCCCCATATGGGCTTTAAATTTGGGTCCCTCACAACTTTGCAGTTAAATCTGCTTTCACTTTCTGCCTTTGCTTATGCTTCTCTGATTTATTTCTTCCCTGCACTGTAATTAGCAAGTGTTTCTCTCCCTATTTTTTACAGTTTCTTTCCATCTCTGCTGTTGATCAAACACTGCATGACTCGAGTTGATGAAGGTGCACCAAGTTAAGCCTGGCCTCTTACTACCTCTGACAGGGTTTTAAATATGTGCTTGTGCTGTGGATGTGTCATCCTTCAGCTTGTAAAGAAATGTAAAGCCCTGGTTCTTCTCTCAATAGGCAATACTATTTACAGTAAATTTGTATTGGGAATGAATTGTGGAAGTGTGTCTGGGAGTCAGTGTGGCTGTGTTGGAACTTCCTGGGGGTAGGTGCATGTCTGCACTCCCATGTTGCTGTGGGAGAGGAGCTGTGCTCACTCCTGTGCTTTTGTAACTTTTTGTGTCTTGGCCGTGGATTATTGCTCTGCTGCTGCTTCAGTTTACCACAGGCCTCCCAACCAGGCACTGAATTCTCCCTTACTGGTTTTGCTGCTGTTCCCAGTGTCTCTAACAGCAGTACAGAGACACTGACTCTCAGAGCCAGCTTGCTGTTTGAGCTCACTCTGAGCACTGCTAGAAGCACCCAAGTGATCCTCCTGCTGATTTGGGGCTGTAACTCCACTTCAAGAATAGTTTACACTCTTCCTGCAGTCCTGTGCTGAGTAGATAATACTTTGCTGTAAAATCTTTTTCCGCTCCACAGGTAAGCAGACTTTTTGCCCCCTCTGTGGCAATACTAGGACATTGTCTTAGCTCTTTTATGAGCTCCCTTTGGTTTATTAATGGTATTTGTAGCTGCTATTGTAGATTACATCTTCCATTTTGTAGTAAGAATGTGACATGTAGCGGGGAGATGGCTTGAAAAACGTATTCAAGGACCATTAACATTGCATTACTTCACTCTTCCTGAATCGCGGGGCTTGTGCCAGCAAGACTTTGACATCCAATGGACTCTTGTTACCAAGTCCTGCTTGGGGAAAGGAGTATTCCCACCCCATGCTGAGTTGGCTGGAAATTCGAGAGTAGACTTTTTTTTTTGCTAGCTTGTTTTTAGAAGCAGTCCATTCTTTGTAAGAGGACTGTTCTCACCAGAAGCCTCAAATGAAGAGCAGAAAATAGAGGCATCACTTTGCCTTCATAGGAAATGGACCAAACAATGTAAGATCGGTCTGAATTTGCAATCCAGTATTTAATTTCTGGTTTAATTAGATCTGTATTTGCCATGTGCTCTGTAAGAATGCATAAGAAGTTCTATTCCCAGTCTTGTAGTTTCTTGTTTTATTGCTGTATTGTCCTTGGAATGAGTAATCAGAGCTGGGCTCCCACAGCTCTTTGGCATGAGGCTGTCAAAGAGTTGAAGCATCCAGAGATGGAGTGAGCCTGCAGAGAGACGAATACCGAGCCTGGGTTGTAAAGCATTAAAGGTCTCCTGGGCTTTGGGGTACCTGGAACCTGAAAGTCATTGCTTGGTCCAGAGCAGCCTTGCAGGGAAGTGTTTTGTGTGCATTGTTCATAAGAGGAAAACCCGGGGGCACAATTATAAACAGAGCCTGCATCACGAGCGGCTTCTGGCACCGCGCTCCAGATAGTGGAGGATGGATTCCAGATCTCGCTTAAAAATAGAGAGGTCGTGTGTGTGCAGGGGAGGGTGGAAGCACTGGGCAGGGCTGTGTGGAGGGGCTGAGCATTGCCCCATGCTGAAGGAGACTTGGGAGTGTGACTTATGGGGGCAGGTGTGGAGAGCTGGGTTTCCCCAGCCTTAGAAGAGTTGTTGCTGTCCTCAGCTATCTAGTGGGAAGTTCTAGAGGAGATGAAGCTGAATTGTACAGAGGTGCATGGTGGAAAGCCAAGGTTTGGAGCAAAACTGGGAGATCTGATTAGTTAGCAAGGGGGGAAAAGTTTACAATGTGGGTGGTCAAACACAGAAACAGCCAAGAAGATTGTAGAAATATCTCTTGTTAAAGAGAATCCAAACTAGACTGAATTCAATGCTAAGGAACCTGATCTAAGTTGGGATTTGATCCTGCTCTTATCAAGAGGGTAGACTAGAAGTTCCTTCAAACATAAATGGTTTGTAATGTTCATTTGACCCTGGGAAAGAATATTTTCTCTATAGAGGGGATTTGATACTGTAGTAGGATAAGAACTGATGCTCCAAGACTGTTATGGAACACGTCCCCTTTTCATTGTAACAGCTTTGTGGGCAACTGAGTTACAGTTAAGGGAAACTTTCACATCTCTGTGGATGCCTGAAGTAAATTTAAAGCTCGGGCAGCACTTGTTTTGTGAGTCCTCCTTCCATGTAACTACTTCAAATTGCTGTTGCACGTGGTAGGAGAATACTATGCTGGAGCCAGGATTTGATGCTTGTCTTGTGACCGTTTGGCATGACTGTTCATTGCTTAAGCAGATCTCTCTGCCAAGAGGATCTCTGGCTTCAATTGCATTTGCCTAGGAAGAGGCATCGATGCAATTCATCCCAGTCTTGCTGAGAGAGCTGCAATGTCCTTATGAGGCTGCAGGGATTCAGTTAAATTGGAGACAAAGTGTGTAGGAACATGCTGTGTCCTCTGGTCAGTCCCCTGTCTTTCCACTCCTCCAATTATCCTTGAAATAATTGGTTTCCATTAACTTCAGTTGAGATCTCAGAGGGTTTGTCTTTATTTTTCAAAAACAGAAGCTTCATGTAAATTGTGGAGCTGTAGAAGAGATGGTATCCAGCTTCCTTTGAAAGCTGATGCTGGGCTTTCATGAGGAGTTTGCCTCAGTTTAAGGAGTTCAGGCTGGAGCTGTGGATGCTGAAGGTACAGGGACCATGGATCTAGGGATCCAGGAGAGATAACCTGGAAAATCAGGCTTTGGTAACTGAGTGCTTGGGGACTTTTTTATTTGGGTTACTTTAATCCTTTCAGAGGTTAGTTTTATTTCAGAAAGAGCCATTTAGTCGTAGAAACATGAAAGAAGCAGGGGTTAGAAAGGGTATGTTTTCCTCTTAAGGCGGTGTTTTCTAAAGTAGGTCGTGACCCTCTTATGCAGGAATTTTGCAGCTGCTATCCTAAGGGTTGGAACTATATCTGAGAGCCTTACAGAGGCAAAAGCAGGGGGTATTAAGCAGATCCTAATACCCATTTGGGGTCCCTTTCCTCCCCATCATCCTTCAACAAAACGATCTCCTGCTTTTCAGGAATAAAGCAGCAAGCATTTGGCTGTGACCGGTTTTCATTGTTTTGCTAAGCCGTTATGTTGGAAGAGATTAACCAGGGAGCAAATTTTCTCCGAAAGCTGATGTTGAGCAGGGCAGAGGGAAGAGCCTCAGCACTGACCTTGATCAGAGTGTCTTGAGGTGGGGAGTGAGCAGGAACCCAGCACAGGAACATTAACCCTGTGCTGCCCACATCTTTGGGACTGCAGTTGGCTCTGATTGCAGCAGAACTGTGACTGCTGGGACAGTTGGTTTGTCCAAGTTGTGCTACCCTGGCACAAACTGCCCTTGGGGTTTTTCCTCATTGAAGGTTGTTCACAGCAGCCCAGGGAATCTCTTCTCTTCCTGCTGTTGCCCATATATTTGTTACCTGCTCTTAAACTTTATATAACTTCCTTGGTGGGCTTTTTCTTTTTCTCTCTGTTGGTGTAATCTCTCCCGATGCTTGTTTTCACTTAGAAATGTGTTCAGCATCCTCGCTGCAGCTTCTCTCCTTTCTTTCTCTTGCCACCTTGGCATTTAATAAACAAACTGTGTGGCTGCAAAGCCTGAAGTGCCCATGTTGCCATGTTTTCTGAACTCTCCAAAGAAGCATGGAAACCAGTCTTTGTTTGGTCCCAGAAGCACGGCACGCTGCTGCTGCCACCGAAGAGCAGCTTGCTTGTGGCACATCGTGCTGCAGCTTGGCTTAATCCTCGCTTGATACGCTTTTGAGATTTCATTGTTTCTCTATAATTAGTGCTACAGAGGAGCTGAAAGAAATGACGAATTAGCGGGAGAGGGGGGAGTGGGGAGAGCAGGTGGTGATCGAACTAAAGAGAGCTGCCAGAAAAGTAGGAGCAGCAGGGAATTAAATGGGAGGAGTCTTGAGTTCAGATGATTTCCTGCCATGTGCCCAGAAGGATTTAGTTTGGGATTTCATTACTGTTCAAATAATGCCATACACTCAAAACAGATCGGGTCCCTGTAGGCTGGGGCATTGTCCAGCACTTAGTGAAAAGCAGTTTTTGCCCTGAAGTCCTGGTGAGCATTGATCCCTCAGACTTGAGGACTGGAAAGGAGCTGTAGCACGAGTGGTCCTGCTTTTAATTAGGCTGCATCTATTGTTTCTGGTAGTAACATCCTAAAAGAATAAAACACAAAGGTATTCTTTGTGTGGTGACTTCTTTAAAGCCCTGGACTTCATCTTGTGAAGGACTTGGTTCACAGTAATGATGTTACATCTGGATTGTAAGAGCACCTCTGCCAGTTGTGCTTACATAAGCTGGGTTTAACTGGCACAGAAATCCTGGGATGTCATGCTGTGGGGGGAAGCAGGAGTATGCTGACACTGAGTGTCTGAGATAACCAGAAACAGTCTTTGAACAGATACCTGTGCTGATGAGGACAGGTAGCTTTAGAGTTAAAAATACACACTGAGAAACCAACCGGGGAGTTACAAGTGTTGTGTGACAAGACAGTCCTCTGAGGTGCAGAGTCATATATTCTTCCAGCAGCTGGCTTGTTTTCAAGCCTCTATTACTATGCACTAAGACATCCAAATAAAGAAATCATAATACTGGTGCTTTGAATGTGTCAGCAGCAACGTTTCTTCTGGGAATCTAACTCTTTCCAAAAAACTGATACAGTGTTTGTTTTTTGTTCTGACTTCCAAAGGCTATCACTGTAGGGAGACCAGCAATGCTGGGAAGTCCAAACTCACTTGTGCCTTTTGTCACCACTTCTGCGTGTGCTGCTCTCTTTGTCTTAAGCTCTTGTGTTTTACTTTCTTTCCCCCACTGCAGAAGCAGCAGAAGCAAACCAAGAGAAGCAGCTACTGGGTGGAGAGGAGTAGGTCAGGGCCACCCAGGATTCCCAGTGAGTGGGAATTGCTTTATGCTGGGACTGCTGCTTTCATGCTGTGTTCCTGCACCTGCTGGGCAGAGTGACTACAGGGAATACATGTGGAGGTTTGCTTTTGGGATGTTTGTCTTGTGCTTAATGTTCTGTATTTCAGCCCTGCTCCTGGCAGTCTAACCAAACTCTGTTGTCAAAACCTCCTCCCTTGCTCTTTCTGAGCACTTTCTATTAAATATCTGCCTAGACCTCTCCATCATCTGTCATTTGCTCAAGAACCTGCTTACAGCACTCAAACTTTGTTTTCAAAGCCCCTTGTAAATATTCTTGCTGTTATTGCTGTCCTGTTCCTAATAACTTTGTTTTGCCTTGTGCTATGAAAGTCTCTGAAAAACAGTATGTGTGTAAGTAATAAATGGCCCCAGTCTTGAACTTCTTAAAAACCCATTTGCTTTGGGAAATAATAAAGCGTTAACAACCTTAGCATTTTGTGTTCTGCACACTTCTGCCTTCTGCCATTAAAATGTAAACTCCTGAGTACAGGGAGTCCTGGCAAGCTGATGCTGATGGCCAGGGTGCACTGGCCATGCCATATAAAGTGAAGTCAAAGTCCTGTAGCTCCACTGTAGCAGGTGCTGGTTGAAGATTAGAGGAGCAGAGTCCCACAGTTCAGGGCTTTTCACTTTATTTCAGTGTGACTCGGAATGGAGCAGTTTATCTTTCAGGGCTGAGTTTCAAGCTCTTTGCCTCACCTGGAACTTTGAGTTGGTGCAACTTTGTGTGAGAAGACTCTTGATAGTGATTGTAGATAGCTTCAGTAGCCTTTGTTTGAAAATGAAAGCTTGAGAAAATGTGCTTTACCTGAATTGCAGAATCTGGAAGTAGGTTTTATAGTGTTAAAAATAGGAGAATCTGCTAAAATAGGTGTATTATACCAAAATGCAGAATAGATGTTTTCATTTATCTTTATTTTTATTAGCATTTTTTAGGTATTTGCAATAGGAACCTTTGAGCTATTTTCCACATATCCTACCCCTTTTGTATTAATGTGGATTTACTCCTTTGCAGTGAGGTGTGTAAATGTGGGGAACCATGATGAAGGTAGAAAATGAAACAACAAGGTGTCCTATTGATGAGAGGTGAACGTTGCAACAGCTTCTGGAAGCCAACAAAAATGAACTTAACGTCAAATAGACTTTAAGGCTCACTATTACAAACTGTCAAAGGATATGATGTTGCTCTTTACTTTAAATCCAGAACTCCTTACTTGTAGCAGTTTGAAGGACTGTATGTTAAAATGTGGTATTTTTTCCCTATTGGAATTTAAATGTTCTGGGAGCTGAGGTTTTCCACCCAGAAACTGAGGCAGTGTGAGAGCTGGAGCTGAACCTGCTTGAATGAAAACCACCTCGTGTCTTTGCATAAAATGAGGAGAGATGAGAACAGCAGTTAGTGCATAAAAATATTTGAAAAAACTCATTAGTGTCAGTAGCAAAGAGTGGCTTGTTTTGACACTTTGGGTGAACACACCAGGTTAAAAGTCTGTGTGACCTCAGTGGCATATCTTTTAAAAGTACATGAGTAGAATCACTCTTTTATAAAGAAGCTGGAGTCTGGAGAGGGTTTTTGGTCTGCAGAGCTGTAATGATCCCTGGAAGGGATCATAAAGATCCACTTGTTTTCCTTCAGTTTACCCAGCGCTTGGATGTGCTGGCTGAGCCAGCCTGTGGAGCTGCACAGCGCCTAGAGTGCTTTCAGTGGGTTTTTACCTGGCTCTGCTGTCTTTACTATCTGGCACTCAGAATTTTGTTGTCTGGGCTCCCTCCCTTCCTGCTGAAGTCTGTAAGTGTTGGTAACTCTCTCTTTTGCCCCCAGGGAGTGGAGCAACTGCGGTGGTCCAGGCAGCCTTCTGCGCTCCGAAGAAGGAGAAGGTGGCGATTAAACGGATCAATCTTGAGAAGTGTCAGACGAGCATGGATGAACTCCTGGTATGCAATCAGAATTGTCTGGAGAGTTGTATTTCAGTTCTTTCTGAAACAGCTCTTTGCCAAATGCCTTAAAACCTTTCTTCGTGTGAGGTGAAGGTGAGGGAACTTGACTGACTTCATTAGAGGCAGCTCAGTTGTCCCGGTTGTGGGACATGGTACTTAAAATGTTAAAAGATCAACTGTTGCAAAACTTCAGACTGTTTGTTTAGAGCTCAGCACTTTGTATAATCCCGTTGTTTTGAACTGAGTTAATGTGCAAGTGTGAAGCTCTGCTGCACCCACAAGAGCTCTGAAGTTTGAGGGGGATCCAGAGCTATGTGCTTTCAGAACATCTAAAATGTAGGGGAATGGCTTTGCTTTCTTTTCCTTTCCTGCAGTTCTTTAATTTTTTTTCCCTTCATCTGTAAAGAGAAGAAATGAATGAATTAGCTGTTGTTCTTAATCTCTTTCTGGTGCTGATGCCAGCTAAAGGGATCACTGACATATTGCAGGCTGCCATATGGAAAGCCCCGTAATTCTGAGTTCAGGACAGGAGACAGTCCTTTGGAGCTGTAGCACTGTAATTTTCTGCTGCTCTGTGCCTCTTTTCTCAAGGTTGTCTCAATGAAAAACAGAATTTTGCAGTAGCTGTGGTAACTGAAATTTCCCTTTTCTCATGTGGCTCCTGTGTTCATGGGCTTGATTTTCTTCTCTTTGTGTGTGTGAGCTGGTGCCTCTGCAGTGCAGTGATTGTCTCATTCACCTCACATCTGGAAGGTCCCTGAATTTAAGCCAGGCAGAAACAGACATTCCTGTGAACATTGAGGTGTCTCCACTAGAATAAGAAAGTTATCTGGGGCAAAATTTTCCACAGTAAATACTGGCACTATGGAGGTGAGGCCTCCATAATGGTACCATCTTTTCCACTGAAGCACCTCTCTAGGATTTTTATAATCCTGCCTTGTGTTTCTGTCCCCCCTCGACAGCTTCTGTAGTTTACCTCAGGCACTTGTTTTGGTGCTTGCAATTAGAAGGTAGAACAGAAACAGAATTTGGGAGTCCTGCTACCTCTACATTTGTACAATCTCCAGCAAATCAGCTGAACCACAGTTCCAGTTTCCATCTAGTGGTATTTTACTTGTAAGTATATATATATTCCTTATATATATATTTATTGTATTTAGATAGACTACCATCTAATGGTATTTTTGTCATTATGGGTGTCTGCAAATCTGCCCTGGCTAAGAGGAAATGCCCCATTCAGTCTGCCAGTGCTCCTGTGGAGGGCTGCGTGTAGGGCTCAAGATGGCCTGTGTTCAAATCCTCTTATGGCTCATTCTAGTATAGGAGTTCAAGATCTCTTCTCACAGTTGGTCTTTTTGTCCTTATACCAACCCTTGGTGTCCTTTTCAAGCCTTTTGTGTGGTTTGCCCATACTACCCTTCCTCAGTGGTATTCCTGACTGCATTTCAGGATGTAGTAATTGAGACTGTGATTCTTTGAGTAATTGCCAATTCTGGCTAAAAACATTAGGTTCAGAAAGAGACACTGCAGAGACTTGATGTGTAATTTTAGGTAAGTACTTCTAATTGCACATTTTAAGTCTCTGGCTGACCTGTTCCTCACAATGATTTTTCCTGTTGTGGGTGAGCCTGCAATGTATTGCTGTTGTCAGCTCTCCAGAGTTTCCAGTTTTGTGACCAGATCTGGTGTGGGTCCTTCTCTGGGCTTAAGTATGCAGCTGTAAGTGTTCTCGAATTTAAAAGTTCATAGAGGGGTGGAGGGGCACAAAGATGGTTCTGAGCTGTAGCAGCTTCCAGGGGAAGGGGTTGCTGAGGTAGTTGTGTTGTGTGAAAAAGTGTTTTCCCTGGGTTTGTTCTGAATTTGTCAGTCTATTGATGACCAGTGTTGTTTCTCAGTGCAAGAGCCAAAAGAATGGAAGTTCCTGATTTCCCAGCTCTGTGTGCTCTTACCTTAATTTCTTTTTATCTTGTTTCCATATCTGCTTCTACCCTAAAGTAAATATTCTCAAGTTTTATGGTCTTGTCTCCCTTCATGGCAGTTTTCCCAATTTGGTTAATTAACTTTTCTGAACAACTACTTTGTAGTGCAGGGTTATGCCTTCTCCACAAAAAAAAAGTCAACTGTAGATGGTTGCAGGTTACAGTTGCTTTAGGAAGCAAATACAAATATGATGAGTTCACACTGGGGTATGTTATGCCTCCACCTTGCTTTCTCCTCTCCCCCAGTGCAGTTAAAATCACAAACTGGGGCTTTCATGAGCTCCATTATCCTTCTGTTGCTCTGAAGGTATTTGAGCACAGCAGTCAGCTTATGGTGAACTCTGCTTTCCTGCCTGGGGTCAGGAGAGTGCTATTGGGTTACAGCACTGCCCACTCATTGGGCAGTGTGATAGCAAAGGGAAAATTGTGCTTAAATTATTTTATAATTATTTTTCTGCAGTGCCTCAGACTTGTAGACTTCTCTGTTGAAGCAAGCCTCCTTATTCCCAGAAGCTGCATAGCCGAGAGGGTAGAACAGTCTCACATTGCTTGGGGAGACCAGCCAACCATACTGCCATCCTTAAAAAGATTATTTGGCTCTTATACACCTCTTTCAGTGTCTGTGCTGCTTAGTGGTTTGCACTTGTAGTTCTTGGGATGGAGGAGAAGAGGAAGGTTAATTTGGAGTGGGAAATGCAGAGTAAGTGGCTCTATCACCAGCTGGATGGATGAGTGGCCTTGAGCTTCCTTTAAGCCTAGCAGGTGCCCAGAAGCCAGGAAATCTGGGACCATGTCCTTGCTTTGGAGATGCTGTGCTTAAGAGTAAGTGCTATGACTTGGCTCATTAAAGGTATTGATCTTGATCCTTTTATCTCAATATGCATTTGAGCTGTGTGGTCAGGAATAAACTGCACACTTTGCATATACTGTATGACATTCTAGGTTAATGCACTGGATTTATTTATTGCTGCTATGGGATATGGAAAATGCAGGAAGGGCCAGTTTTGTTGAATCATGAGCAGGCCAAGTCAAGGGCATTCAGCTCTTCAGCTGAAGTGCTAATTGCTGTAAAGAATTGTAGACAGTAGGAGTAATGCTGTGCAGAGATGTGCCTCTTTCTAACCCAGCTACTGAATTAGGTGATGTTTGTCAGAAATTTATTTCCATGCTTCATTTTTATCTTTTTCCCTGTACATTTTTGAGCGCTCACACATCTTTCCTAGTCTGCCTGTGGGATTCAGCTGACAGAGAAGTACAATGTAGCTTATAATGATTGTTGCTCAGGGGTGTGACTGGGAGTGGAGTGCAAGGAGAGGTGGTCAAATACAGTGTTGTCTACAAATGATCTTGGACTTTTTGATTTATTGCTGAAGTTCTACTTTTCATTTGTCTTGCAACCCATGGTAGTTAACAACCACAGTGGTATGGGTTTGCAAACAGTCTGCTTGCTCATATGTTGTATTTCACAGCTGCACACCATTCAGAGCTGTGTTTTGCTCTGACTCTTCCATTGTGGGATGCTGGTTGCTTTGCTGCTGTTGCCAATCCTTGAAACAGTGGTGTAACATCTGCCTCAAGATAACCATGCTTCCAGCCTTTTTACTTGTATAAGTGTTTTCTTGTTCTAGAGAATTACTGATCTAAAAGGCCTTAAATCCCTCCTCTGTCCTACAAACTCTACTTCATTTTCATGTAATTAAAGCTGAGTTTTCTTTCATCCAGATGGAGACTTTTTTCTCCATGAGTAGCAGATGACGTGGGTTGTCAGCTTAGCAGTTACCAGGAATGCTGAACAGCAGAGAGGGAGACATAAGCTGTGGGATATTTCACATTGGGCTTTCCCAGCTAGGGGGAAATGCTGCCTGTTTATTCCCTAAGATGATTCAACAGGAGACAGGCTCAGGAATGAGCATGGGAGATGTGGTGTTGCTGTTCTAGAAATATTCCAAATTCTTCCTACTGCAGGGCCTGATTGCCCTGGGCCTGACAGGTTGCACACAAGTGAAGGTACTGCTCTTTCAGTGCTGTGGCCAGAGGGCAGTTAAGGAGGCTGAGGGAACAAGTTGAACTGCAGCTAAACAGAAATGTCCTTTAGAATTTCATGGAAATAACCCAGGGAACTTGCTGCCAATAACATGGAGATCAAACATTGCGTGAGATTAAATAAATCAACCTATAGCTGAGAAGGTTAAATTAGATAGGATTTTAAAAAAGGATTATGAACTCCCCTGGTTTAAATCATAAGCCAACTGTTAGCTGCCCAGGCTTAGTCAGAAGTCTACCCTCTGGGCAGATAATTGTGTAACTGCTTTTTATAGGGTTTTTACACCTTTGTTTGAAGACTTGGACAGGATATTGAACTGCCTTTGATCGGATGGAGCACTTCCTACAAGTGGCTTAACCAGACTATAAGGTTGTTGGGGACAAAGCAACAGATTGCTGTGGAAGTAGTACAGATGTTTCATCCATGCCCTGTCATCTGATGACACTTGCCATTATAATTCCATTTCCAGGCCTGAGGACCTTCATACTTGCTCCAGGGAAAAGAAGCCCCTAAGTGTCAGTGCCAGGGAGTCTGATAAATGATATGGTTATTTGATCTGCTGTGTTATATGTTTCTTGCATGTTGGGATTGCAGCTTAAGATTTAAACCTATGCTGGGTACAGCTTGGTTGTATTGTTTATCAAAGTAACAGCAACAGAACTCTTAACTGCTGGACTGGTTTAGGGTTGGGTTTGGTTTGATGTTGTTTTGGGTTTGTGTGAAGTTCACTATGAACATCAGAATTAATGGTGGGTGAAATCCTGAACATGGAATGCCTTCCTTCACTTGGACTGGATGAGCACAAGATGGTGCATGAAAGAACTTGAGAGTTTGCAGCTGTCTGTGGGCACTAATCACACTGAAAGCATTGTTGAGCTGTAAGCACTGGGTATTGATCTGAGCAACTGTAAGGATCAGCGATGGGTTAGTTGGGGATGTGGGTAAAGCTGGCTTGTTTGTATCTGTGAGAGGAGGCAGTCACTCACCCATTTGCTTTTTAGCTGAAACCAGTAAAAAATGGCCATGTAGGAAAGCTACACCACAGCAGTTCAGAAACACCTGCTTCCTTCAGTACATTTTCACTAATGCTGAAGACTTTGAAAGAGGGAATGACTACTGAATGAGGCTGAAGAGTAACCATTAAAATGGACAACTGCTGGATGCCTTGCCATGGGACTATTTTGTTCCCATCACTGAAGATTATTTAATGGATGAACTGTGTTTATCCCTTTCAGAATTGTTTCTTTGCCACTGTTGTTCTGGGGCTAATCTAACCCCTCTTTACTCATGCCAGTTTAGCTCCTGGAGCCAATTGAGGCAAGGAGTTGAACTGGATAATCCAAGGAGTGGGAGTTGAATCAGAATCTCTGATTTTGTGCTTTTCCTCCACCTTCTTAAAAAATGTCTCTTGAGTTAATTTTGGTAGACAAACATGTTTGGATTTGTTTTTTATTTTTAGTTATGTTGCTGCCTCAAAAGGCAAATGAATTATTATTGTCAATTTTACAACCTTTTAGCTAAACTGTTAAAATTTCACTTGAAGCAGAATGTGAATGGTTATGGCTCTAAATCCTGCTTTAAAAGGATGAAGAGCAGCTTTAATGCCTTATCTCTCAGCTGAAATCTCATGGTATCTTTGCCAGCCATAGTGGAAGCATTGGTGTCTTCAAGGGGTGATCACATCTGACCTGCTTTGATTTCTTCACCAGCAATGCTTTCCCTCCCCACTTCTCTTATGGTTGTGATTCCCTTCAAACAAGGTAGCCACGTTGACAGCTCTTTGGACTCCTCTGAAGTTGCAGGTAGCCACATGAAAGCACTCTGCTGCTGTGCTGTATCTCTTGAGTTCATGTCAACATGTAGGAAGTAAAACTAAGTAAAGCACAATTTTTATCCTGGTATTTGAGAACAAGTGCTTCTGAAGCAAGCCTTGGGGCAGATAAACATACAATAAAAGGTGGTGATGAAAAGAAAATACCATTAAGAAACTTGAGCCGGTAGCTAAAAGCCTTACCTGCTCCTATTGATTCAAACTTCAGTTGTGTGTCACTGGGCAAATAAACCCTCATCCAAAATAGCTGATCTCCAGAAGTATGTCTGACTTAGAGGAGACTAATAGGTTGCTTATGATTCTAGATTATACTTCACTGCAGTTCTATTACTGTTTTGCAAGCCTTGAAATGTTTCTTTTATTGCCAGTAGAAGTACTGAAAACATTTGTCAGAACCCTTAATGGAAGCCATGGAGGCATTTAGAGTTAATCCCAGTCTATTTGCTTTTGGTATTGGACAATACAGATATTTTTAATATCTTGCCCAGGGTGGCATGTAACCATTTCCAAACCATTGCCTGTGTCTAGACATGTTTTTGTCAGGAATTCATTCTCCATAGCTGAGCAGAAAGCAGAGCAATTTATGGGAATTGGCAGGAAGGCTGTCTCTCATCACTGAAGCCATGGAGTGTGAGGGGTGTTGGGTGGAAGAGCTGCTTACCACCCCCTGCATCTGTGGATGGCTTGGGGGTCTGTATCAAGTGACCCATGGCTGTTGGCAGAGAGGGAATAAAGCAATCTTTCCACCTTAAGACTTTTATAGAGCAGCCCAAATAAATTATTACAGAGATGTGGAAATCACTGAGATTTTTATTAATGATAAAAATTTATAATTTTTTTATTATAGCAGTCTTCCAATACAGTTTTTGATGCTGGGGAAAATATGGTAAGCACAGTTGTAACTCTGTTATCTGGGGATAGCAATCTTATTAGGGAGGTGGGAAGAGAAAACCCTTACCTGCTGTGACTTTGTTGTGTTTGAAGAGCAGCAAACTCTCCCAAAAGCTTTGGGAATAGTATTAAAGCTGAGCTTACTACACACAAAATGGCTGTTTTGCTGCATTTTATCCCTTCCTGCTCTAAGTATGCTCTTGAGCAGAGCTGCCCAGTGATCCTTGAGTGGGATCCCTGCTTTAGCTACAGCCCTTCAGCCTCTGCATTTGTGCTGCTGGAGCAGGCTGTGATGTATGACAGAACTGGCTTGGTTGTAGTTATGCCAGGAAGCATTTTAACCACAAAGCCCCTGTGATTTGCCACTATCACTTAAAACAATTGTATGGGTTGAGCTTTCAGGATGTTGGTACCCTCTTTGGGGGAGAGCAGGAACCAAGCTTGGATGTAGCCTAGAAAACTGCTGGAAGTGAAATGGGGCTTTGTGGGTGGGAGGGAGAGTCTGCCTGGCTGCTGCTCCTTCTGATTGGTAATAATGTAAAAACACTGAAAATCGTGGGCTGTGATGCAATTAATTATTCAGAGCTCTGCTACACTGTGTGAGAAATGGATTAATCTGCCTGTATTATACATCCACTGGCTGACAGAGGTGTTTAATTGCACAGATCAGGTTTGTGATTATTTATTTTCCCTCTTTATGCTTTTGGTGCACATGACAGACTTCAGCTATTTTTTTTTAGCTGTGTTTCCCAGCCCAGGGAGCAGATTGTGGTAGTGAATGAGAGAGGAAGTTCTTTGAAAATAATAATAAAATGGTAACTGTCACCAAATGCCTGAAAAATTCTGTAGTATAGGGCTGCTTAAATGGCAAAAATCTGATTTAGGTCTAGGATCTTCAGTAAACTTGGTCCAGACGTTGTCTCATTGCCTCCTGTACTCCAGTAGCATACACAAATACATATTAAATATGCAGTGTTTGTATATATTTCTCATATTACTCTCTCGATCTCTCAGGGAACTTCAAATGCTTCAAAATATTTTGAGCAATCTAGATGAAAAAATATAAAGCTAGCTCCTCTAGATACTTTCTGAGAGTGGTGGATTTGGGGCAGATCTGGCTGATGGGATGGATTACCAGTCCTGCTTGCTGCTTTCCACCTTGGTTTCCTCTGATGACAGCTGATCTTGTGTAGTATATTTTAATTGTCAGCGAGAGAACTACAGAAAATCGCAGAAAACTCCAAAGCTGCTGATTTATTTCCTTTGTGAAAAATGACTTGACACAAGTGAAAGTTTCAAGGAAGGGAACTGGAGCTGTCAGTTTAAGTAAAATATATTATTTTAGGCTGTATTTATTTTCACAGAGTGTTTTTTAGTCAGAGTATGCTACAAGGAGATTAATAGCTTATTCCTCTTCGAATATCCTTTCTGTTTAGAAGGATTCTTCTTTAATCTGCTTGTTAAGTTTCCTGGAAAGTTGGTGCCTCTCCTGGGGAAGCAGAAAGAGGAACCAATTGCTTTGGATTCCTCAAATGCACCTACTCCATGAAAAGCAGTGCTAAGTGGATAAATCAACATGAGCCTGTTCCTTTGGAGCTGTGATTGCCAGCTCAGGCCTTGCCAAGGAGAAGCAGTGGCTTTACTCTGAACTCGGTCACAAGCAGAGCTTTGTACAGCAGCAGGAGGAAAATGTGCTGCATTTGTGGGGTGTCCTGGGCATGGGTGAATTCTCCTCAGAGCTCTTTCTTGTACTGCAGTACCAGGGAAGTCTTGTGCTTAGAGGGAGGGAAGGATCCAGGAGGTGAAGGGCCCTTACTCTCCTCGTTCCTTGTGTCCTGTGAAGGAATGCTGTAGTTGAGAGCAGAAGTTCAGGGTATGAGGGGATGGGTGTCTGGGGTGGGTTCAATTTGTCAGGTTGGGGGACTTGGCTGAAGCACAAAGGCTCAGCTGGGTGCAGTGCAGGGTGCCAGGCTTGGCTCAGTTGATGGCTTTTGTCTATGGACAGCCAAGAAACTGTGAGTCTTTCTGTCCAAAGTGGTGATTTGTGCTTGCATAATGAAATCAGTCCATGTTTTCTGTCGTGTTGTTCCCCCCATAACCTGGAAAACCTCAATCCTGAACCTATAACTAAAACTAAGCACAGTCAAAACTCAAAACAATTTAATATCTCAATATATTTCATATTGTCCTTGACTGGTAGTAGCCACTGACTTCCTAATCTCAAAGTGATCTCTCTCATCTTCCAGTGTGACCAAGGACACAGCTGTCCTTTGTGCCTTCAACCTAATTGAGCTAAGCCATCTGCCTTCCTGCTGGGAAGAAATATTAGGAATAAGAGGCCTTTTATCCCTAGCGGCCAATATTTCCCTTTCTCATCCAAGTGATAGTCTTCAACAGATTAAGCATCTGTTGCATAGTGTTTTACTGAAAGGAGAAGTCAGCATGACTTCTAGGTCTCAAACCAGGGTGAATTTTAGAGAATATTCTGTTGTAGCTGTGTGCAGGTATTTTGGTTGCCACCACTTTGCTGTCCTTACCAAGGGTTTTTTGGTTAACATTTTCTTCCTCTAGACAGACAGGAAGAATGCCCTAAAATACCTTTTGGCTCTAGTATGATGCACCCTGAGTGTTTAGAGTATTTCTGAATTTTCTACATTTACCTTCTAGGTATCCTTTTTCTTTGCACCCTCTTTGTGTCTTGAGGAAGATAACGTCTGTGCCCAAGGAGTAATAAGCACTGTGTCCAACTCCTAATGTTTTATTTTTCTCTACAGAAAGAAATTCAAGCCATGAGTCAGTGCCATCACCCCAACATTGTATCTTACTACACATCGTTTGTGGTGAAAGATGAGCTTTGGCTGGTGATGAAGTTACTTAGTGGAGGTGAGTGGTCCAATTTCTTTACCCTAAAGGCAGCATAAAAACCTGTCTTCCCTCCTTCCTCTCTCCCTTCTTTACCTCTTAAGGTTCCCACCTGTGAATTAAGACATTTCATAGAATTGTAGAGTTGTTTAGGTTGGGAAAGACCTCTAGGATCAGAAAGTACAACCATTACCCCAGCACTGCCAAGTTCACCACTAAAACCCTGTCCCATCCACAGTCTTTTAAACAAAGTGTCACATCCACATGTCTTTTAAACACCTGCAGGGATGGTGACCCCACCACCTCCCAGACAGCCTGTTTCAATGCTGAACAAACCTTTCCATGAAGAAATGTTTCCTAATATCCAATCCAAACCTCCCCTGGTGCCACTTGGGGCAGCTTCCTCTTGTCTTACTGCTTGTTCCCTGGGAGCAGAGCCCAACCCCACCTGGCTGTCCCCTCCTGTCAGGGAGTTGTGCAGAGCCAGAAGGTCCTTCCAGAGCCTCCTTTTCTCCAGGCTGAGCCCCTTTCCCAGTTCCCTCAGCCACTCCTGGTGCTCCAGACCCTTCCCCAGCTGTGTTCCGTTCCTTGGACTCACTCCAGCCCCTCAATGTCCTTCTTGTCATGAGGGGCCTGAAAAGTGACTCCAGGATTTGAGCTGTGGCCTCACCAGTGCTGAGTACAGGGGACAATCCCTGCCCTGGTCCTGCTGTCACACCACTGCTGACCCAGGCCAGGTGCCATTGGCCTTCTTGCCCACCTGGCTACACTCTGGCTCATGTTCAGCCACTGTTGACCAGCACCCCCAGGTCCCTTCCCACCAGGCATCTTTCCAGCCATTCTGTATGAATAGTAGTATTTGATTGCAACCCATTCAGCTCAGAAATAACTTCTGATGTTATGTCCATCAGTAGTAACACCTAACTGGCTTTTGAAAATCACTGCCTGGTTAACACAGAGCCAGGGAAACTTCTTTTTTCTGGATTTATTCTCTCAGACACTGGAGAAACAACTTTTTTTGAGAGAGTGAGTTTGAAAATTTTGTATCAATAATGTTTCATTTGAAGTCATAATATTTTCCAGGATCCCTGTTTAAATTACTGTTGAGACAAGAAAGGGAATCAAGTTCTGGATGTTAACACGAAGGGCTGTTGCTAAATCCTGGGCCTGTCTTTAGGAAGACTTCATTTTCCTGGCACTGTAGTGAACAGGAATTGAATACTTTAAAAAAAAAATCCCTATTTTCTTGCTGTTGAAAGAACCCCAAGGTGGCTTCTCTGTTCTTGGCTTAATTTTGCAGACTGTAAAATGCCAGGAGATGATGTGGACAAGTCTGGCTAAACCTGTTTGCATTTTGCACAAGAGCTCAACAATGACCACAAAACATCTCTCTTTGAAGGTGTTCTTTAGAGAATTTTAGCAGTTCTCTTGGGGGAAATCAAATTCCATGCCAACCTTCAGTCTGTCTTCAAGGGTTTTTAATGTCTTGTGTGTCATTAAGCAATACCCTCTGTTTTCTTAGAGAGACGTGTAACAGGTCATTAAAGGTGTGATGACTGTGTGGAAACGAATCCCCTGCCAGCTTAGGGCAAGCAGTGTTGCTGTGTGTATAAAAAGTGTATCTATGGGAAAGTTTCCACAACAGGAGGAAATGGCATTTCAGGGGTGCTGGAGAGGCAGCAGCAATGGGTTTGGCCTTTTCCAGGAGAGTGCACAACCTCTTTGAAGAAAATGCACAGCTGCCTCTGTCACTTCACAGCAGTTTTCTGTCACAATCGAGTCACGATGAGGCTCATCCTTGAACCTCCAAATGTTGTCTCTGTTTGTTCTCAATTTTGTGTGGAGGTGGATTTTTTTTTTGTGTAAAGCTGGGGAAAAGACCATCATTATCAGGGCACCACAGATGTAACGACTACACTGGAAAATTTCTGGAAAAATAATTATTGCTTCAGAACCAGCCTCTTGTTGGTGTGAATGATGACCTGCTTCTCATTTAATATTCCCTTTGAATGGGCTTTTATGTTCTTCAGCCTGATAATTGACCCTTGTGCAGCTCTGGCATTTAGTGGGGGACTTGCAGTAAAGCAGTGCTAGGAAATCTCCCTGCTTCTTATTCTGTTTCATATGTTGAAGAGTAGGGTCATACATTAGGAGACAGACCAGTAAGAGTGTAATTCTTCCCTCTCTCCAACATTTCTGTGAGTCAGTGTTAAATTTTCTCACTTAAAAGGAATCGTTTGAAGGCTGGAGGAATTGCTAAAGTAAATAGCAAGCCTTTGAGAGTGACTGTCACTTTCTAAGCAGGAGGATACCTTGTGTGGTATTTTTCAGCTGTTTTCTTTTATATACTTTTTACTGCATGCTTTTTTATATCTGTGCTTCAGGAATCTCAGATTTCATAGACAAATTCTACAGCACAGTCTTAAGGATGGGGGAAGAAACTTGTGATTGGAGCTTTCTGACTGAAGAGCTTTTTCATTCACTTTTAATGAGACTATTTTCAGTTGGTCTTAGGCTGAGTGATTTATGTAACAAGAGACACTTCTGAAACTGCCTCTCATTCCTTTGAGCTTAGTTCTTATCAGTAATAAAGTGGCTCGTTTTGCAGTCATCTGTCATCCAGTGGGAAAAATAATGATCTGTGTTTCTCAACAGGAAAAACTTTTGAGCTGGTTTTTAAATCAGAAAACAAAGGCAAAGAAAAAAAACCAAAACAAAAACAAGCCAACAAAAAACCCTCCACTGAAACAGAACCAAAACAGAGTACAGCCTAACACTTTCATTTTGTTTAGCTGTTCAAAAAGATTTGTACATCCCAATAAGTGAATATGAAATACATTCTGATGTCCATTCTGTATCTTGATCATGGTTTTTATACTTGAGAATTTATTCTGGGTACAGTTCAGAATTTTATTGCCTCTTTTCTGTCAGTGTATGCTGGTGTGTGATTTCAGGCTGAAACTAATTTTAATTTCAGCTTACAAACACTGACCTTATTAATTTGATAAACAGCTCAAGAGACAGCCCAATCCCTAATGCAAGCCTTTTTTGTTGTTGTAAGTGCAATTTAATTTATTTTTTGGCTGCAGTCTTTTGTTAAAATCCTAACCTGGTCATACATGCAAGTGTTTTAGAAATGTCTCTAAGGGAAAATACTCTAAATCCATGAATTGCTGCTGTCTAACAGTGCCTTGCTCCTCTGACAACCAGAGGGTGCACTCAAAGGTGCCTTAATTACCCGACTGGCATTGTCACTGAAACAGAACTATTTGTCTCCACAAGTACTCTGGTGATGGGAGATTTCTATATTTGAAAGTTGTCAGCAGGCAGGAGGTAGCACTGGGGAGCTGATGTGCATCAGAGCCCAGCCAGGCTGGTGGCAGCCACTGCTCAGAGCCCTCTGCACTGGCAGCACTGAGCCCAAAGCAGGTGTGGAGTTGCTGATGGCAGAAACGTGGCTGTGATGAGATGCAGCTGGTAGAGACAAGGGGTGCTGGTGTGTCCAGTTACTGACAGCCTCTTTCAGGCCTGGTGATGGATGTCTGTGTCGGGTTTGTGAAGTGTCTGCTCTGTCTGCTCCGTTCAGTGGAAATTGCAGACCCTTTTCTCTAATGCTGGAAGTTCTGCAGGGTTCTAAGCTTAGCAGCATGAACTCGACACCCCAGCCTTAGAGTCCAGTGTTACTCCAAACTAAAATCTGGTGGCTATTTCTAGACAGCTGCTGACCTGCTCTTTGCCTCCCTGGCATTCTCCTGTCATGAATTTTACTCGTGCCTTTTTAATGCCTGCTGAAGCCCAGTCCTGCTCTCAAACTCCTGTGGCTTTTTAGTAGGAAGGGGAGCAGCTGTGCTTTTGTTCTTGTGCCTTTACTGATTGTGACCTGCTTGCTCTTCTAAATTCTCCCTGCTTTTAACAAGAGCTCTCATTTCACAGGTGACCCATGGCTGTAGATAACTCTCTAAAACAGCTGCTCCTGTGAAACAGCCGGCTCTGGTGACTTGCTACATCACACAACAATTTTTCTTCTCCTAGCCTGCAGCAGATGAAACCTCCAAAATATTTTTAAACTGTGCAAATCCTTTAAATACTGAAACACTTCTAGATAGGGCTCTTGGATATTCTGCCCTTTTGAAGGCTCCTGATGAAATCTGCTAAGGAGATTGCTGTATTGAAATAGTTAAACCTTTTATTTTCCAAAAGTTTTTAAGATTAGCTAATGAACTTCTTACTTCAACCTTTGATCTGAAGTTCAGAATGCCAGACCAAAAGAGGTAGGCAAGTCTTAGTTCTCTACCAGGGAGTTAGGACATCTTGTTCTGCTTCTGCTGTGTTAATCTCTGATCTGGCTCCTCCGAATTCCAATGGAGAGTTATGATCAAAGCATAAACCACAGGTCCTTAGAAATCTCCATGTTTATGTTGAATTATTTTCTTAGGAGAGAGATATGCTATTTTTAATTCCTCTGGAGGGGTTTTGATTTTATTTGTAGAAACACAACTTCATTTCAAACAATTAAGGATGGGATAAGTCAGAAGCAGGGGATGGTAGGGACTGTACATAACTGCAGAATCTAAGTGTGTAGATACATTGCCACTACGAAATGTAATAAAAAAAGCATGAAAAATTAGTTTGTCTTCAGATTTTCTCTTATAAATGCCTTGATCACAATAGCAATAGGCTGCTTTGCTCCCTTTATTGTATTATCTTGTTTTCTGCCTTAATCTTTCCATATTTCTTCTGCATCCATGCACATGCCCTGGGGCGAAGGAGGCAAGAAGTGGATATTTCCTTAGCTTTCCCTCTGAGGAGGTTTAACCAGGGTTAATGTCTTTTTCTTTGTTTTGTATAACTTGTTTCCTTTACTTTGCTACTCTCTAGCTGTATCTGTATTCCTCAGTCCCAGAAGTACTGAATCCAAGCAGTTCTTCCTTCTTATGCATTTTCTTCATCTGTTTGCCAGAGACTGACAAGGTGCAGATTTAATTCTTGGCTCTAATGACAACCAGGCTCAGTGAAACCACTGGCTAATGCTGGGATGTCTTGAAAGAAGCAGCAGTGAATCTGCCAACTCCCCCTTTTCAAAGGTTCGGCCTGTTCAGCATCAGTATTTGTCAGGTTTGGGGCAGATTTTGGTTCTCACAAAGTTGTGTCGTGATTCCCCAGTACTGTTTTCAAGCCTATTTGTGCCAGGCCTCTAAATGGCCAATCAGTGCAGGTTACCTGCTTTTTTTTTTCTTTATTTTTTTTCTTTTTCAGGTTGGAAGGTCAAGAATTAAATTTTCCCATTCTGCTTCCCAGACAAAGTTAAATGAGTTTTCTTTGCATTTAACTTAAAGTATATCTTGGTTCTGTCACTTAAGTTATAATATAACATGCAAGATATGATTCCCATAGCAACCAGCTCTGCTGTACATTTTTTGTTCCTCTGGGGGCATGTAAAATTCCAGCTGGAAGATTCCTGCGTTTATCTATAATCTTGTTTCAAACAAGCTTTCCTTTCTGCTCAGGTTTTCATGCCCTTCTCTGCTTCAGCCCCAGTATGCTGAAGCACTAAGCAGTGTCACTGATGACTGTGGATGTTTTCTTCCTCTGCTGAGGAGAAACGTCAGAAACAGGCTTCCTAAATGCCATTCCACAGGCTTGCTGGTGTAGGTGAGGTCAAGGAATCGTGCTGTGGATTTGGAACAGGAAGCCTCAGTGTTTGTGGTGGTTTGCTGTTGAAAGTGAATCAGTGGAACAATTAGGACTTCTTGCCCCGAGGGTGTGATTACACAGAAGTTTTCTTCAGCAGCAAAGCTGGTTTAAGGAGTTCCGGCTGTTTGGTCTCCACCCTGCCTGGAAAACTGGATTTCCAGTTACTGCAGTGATCCCATTTTATAGTATGGCTTTGTGAGCAAGTGCAGGAGCGCAACAGTGAGGTGGTGAACTGTGGAACTTTAATCTCATTTTGTCCCCATAGGTAACCTGGTATCTTTGGCATAGCATGTAATTCATGGTGTTGAAAGAGTTAGTTTTACTGGATATGTGTGGGGTGCAAGTCAGGACTGTTTCTGCTGGGATCCAAGACTGTCCATTGCAAGTGGTCTGCCTGGTGTAAATATCCAAAACCTGAATATCTTTCTCTTACAAGTAGTTACAGATTGGGCTCTCTCAGCTGAAGCTAAGTCTGTGTACAGGTTCCTTCTGACTTGTCCTGTCCTTAGGAGCTACTGCATTAGAAGCTTTTGGAGCAAACTAGGAAGTTTGTGAGTTTGAGCAGAAAACCACTTGTCTCTCAACCGCTGTACAGTTTGCACTGAGAGTTTGCTCTTCACTAAGTAGGGGCATTTCCATGACCATTGGTGTCAGAGTACACTGAGACACTTGGATGATGAATGACAAGTCATGCTAAATGCTTTATCAGATTGCACAGTATCTTGTAGGCTTCCTGTTGATGTGCTGCACAGTGAATATTTGATGGGCAGGAATTTGTTTCAGCTGCATTTGTTCCATAACAATCACTAAATGTTGTCTTCTTTCCTTTGTCTTCTGTTGGGCTTTGAGATCAGTTGCTCATCACCAGCTTTCTTTAAACATCCTTGTTAATGACAGCATTATTTATATTTATGGTTAGACTCTAGTTCTGACCCTTTTCTCTGTGTCTTGTCTTTTCTTGGTATGTGGCCCTTCTGGGCTTGGAAGAGCTTTGCAGTCAGCCTCAGCCAAACTTAATTTCTTTTTTTTTTCCATTCTCTGACTTAAGGTTCACCTTTCTGTACTTTGAGTCTGTACTTGATACTTGTGAATTTTTAATGAGAAAAATCACAACAGAATTGTTGTAATCAAACCTAATGCCATGTATAATACACACCAGAGTGCTTCATAGCATTATCTAAAATAGAGGCTTTGTTTTATGGAGGAGTTAAAGATTTTTTTTTCTTTTCTGGAGACATTGTAGTGGATTTATTTTCTCCTTGAAAATCTTGTAACTGTTAATACAGAGCAGGGTACCTTTTTTCCAGTGTGAACTTCACCCTCTGCCACTGGGTTCTGTCTTACAGTGAGATTGAGCGGTTTGCACATGGAGCACAAATTCATAGTGAAACTGCATTTAAGCAGAGATCCAGCTGTGTTTGGATGTACTCTCTCTCTTCCCAGTTACTCCTGAACTGGTTTGAAGCTGGCTCAGAAGCTGGCAGTCTCTGCAGTCATGCTGGTGTTTCCCAGCAGTGTGGTCAGTTTGTTGAGCACATCCTCTGGTGTGGTTTAGGCCCTGGTTCCAGTTCAGCTGGATTAGTTTCCAGTTAATTTTAGCAGTTATTGTATTGCTGGATTGGGAACAGGCCACTGTGCAAAAGTCATTTCCCCCTTTAGAGTCTGATTCCCTCATCTCTTGGTCCAGTATAAAGGAGTTGGTGTGGGAATTTGTCTGTATCCTGAGGCAGTGGAGTCCTTACCCTATTGAGTGTGTCACACACGAACTGAGGCCTCTGGGATCAACTTTACATTGAAATCCAGTCCTGGTCTTCTAGCAGGAGGTGTTTTCCTTGAAAGTGAAATTCCCATGACTTCTCTTTTCAAAGTAGCTCCTACCTTGGCTGTGGGTTTTTCTTTGGGGTTTTGGTTATTCTGGCGCTCCATGCCAGGCTTCTTGAGCCAGAATGCTGGAACACTGCATGGAGCAGTGCTGGGAAATGCTGCTTGGCTTTGTTCTTTGTATCCCTTGGTGCTGTGCTTAATGAAGTTGCAGTTGAGTTGTGAGTCAGAACCAACTCCCAAACATATTGATTTGTGAGTTGGACAAATCACAGTTTCATGGTGCTGTGGTGCCAGTGGCCAAACCCTGAGCAGACAAAGGGGAATGATCCTAAGAACACTTTTTCCAGCAGAATCGTGGCTCTTGGGTTGCTTCTCTGCTGTTTCCTGCAGTGGGCATTTTGCTGATCCCTTTTTGCTGTTTTTTCTTTCTGTAGAGAACTGGCAAATTCCCCCACTTCTATGAACATCTCACTATGAAAGTGGTTTTAAAATAAATATGCTTAAAAAGTGTCAGGCAGGACTGGGAGCAGATATAGCCTGGGTGTGAATCAGCCTTTTCACATCAGGGCTGGCTCTGTGCATGCCCTCTTGTCTGTCTGCTCTCCACCCCACCTTTCAGGGTTAAATACAGCCTCTAACTTGGCTAAATAGAGGATTTTTTGACCAAATGAATTTGAGCACCATATGATCTGCCTCCTCATGTTCCCCAAGCCCTTTGCAGGAGAAGGGAAATGTTTGTGAACAAAGTCTGCTAATGAAGTCGTGGGTGGAAAGAGGACAAAACGAGTACGTGAAGAACCACATATTTTCACTGGACTTCTAAAACAAGTGACAGTTTGTTCTCCAGATTAAGGCACATTTCAGAGCCAAACCTGAGCAGTGGGAGGGGCTTTTTTGGTGGTTGTGTTTTGGTTTTTTATTGGGTTTTTTTTGGTGTGGTTTTTTTTTTTTTTTGTCACAAAAATTCTTGTCCAGAATAAGAAGCCTCAAAGTTAGTAAGCATGTAGTCTTTACATGTGAAAACATGATAGGCTGAAGGCCAGGTGAGTCCCTGTGACACACAATAGAAGATTCTTTTCTCAGAACATAAAGGTGAGATTTCAGTGAAGGGGTTCATCTCCAACATCTGAATTCTTAGCTTTCTTCAATAAAGATACTCTTGCTCAGATGCAGGAAGTCCAATGTATGTCAAAACAACCTGAGTTACGTCTGGGTGAAACCTTTGGCTAAGACCCATGTCAAAATTCACTAAACATGAGTGTGTTTCTCTGCTTGGGTGGGGTAAAGGAAGGCTGAACACTGAGAATTCTTGCATAAAATGTTGGGGTGATGTTATGTAACTTCATTTCTGTATTTTTTTCAGTTTCCTCTGGTTTTTTTTTTCTATTTTTGTTATAGTCTTCTGTATTGTGTCCTCTGCAAATGTCTTGAACTAAGCAAAGAGTTTTTGGTAAGAGGAAGCTGAAGGCGCCATTCAGGGCAACCAGTTTACCCCTCAATTTATTTCCACTGGGTTTACTGGATGTCTTGGTGTCCAGGTGAAGCTGGTGCTAGTGGGCCAGAGAAGATGGAAAGTGAGAAATAGTAGCTCTGCTGGCTGCAGTAAGCTTTTAGATGAGCTCAGCATATACTGCTGTACACCAACTAAGGGACACTGTGCACCCATGTAATTGTTTCCTGTGCAGTTTGAATTATGCAAAATGAGCCTTTCCACGTGGTGTTTGTATTCAAACCTTGCAGCCTCTGCTTTTGTAGGAGAGTCCAAAAGGAAAATGCTCTGCTAAGTGAAAACTGATCTGCATGATTGTTTTGACCTAGAAATTCAATTGGGATAGTTAATAAAATATATGTTAAAGAGGAAGGGGTTTTTTGTGTACCTGAACCTGAAGGGTGATAAGAAAATCAAACTAAAAATCTCTTTTGTATGTTTCTTTGCTTCAGGAATTTATGAGTTGAAACTTCTGATTCCCCTATGGGCCAAGTTCATGAGAGTTTCTGTTCTTCAGATCCAAAAATAATTTTTTTCTTATTTTTTTGATTGTGAGTTAAGAAGAATGAACTTCTCTAAACTTTTCTAAAACTGAGCTCAGCTTTTCTAAACTAGCTGAGTTAGTACTGGGATGTTCTTTCCCTGTAAGTTTCCTGTTCAAAGACAAGCAAAGCTGCAATTTGTGCTCTCCAGTTGTGCCTGTTTTTCTCATTCTTTAAGAATTTCCCAGTAGTGCTGACATTGCTTTGCGCCCATAGCTGTAAAAACCCTACTAGTCCCTATCCAATCATTAAACCAAAGTTTGAAGGGGCTAAATGGCACAGGATTTGGAAAGGAGGCTTAGCCATCTCATGCTGGAGCAATAAAAAGTTCTGAGAAGTGTCTTCAGTCCAGATGCAAATACAAAGAGAGCAGTACCCAGAGTCTATGAAAAGCAGGGCCTTGCACAAGAGGCCTGGTGGGAGTCACTGGTTCCATTTATTCCTGGGTGCAGTTTGAAGAAGTGGTTTGCTCTCCAAAGCCTGGTTTGTCATGGAAGATGATGTAATTCGCACCATGCTTGGGAGAGAGACTAAACATGCTTCTAGGGAACGATCTAAGCTCTTCCAGTTTTGTACACAGTGAAGAAGGGACTTACTGTCAGAATTCAGCCTCATTTGTTCTCTATTTAATGATTTCCACTTTATTTCCTGTTAAGGTTGTACCAGCCCTTAACAGATGAGATTTTTCCTGATATTCCTCTGCACAAAATTTGTAGGAGCTGAAAAAGAGTGCCTAATTTTATCAAGCTTGTTGCCTTTAGCTTGTGAGTTCTGGCAGCCCCCTGCTTTTTCCATTTCCCCCTTCAGCTTCTCCAGTACTCAGCACTAAGCCAGCTGTAGCATTAGTAACTACTTAAAAGCCTTCCAAGAGTCCTGTGTGTGTACATTTTACATTTTGACTTGTTCAAATAACTTCTCAGTTCCTTGTGTTCACAGGGGTTTTACAGCCCACTTTGAGGCTTTGCCCCCAGGAGTCCATTGTTGCCTCTGCTTCCCTGCAGCAAAAGCTTCATCTTCTGACTCTGATCCATCATCAGTGAATTTCATGTACTTGTATGTTAAATGAGGATAAATTACATTTAACTGTGAACCAGTTCTTCTAGTTTAAACTAAGATGTTTAAATCTTCTCTAGGCTCTGTTTTGGATATTATCAAGCACATTGTGGCCAAAGGAGAACACAAGACTGGTGTCCTGGATGAAGCCTGTATAGCCACAATCCTTAAGGAGGTGCTGGAGGGACTGGACTACCTGCATAAAAATGGGCAAATCCACAGGTATTTTATGTTTCTCTCACTTTGTCATAAAATGTTATTGAAACAGAGTAGCTGAGCACAGAGTCTCATCCCATAACTTTGAGGGCATAAAGAGAGCAAAGTAAAGGTGGGAGCTTAATTAAAATGCAGAATTCAAATGTTTGTATTATATATACTATGTCTATATTCAATGACTAGGCCAAACTTGGGTAAATTTTAGGGTGTTGAAAGTTCTAATATAGGCAATCTTTTTCTAAATGTCAACATTCAGTTGCAAAGTGTAGTTGATGGAAAGCTAGAAAACTTTCACTGGTTTTGTTTCTTGCAGAGCTACAAATTACCAAGAGCACTGCATAGGCAGAGTTGAGCAACTTAATAAATAGTCCTTCCAGCTCTTTTTTTTTTTTTATGTTAACTGCAAGATCAACATAATGACATTTGAATTTCAGTGATTTCATTAAAAAAAAAGGAAACAAAAATAATGGAAAAACTTATTCCGTAGGCAAATCCCAGTTAACTAATGGCCTGTGATTTGACAGATCACTGAAATTCATGGGTTTCTGTGCTGCTGTTTGTCTGGGATGTGTTTTTAAATCACATTTTCCTCTCTGCTGGTGTCAAGGTGTGGTGTAGTTCAGAAGGAGAAGATGCTAAGTTGGTCTGTTCTGTGTTAAAAAGACTGAGATTTGCAATCCTAAATGTGTGCTGAAAATAGAATATACTGCTTGTGGGTAATAGATACAATCCCAGCCACAGACTGCTACTGGAACAGCCTCTTCCTTCTTGGGAATTTTGTGAGCTTGGCTCTCTTCTGGTACAATGCCATTATAAGCATTGCTGCTGCTGTGCTGGAGTAAATTTCTGTCCTCTTATAGGTGCACAAGAAGAGGTGTTTTTTTTTTTTTTTGCTAAAATGTTATTTTAATTAGAAAATACAAGAAGTATTCATAGTTTCAATCAAACTGACTGGCTTTTGTAGGTTATTTTGGATTAAAAGGAAAGAAACAGTTGGAAATAATTCAGGTGGAATTCTTCTCCCTGAAAGAAGTCTCAAATTTCAGTTTCCAGTCTCAACTAAAATTCTGATTTAACAAGAATCATTGTCTTTATTGGAGACAGTTTTGATTTCATAGCTGGTTACTTGTTGCTTAACTTTGTTTTTTGAGATAAGACTTGAGGTAGCTCTGGGAATTTAGTGTAAAGTAATAAACCAACTTACTTGCCAATTACATGATAACTTTTCACTTTGCCATAAGTAATTGACAGAACTGTGTTCATCTGTGACCTGCAGTTGGTTTGCTTGGCTGATTTAGTTATCTTCTGGTCTAGTGAAATTGAAATACATATGTTAAAGCAGCAGAAACCTGTTAAATTGCAGTTTCTTGGAAGATACTGCATAATGTTTCATGTATTGAAGAGAGGTGGTTCTCCATTTGGCTGGCTGGAGTGGAAAAGCAAAACTAGTAAATGTGGTAAAGATTAGAGAGAATATATTTATGTGTGTGGTGTGGGGTTTTTTTTACTGCACTCAGCAAAAATACCATGTTCACAAAACTCAAACTGCTGGTCTGAAGAAATTACTATTCATGTTGAATAATTTGGAAGTGAACTGGATCAAACCTGCTGTGACCATTCTCATCCTGCTCACTGAAGATTTTGCCCATACTTCAGCTAAGAAATCAGAGCTGTGTCATTGTTGCAGCTTAAGGTTGTGGTTGTGCATCAGCCCCTTTGCATGTGTTTCATCCCTATATTTTGGGGCTGCTCCAATAATGGTGTAATATTTCACCATGGAAAAGGCTTTGGATTATCTCATTGTGCTGGGCACAGCGATCTGGGAAATTTGGAGAAGTGGGATACAGAAGGAAAGTTGTGTGGTTTCCTACCTGTGATGCAAAGCTGTTTTGGCTGTTGGCAGAAGGCAAGACTGACATCCCTCAAGCCTTTGAGGGATGAAACATGTTTCCTTAATGGAGTTCATCATGCTGTGTTCCATTTTATCCAGATGTGTGTGTGCTGCTGAGGAAAACGCAGTTTAAAGTTGTAATGCAGCTGGGACCTTTCCTCATCCGTAGGAATATCTGTATAGTTTTCCCATTTTGCTTAATGCTCAGGGTCATAATATTGGTCATGCCTGATGGGAAAAGCAGGTGGAAATCTCACAGCCATGCCTGAGATGCTCTGAGAGGAAGTGTTTAAAATAACTGAACTTTGGTCCCCAGGGTCAGCTTAAGGTATCTGGCTCTAGAGGAAAGCACATCAAGTGATGGCTGGACTGCAAATATTGTACCTGTAGTGTGGGGCAGCTGTACTTGGGGTGAACTTCAGGCCAGAGCAAGGTCAGCTGTGAAGGGTCAAAAATTGAAGGGCTTTAGTTAAGACCTGGCACAGCCAGCCCAAAGCAAGCAGCCATCCAGTAGAAAAAATGTTTAGCTGGTTATGCTAAATACCCAAACTCTGCTTATGTTATGCCTTGGAGAAAACAACTTGATAAAATTTGAGACACAATATGAGTGAATGACTGTAATTAGCACGTCTGAAATTGGACAGCTAGGCCAGTGGCACAGCCCAAAGGATGAATATTGGGTCTCAAATGTCATTTTGTGGGCACTGTAGACCAGAAGTGGGGCTGTAAATCACTGGTGAGATCAGAGAACATATTTCTGTCAGTGGAGCTGCTCAATACTTCTAAATTATGCATCATCTTAAATGGGTAAATGAAGTTAACACATGAAAAACTGGCTTAATGAAATTTTGCTGCTGCTGAATCTTGCTCTGCCTATGCCCCCCTTGAACTTAATGCCACTTACAACTAGGGTTTGGGGAGCTGTCTTGGTGAGGAAGTGCAAATCCCTGCTTTGGACAGGAAAGGAGTTCGACAGTATTCTCTAGAGGAGACGAGAAAGCCAAATATATAATGAAGTCTTAAATTATAATTTTTTTCTTGTTTACTTTCCTAATTAACAGCCAGAGCGAGTCTGAAAATTGAATAGACGCCATTGTTCAGGAATAAATGCTGAAGTCTCCCACATTGCCCAAAGTCATGGCTTTTTTGCTTTCATCTTGCAAGGGCTGATGAGAAGTGTCTGAGGCCTTATGGCAAAGACAAAGGAGAAGACAAAATCAGTTTTATTTTCATGAACACTCTATACCACAGTAACAATTGATAACAAATGGTCCCCATCTTCCTCCAAAACCACCAGTGCCTGCTTTTTCTGGGAGTTGGCAGCTCCCTGCCTTCACCGCCCTGTGCCTGTCCCTGGCCACCTCTCCCGTGCCAGCTGCTGTCCCTGTTGTGGTTTCCTGCGTAGCACGGTGATCCCAGTGAGGATTTGAAATCCCAGTGATCCGGCTCATGTTAAGTGAGTTAAGTACCTGGGCAGCAGCCAGAGCGCTGAGGACAGAGGGCCAGACTCGGAAGCCCTGGGATGAAGCTGTCCTGCAGGAATCTGCTCGGGCACATTTCTTTATGGGAGTCAAACAAGACTGACGTGCTGTGAGGGGTCGCTGCCAGGCTAATCTGGGCTGGGTGACACTCAGGGTATGTTGTACCTCTTCCCCATTTGGACTCTGATTCCTCTGTGTATTTGGGGATTAGCAGGAGTTTGATGAATGACTTAGAAATAAAACTAAAGCAAAACCAACCCAAGAGGTTTTATTGCTTAAAAAGATTTATTGGAGGGAACTTCAAGGCTTTTTTTTTTCAGGTAGTGCTGCGTATGGCAGGCTGACAAATGAATCATGCTGATTAACTGTTACAAGGTCTCTCTGTCTTTCTCCCTATTTTTATCTCTGAGCTTATCTTCTGTTCATGATTAGCTGTTGTGTAACTGAATATTTTAGTTAGTCCAGGTGAAATAATACACTGCTCAAATATAACCAGATTCCCCTATTGCAGCACAATAAATGTGATACTGTCCTGGTTTTTTGTAAAAACAAAAAAAACCTGGGAAGTGGTTTAGAGTTGCATGCACTCGAACTATTGGCATGGCAGCAATCCAGCTATTAGTTTCTTTGCTGCTCTACTTCTTACAGGGTAAGAAGAGCAGCAACATGTTTTATATGCTGAGTTAGATCAGCCTGTGCTGCCATAGAAAATGTTTGGGGTGTTTTTGGTGTCTTTTCAAAATCAGAATGTGGGCAGTAGGGTCCTGGGACAGCTGTTTGAATGTGGCTTTGAAGAGACCCTGGAAACAATATTCTTGCTGTGCTTTTATGCCAGATAGGTTCACTTTTTTTTTTTCCCTTAGGATGGTTTGACAGGGAATTAAAGTTTAATTTTTTACCTCTTTACCCATACTAAGAGTAAATAACTTCTGAAAAATGGTTATCTATCAATCTGCACATACACATCACCAGTACTTGCATGTGGGATTTTGCAGGAGCTCACCTCCAGTAGCAAGTTTTTGATTTAAGATGAAGGAGCTGATGGATATATTTTGGCAGGAGTTGGCTGTCCTACAGGATTAAGCTTAATTTTCATGTAGCTGATTAATGCATTGATAGCCATGCTGGCAAGTATTGTGGTTAAACTGGATTCCAGTGTGCCTCTGAAATCCTGTACTTTCGTGTTTCTGTAGGAATACTGTGGGAGAACTTCAAGGCCTCCTCTCTGCAATGCTGTGATCTTGCTTTGGGGAGTGTGTTTTGGAAGTAAACTCTGGTAGGGGAGGATTGAGGAATGGATAACAGGATGTGGAACCTTTCCACCTCTAATTGCCAGTTTGATTTTAAGTCAGGACACCAATAATTTGCAAGTTGGCAATTGCTTAGCTGTGGGAAGTGCAATTTTTTATTCAGAGAGGTGTACTTTGGTCTTTTCTCTCTTATAGTATGGGATGGGTAGAAATAACCTTTAGAGCTGGTAGGTAATAGAAATTCCAGATCTTTAATTTGTAAACAATTCAGAAGCCAGAAGAATAGAAATGTTACTCTCGTGTCTCTCAGTAGGAAGGAGAAGAGGCTGCTCTAGATTGTACTGGGTGATTTGTTCCCCAAATAAACACCTTGCCATGCAGTGTCAAGGGCCCAAGGACCACAGAACCCCCACTCTCTGCACAGTCAGACTGGGGTGTATTGTGGTGGTTTGGCACAGCACGCTTTCCTGGTGGCTGTTTCTTCCACTGCATCATCCAGAAATTCATTGTTTAAAAAAAAGAAAATTCCCTGTGGTTGCAGAGAGGTAATAGAAACCAGATGTAATTCCCAAATCTGCAGACAGCCAGAAACAATAACTCCTGTGGAGACAGTTTTCCTCAAAGTGGATAAAAGACAGTCTTTGCTCTGAAGTCTGAAAACCTGGGATTTCAACCTCTGATGGTAAATATCATTGCTGCTGAAATCACAGGGGTGCTGGGGGCCCTGCAGCAGCTCCAGGTCATGCCCCAACTCTTGGGAACTCCCTGCAGTACAAGGGTGCAGGTGGGCTCCAGGGTGATGCCTGAAGGTGTGGCTGCTGCAGTCAGGTGTTTGCACCCCTGTCATTTCCCTCATACCCAGGAGCTACCTCTGAACTTTGTCACTGGGTGTCCTGCAGTTACTCCAAGTGTCTTTGGTTTAGTCCAGAGGAAAACCCAGTTGTTTGGTAGATCCACTCTGGCCTTTTATAAAAGGGAGAGGAGTTTTTAGGTTTTTCTCTCTGCTTTGCTACATGGAGATGAGAAGCAAGAAAAATATGATTAAGAGTGGGAGAATAGAGGTTGGGTGATCTCCTAAAGGTTCAACAGCAGTGACAGGTTTTGGTCAGTGATCCATGACTGAGTTGTACACTCAAGTAATGGTGGTTTCTAGCAACTCTCAAATTGTCAGGAGTACTTGAGTTGGATGTGTTTCTAGGGGGAATAATCATTCGCTGTCTGCAGCACTAAATGTATCAAGTGAAAATGTAACAGACTCGTAGCTTTTACTCTGAAGAAACCGAGTGCCATTCACACGTGTACAACACTGTTTGTGACATCTTTCTCCTGTCACTGCCTTTATCTGGTGTAGATTGCTGAGACTAGGTCACCGAATAAAGGCTCTTGCAGCATCTCTACAGCAGCAAAGTAATTGTTTAAATTGTCTTGTTCATCTGTTCTGCTGTGATGATACATGACGTGAATATAACTCACTTCAAAAAGACTGCTTTGGAGATTGTTCCCTGTTTTGGTGCACCAGAATTTCTGGCCTTCATAGATCCTAAAAGCTGCATATGTAGAGATGCTTTAAACATTTATTCAGACCACTGCAGTCTTTTCATTAATGTCTTATGCTAGAGCATGAGAAAAGGGCCACTTGCTAAATTTGTGTGGTAGCATGTTAAACACACGTGAAAGTTTTCCAAGGCTGCATCAGAAATTATTTTTTTATATTTACTAAATTGAATTATATCTTGCCATGCAGAGTTCTAGTAAAACTTAGGTATTAAAAAGTAAAGTGGATACTCTCAAAAACAAAAGTGAGACAAAGTCCACACACATTTAGGACAAGAAACAAAGAACTGCCACAGAGAAAGCTATTTCTTTATGGTAGCCTGGAAAGCATCACCAAGAGAAACTGGGAGTGCAGAGAGAACTTGTTTCCATTGTACTGATACCTCATTTTATAACTGCTTTTTCCATTTTATGGGAATAACTGGATTAAATAGGCATCTTCCTTCCTATGCTGGTCATGCTTAAAACTGTCATCTTACAGACTTTGGAGAAGGAAGTCTTTTTGACAGGTTTCTTGTGAGACCTGGCTGTCTTGATATTCTCCTATTGTGTCACGTTGCAGACGTGGCTGAGCAGGAGCTGTGGGTGGCTTTGTAGACAGGGACAGCTTTTGGCTGCATGGAGAATGCCTTGGACCTTGTGTGTATAGTGATAGACCTACTGCTTCTTCAGAACAGGATGCTTATTGCCTTTGGGAAATTGAGACCTTTTTGAGCTCCCCTGTTTTTTGTGGTCTGATTTGATCCAAATTGGTTCTCTATTTGCCAGAATGATCTTTCTTCTTTCCATCATGGCAGGGAGACGTGTGAATCACTGACATGCCTGTTCCTTCTCCTACCTGATGCAGCTTGTACTCAAACTGGGGTGATGTACATGTGGTGATGTTTTGGAAATTCCTGTTTCTGAGCACATTAGGAACGTTTTGACATGCAGGAGATACTGCAGTGTAGTAGTGTCACTGGTATTGCCATGTGAAGCAAACCCACCTACTTCCACATGAAAGAATTTGACATGAAATACTGAAATAAGACCATGTTGTAACTTGACAATTTCCCTCTCTTATCAATGACTAAGGCAGGGTGTCCCAAAAATATCTGGGCCTCCAGGGGTAGGAAGAGACCTTGTGACTCCACAGCTCACTCTGTGTGTTGCTTTTCATGCAGCAGGTGTTAAATGGTCTTTGTGCCTTGTCCCCACTGCAGTCCTCAGGAGGTAGGATCAGGCTGAATAGATGGGTTTGTGGAAGAAATCCTGTTACATTTTTAGCTGCTGTTCAATGTATGAAAGCTTGATTTTAAAGCCTGCTGGGCAGAGTCCTTTCCTTATACAAGAGAAAAAACCCGAAGTTCTGACAGAATAGGGGAAACTTTAAAAGTGGTGTATGAAGTCGGAGATGGAGCTTCTCTCTTGAAGTAACTGCTGAAGGTTGTCAGAAGTGTGGGCTGTTTGGCAAATCCTCCTTGCCATGAGCTGATGTTACAGCAGTGATGTGCTTTGGGGTGAATGTGTGAAGCAAAGGCCTCGTTTGCAGGAGGAAGAAGTGGGGCTGTGAGTATTGGTATGGCTAAATCATCTCTATGTTGGGAGGCAGATCTAGGTCCAGTACTTGTAGCACTGTTTTCTGGCTGAAGGAGCTGATGTGTCTGAAAACTGTTTTTTAAGGGTTTGGATTTAGCTGGAGCAACTTTCCCCACATTGATGTGCAGTTGAGGTTATTTGAGCACTGCTGCTGGGCTGGAGGCTTGGCCATGGATGGGAGGTGGAGTCCGGGGCAGGCAGGATCTGTCCTTGAACCACACCTCCCTTTAATCCTCTATTAGGCTTGAGCCACGTGGGAAGAGAAGGAATTAATGAGAGCACCAAACCATCAGAGACAGGGTTGGCACAGGAATGAGAAGTGTGAGCTGGATGTAATTTGCTGAGATAAAGCGAAATTGCAGGCACTGCCATAATGGTGGCTGTGTGACAGACAGGGACACAGTGAGGGATGTGACACACTGCTGCCTGTCTCACTTCATAACAGAGGCTTGCACCGAGTTAGCCCAAGGTCTGCAAGTCTTTCTGTACTCCCTCAGCATCTTCCCAGACCCTGGAGCTATTCAGACAACCAAGATGACAGTGAATTTCAGGCAGATCTCCTGCAGCTTTCTTTAGTGAGTTGTCCCTTGTCTGATCTGCCAGCTCAACTTGACCTAAAAGAAATCAAATTTCAGTCATGGTTTCTTGGGCCCCAAACCCTCTACTTAAAGCAGCAGTCCACTTCTGCTGCACTGGAGGGCAGAAAATCGATAGGGGTTGTACCTAGCAAATGCATTGTGGAGCGTCTGAAAGATAGTTTGTTTTTACAATGAAGTGCAGTGGGAGATTAATTTCTCATGCAGCCCTTACTGGGGTTTCTGTTTGCCTATGCCAGGTGACAGGGTGGAGTTACCTCTCCCCAGAGGTCTTCACTGCACTCAGAGTGATCTGCCTGGATCTTATGGGTAGGTTAGGGAGAAAACAAGTACTTGCTGTACTCTTAAAGCTCTTTGTAATGGAAGCTGACAGTCCTTTCCAGTGGGCTTTATGGTTTGCAAAGCCACAGTCTGTCAGTCACTTCTGCCTATCAAAGCCTTGCTTCAGACTGTGTAAAAAAAAAAAACCAAAAAAGCTTTTAAATTCCTGGTAACATTGGATTATTCATCTAACTTTCTCTAGCCATTAAAATGATAATTCAAAAGCCTTTAATTATTCCTACCTATGTAGTCCCCAGGAAAGCGTAGCTTCAAAAATGCTTCCACCATTGAGTCTTGGAGTTAATTCTGAGTTGCCTTGTGCTGCTGGCTCAGCTCCTGTGTCAAGGCTGTGGTCTTTTACCACAGCCCAGCAGCTGACAGAGCAGCTCGGAGAAGAGGGAAGCAGCAGTTGCTGTGCTTCCCTGATCCTGGGCAATAAAGCATGTCACTGGGCTGGTCCCCTGCTGGAATTTATGGCAGCCTGGCTGCTGCTGCTGGGCCTGGCTGCCAGTGGCCACGAGGACCTGCTGAGAGGGCTGTGGATGAGCAGGGATGAAGCAAGCTGTGGATTTGGCCCTCTCTTCCCTCTTCTTATGCTGGGCTCAGCAGGGAGTATGGAAGCTGCTCTGCCAGCTCTCTGCCATTGGAAAACCTTCAAGCTCTGGGAGATGTTTCCAAGTCCGGCTCTGCAGTTCAGTACAGCACTATAACAGGCAGTAATTGCACCTCATCCAAGAGGTTGGGACTTTAGGTTCAATGCTGTGGCATGAAAATGTACTCAGCTTTTCTGAGCAGGAACAGGGACATGCTAATGTATAGCACTTCCAATACAATTGCCTTGAATGCCTTCTCCTATGTTGTACTGAGCGTGCTGACATCTGAGGGGGTAAAAATACTGATCTGCCTGCACACTCCAAACCTAGTTTACATTTTGCAGCTCTAAATGGTAAAGCTCTTGCCTGTCACCAGCTTTTTATATCTTAGTTTATAAGGCAAAGGGAAGAGGTGACACAGGTAATAGGATGTTATGGAAGGGAATGTTTTATGGTGGAGGGACAATAGCACTCATTTGGTGTAAAATGTCACAGATTGCCTCATATTTAATTGTATTTAGAGATATTGTCCTTGAAGTATTTTACAAATTACTCAGAACAATGTCAACTCCAGCAATTGGTTGCATTCAGCATAAATATTTTCAGTTATTCATTACCATTAAAAGAAAATAGTAATTGTTGCATCTTGCACCTTCTCTTTTTTTAAATGAAACTTGGCAGGACCAACCACTCCTTCCTTGTGCCAAATTATGCACTATAGAGTTCAGTCCATGAAAATTTATTGTTGCAGTTGATGTAAATTGCATCTAATGGGCAAATGACTCATGGCTGTGCTTACAGCCAGCTTTGTGTTCTAAAGGCACATGGCAGCAGGTTGGAAGCAGAGGCAGAGTAGACGGGGCTTATCTGTTTCCCCTCTCCTGTGAGTTTTCTTCTCACTGCTGGGCTGCAGAGCTCCTGGGGTGACACTCTTTGCTTAGGTCCCTTCTGTTGTGGTAGCAGTGGTTGTAACAACAACTGTGGGGTGGGGCCAAGGATTGGGGGCTCAGATGAGGGTGGATCTGATCATCTAGCAGGATTTTAAGGACTCTTTATAGTGGGAACAAGCCACCAGGATACAGTTCATGTAGTTTCCCTGTGCCCCACTGAAAAATGAATTGAGGGGAGTGTGGGAGCACAGCACTTAAAACTGGGGAGCATCATCTCATTGCCTTCCTGTGCTCCCAAATCTCCTGTAGCTGGAGCTCAGCTGTAATTTTGTTGTTGGGATGAGATTTTGTTCATACAGCACCTCATGCCTGGGGCCCAGCCCCGTCCTGGAGGCATTAATGTGATGTAGCTCTTGTCTGGTCAAACTGGGAAGCTAAACCAGTTTGGAATGCAGTTGAAGAAGGGTTTCTGCCCTGCTGTGAAACCTTTCAAGGCTGATGTGGAGAATCCAGCTCTGCCCTGGAGCGAGTCCAAACCTCTCTTCCCACTCTGGTTGTGAAGTACAGAGTAAATAAAAACATAATCCTTATTTTGTGGAAAGGCTCTTGAAGGCTTTAGAAGAGAGGAAGATGATAGCTGTAGAACAGGAGTGTCCAGAACTACTGTAGCATTTGTTAAGCTATTGACAAAGTTTACTCTAGCCTTCTGTAACTTAATTTAAAATGTGATATAATTATTGTTTACTCTAAAGCTGCTTCCTGTTTCCACTATAGCAATTATGCCAGAGGCACACAATTTATTCCCAGTGTATCAGCCCAGGATATGGTCATTACCACATTAATGGGAAGTGCCTTCAAATTGTTACACTTGGCAATAACTGTATCCTGGAGTAACAAACTTCTCGCCATTCAGCTCACAAGTTTATAAGCATCTCCTGATGAAAATAAACAGGAAAGCACTGATCGTCTTTCCCCTGCCCCGTTGCTGCAAATGCACTTAATTTTAAATATTATTTTAGAGGAGAGCCTTCTTCAAAGATGCTGCTACTGCACCAGTGTATGCTAAAAGGAAGGGGTTTGTGCTCACCCAGTGTTCAGGCTGCTCTGTGTTCACCTGATGCTGTTGCAGTGCTGCTGCACTGGGGTAGGGAATGGGAAAGCTGGAAATTGCTTATATGAAACAGTGACTCCACAATGGAAACTGTGACTCCCCAAACATCCTGCTGCCCCATCAGTTTTGCTGCTCTGGGCTGGAGTGTGCCAGGCTGGGGTGAGTGACGGCCTTTGCAGAGGGTTGGTCACTGTGAGGAAGTGCCACATGAAGTGGTGATTTAATTCCGTAGTTTGACTTGGATATTTGGCAGCGGCTGTTTTGGCCTCCTGGATTTTGTATTGTGGCCATGATTTGTTTTAATTTCTTGAACCAGCTTTAAGCATCATGTTTACTGACTTTTGTTTCCAATGTGAAAATATGTAAATTTTAATGAATCCAAGCTGAAGTTCAAAAGTAAGCAAGCCTCTTGATTTGAGGGAGTTAAGGGCCTGGAGTCCTTTGGCTCATTTTTTTCTATGGGATTCAATCTGAGTGCTTGTTTCACTATTTCTTGCATTCCAAGCCTGTCCAGCTTGCTCTGCTGTGGTGGGATGGCTTGGTGATAGGGAATGCCTGCTGGTTTCTGGCTGCTGATGCTATGCCAGTGAAACCTGCCTGAGTTGTTTTGGATTGTGAAGTGTGTGATAGTTGAGACTTGATCCTTAGTTTTGTTTAAAATCTTCTCTGGCACTTCCTTCGTGGCTGAGTGTGGTCTGTTGTGGGAGCTTGGTGAGCCACACATGCAGTTCTGCCAGAGGGGAAGTCTGGAAAGGCTGCACAATACTGCATGGCCCAGGTTACTGGGGAAATGCTCCAGCATCCTGGGCTGCCTTGGAGTACAGTTGGAAGAGGAAATTACTCTTACTCCAGTAAGAGAATTAATAACTTCAACAGGTAACCTCATGCATGCTATGCCTTTCCCCATGACCTGGAACTGGCAGGGCCTCGTGCATCCTGGCTGTCACAGGAGAATCAGCTGTGGGTAAACATTTCCAGTAGGATTGGAGAGTTTCCTGAAGGCCCTGTGTTCCCTCTGAATTAGTGCTGCTGTGCAGGGGGATTCCTGGAGGTGGCTGTGCCTGTGCCAAGCACATTTCACACCGTGTGAGCCAGCTCCTTACCTAGGACACAGCAGACGTCAGTACTGCGCTCTCTTGGCTCCCTGTGCTCCTGGGGCTGGATCCCAAAGGCATCTTCTACCTAAATATTGGCAGAGAGCTTTTCCATTCCTCCTTTTTATGGACCATGAGCAGTTTGTGGGGGTGCCAGGCTCAGTCAGGTTTGTGTCTCATATGGCAATTAGCTCAACAGTACCAATTATGTTGGGTTTGGCCAATGGATGCTAAGGGGGGTAGTGTAGCCACCTGCTTAATTCTGCATTTAATCCCTTCAGGTTCTTTGTGTATTTAGGAGCATCCACTGATGCTGTGTTGTCTGCAATGGCTACCAGGTGCTGGTTGCAGGAGAAAAACAAAAATCATGCTTCTGGAAGGGAAAGTCAGCTTCTTGAGGCTGTCAGATCTATATGAAACTCTGAAGTTATGTGACACATTTTCATTATTAAAGCAAATTAGAATTTTTCCTGTACTTGCTCTCACACCTGTGCTTCAAACTGGGGTTAGGCTCCAGCATGGGCATTGCTAGCAAGAGGTGTACATTTGGCATGACTTGAAGTACCAGTTTGAAGGCTAAAGGTGCTGTCAGCTGCAGTTTGCTGTTCATCTTTGGTAGGACTGTCTTACGGACAGTTTTTGTTCTGCTGTGTGCTGGGGAAAAGCCTTGCCATGTCACTGTCCTAGACTGGGTATTGGGGCGAATCTAACAAATCCTAGTGCTGGAGAGGATGTGTTTAAAATTATCCTGGCCCGTAACTGGCAGTGGCCCAGCCTTCTCTTCAGAATAGCAAAGCCAGGAAGGAGGAGATTTCCAGGGCCTCACTGGGGCTCTTTGGCCAGGCCATCACACCAGTTCTGTTCTCATGATGCACTAGGGAGGAGAGAAAAAATAGCTTTGGACTTCTTTCTGTATGTGAAAGGATTTGGAATATTTGCCAAAGGCAGTGGAGGGAAAATCTGCTTGTTTTGGGGTTGTTTTCCTCTTTTTGCTCCTGTTCCATGTGGGTTCCTGTGCAGTGCAAGCTTAGCAGCCATGCTGCTGAACAGGGGTGTCAACTATGAAGTGCTTCTCTTGGCTTGGCATGTGGAGCAGCCTGTGAAAATAAACTGGAAAACTTCAAAGTGTTTGCAGTGGAAGTAGGGTTCCCCTGAAGGATGGAGAAGTGTTGCTGTTAACCTGAAAACCAGAGCTTTTTGGCTAGAAAGAGGAAAGTACAAAACATTCATAACACATGCTGGATGTTCTTGTGTGTTTGTTCATTAAAAGAAAAAGATAAGAGTCTTTTTTTCACTGACCAGGCTCATTAAGCCAGAAGCAAACAATATTTTTCTGCTCTCTGGATTTTCACCAGTGTATGGGGGTAAACTGACTTCCTGAGGAAGCACGGGAACTTCTCCAGGGCTGGAGAGCAGTGATGTGGGGCTGGGTGAGAACCAGAACAACTCACTGTCTCTTGAAATCTCTCCCCCTAGAGGGGTACATGAGTATCTCACCAGCGCTAGGTTCACTTTTCACCTTTTTAGCTAACTCTAAGAACCTGGGACAAACCACTTTTCTTGTGTTTTTAAGGGTACCTTCTGCAAAGTTTTAATTTTTTTTCTCTGTGTGTAATACCTAAAATATAAATCATACAAATACTACTTAGTGCCTGTCTACTGAAGTTACAAGTCCCTATTACTGCATGATTTGAGACAAGACATACTAATACAAGAAACAAAGTATAAGAAATAATAACCTTTTAATGTATTTTTGTTGGTTGAAGTAAAGATTTAATGACTTCCACTTATTGTTGCTTTATCTTTCTGCAGGGATGTGAAAGCAGGAAATATTCTTCTTGGAGAAGATGGCTCAGTGCAAATTGCAGGTAATTTTCCTGGTAGCTTTGAGTAATCTTTAGGCATAATTGCATATCCAAAGAAATAGTTTAATGATCAAGGAGAAACCTGCATAAAAATGTTGGCTTCAAAAAGCCCCACAGTTCATAAAACAAACAAAAAACCCCAACAATAAACAAACCACAAACCAAAATGAAAGGCCAACCCAGAGTTTAATGCGTCTTGTTATCTTAAAATACTATTACTTGGAATAATGACAATCAGCAGATATAAATCATTTGATTGTGAAGTCCTCAGAATCAATAGATCAGATAAAGTTCTTGGCATAAGCTAGTCAGATTTTTACATCAGCAAGTTTATAGGCTTGGAAGTGGAGTGCACTGACCTCAGCGATTTATCATTGACGTGTGAGGTGGTTTTCCACAGGTCTCTGGTGAAGGGTGGACAGCTCCATCAGAAGGAAATGGGCATATCTGATGGTAGAAGTCATTTAAGGAAAGATCAGCCAGTCAGACTGCTCCTGTGGATGTTCCCTGCTCTGCTTCAGTTGAGCTGGATGGCAGAGGGTGTTTAAGTGGCTGCCCTGGCCCAGCCCAAACTGGGGTGAGCTGGAAGTCTTGGAAGCAGTCATGCAAAGAAAAACTGTTAAGACAGTTGCTTTAGCTAATACAGATGTGCCTGGAGATGTCTGCTGCAGTCAGTGCTGACATGATCTGCTGCAACAGAGCTGTGCTGGAAACAGTCCTGGGTGGGGATAGACCATGTGGAAAAGGGTATTGTGTGGAGTGTTTTGCCCCTTGATCCTCTTCTGATGTTTTATTTTATGCATGTTCCTACAGACTTCACTCGTCTTTTCAGAAATCAAGAATTATGCCCCATTCCTGAAAATGTTCAAAATTGAATGGGGCTCTGAGCAACCTGTTCTGGTTGAAGGTGTCCCTGCCCATGGCAGGGGGTTGGACAAGATGGCCATTAAAGGTCCCTTCCAACCCAAACTATTCTGTGTTTTTGATTATTATTATTACAGACTATTAAGTAAGCCAAGATTTTTGGAGAGTGCATTTAGAACCTGTGATATTTGTTTTTCCTTCTTTTCCCAGCATGCTGGTTTCCTATCCTGAGTACAGTTTTTCTCCAATTCTCCTTTCCCTCAGTACTGTGTCCTTCCCATGGATCTTGTAGTGCCTTTCCAGTCCTAGTGCCACCTCTAGCTGGGGAGCAGAGCCCTTGCCCCTCCTGCCAGCTTGGCAAACATCCCTGTACATGTGTAACATTTTCAATCCCATACTTAATTGGGAAGAGTCATATCTGTGTCTGACAAGTCCCTTCTTCAGTGCCCTGTCCTGCCTGTAGGGTCACAGCTGTGGTCAGGCCATGTGGTGGGAGTTTAGGGACGAGGCAGTGACTGTTGTGTGAGGGAGAAGTGCCTGTAGCATTGTTTATTCCTTTGGAATATCTGTGCTTGGCTTTACGTCTTGGAATGAAAAGGTGTAGATTTTCCCCCAGGAAGCAGAACATGATGCAATGCAGTTTTTTATAGGTAGCACTCTTCTCTGCAGAGGACAGTAAGCCCTTTTGCAGGACATAACACCTATTTCTGTTTAAAACCTGAAGTATCTTTGTTTTCTAAGTGTCCTGGTGCCCTTAATGCCTGCTGTTATATTTCTAATGAGGTGTAAATAATTCAGTTATGTGGCAGCTGATGGAAGGTAGGGAATGGCTTCAAAAATGCTCAAAGGAGCAAACTTAATACAGTGAAATCCTACAGGTTTTTTTCTGTAATGAGACCAAGATATAACACATTGGATTTGTAATTGCATGGAGCTTTTGATGCTGTTTTGGGAGAGGCTACAAAAAGCTGTAACTCTGAGTGTTTCTGCCAGCCCAGAGAGATCTACTTGTGTTTCTCTTCCACAAGGTTGCCAGGGCTTGGCTTTTTTGTATTAAGACTCACTGGCAGTAGGTACCTGTTCATGTATTTTTTTCTGCTGAGCAATTTTCAGTTGATAAATAGATTTAAGGTTGACTAGTCTTAGCTCTGTGCATTTCAGGGGATTTATTTTGTCTGTGATTGTACATGTTCCCTAGACTGAACGGCTCGTGGTTTATATGTGCAACACTTAAATGATGAAATTCATCTCTCTGCATATCCTGCGAAAGCAGCATGTTGGGATGTGCAAAGTTCCCTCTTGACAAATGCTTTCTTGGAACATGCAGAAGGACCAACCCTGCCACCTTTGATCAGCCACAGCAGGGCCACTAAACCAAGGTCAGAGGGTTCACTGCAGTGGCAGGAAGCACTTTCGTTTCTGTGGAGGCAGCTGATGACTTGAAAGAAATGAAAATAAATGAATGAATAATAGAGAAGAGCCTGACCTGGTCATAACATGAGATTTTGTTTCTGTGGGAATTTCTGACACTTAAGCTTCCTTGCCTCGTGACCCAGGATGAAGTAGCAGAATTTCTGGGGAATTTTTTGAGGAGGAAAAAATGCTGGAAGCAAACCAATCCCAATAAAATGAGATTTGTTTCAGTGAGATCAAAGCACTTGCCTTTGACAATAATATTAATGCATATTATGAATAATTCTGTTGATTGTTGAGTGCTTCAATTATGAGCTGGATGACATCACTTTGTTCCCATGAAACAAACGCTCTTAAGTTTCGCTTACATTACACCACGAGATAAAAAACAAAAGATTGATCAGCTGTGGAATGTAGCCTGAGGGTTGGAGTGAATGGGGCACCTCCCTGCAAGGAGCTGGTTTGGTATACATGAAAAATTTAAATCATGTAGCAGGGAAGAATGGAAGTCTTTCTTTTATAATGACTCCTTCCCTTCTACCACTCCTCTATCCAAACTGCCTGTGAACAGTTGTTAAGAAGGTCTTATTCAATCTTTGGCCTTTGTGACCTTGTGTTCCTGTTTCCTGCATTTCCTCCTGCTTGACACAATTCCTGTTCCTTGTCCCAGATGAAATGTAATTCTCAAATGTAAGTGAGGAATGTGTATCTCAATCTGGAAACCCTTTGAGGGGAAAAAAGCAAAGGTGCATTTGAGATTGAGTGGTGGAAACCTCACTGCAGGACTGTACCACCACAATGTGTCAGTGAATTTAATTGGTTGAAACTTTCACTGTATGGAATTCATGGCAGTGCTTTTGCTGCAGTATTACACAGTTCTAACCAGTGAAAATTAAAGCCTCTCTTGTGAATTTTGGGCTGTGCAGTTCTGGTAGGGCTGAACAGAAAAAGCAACTTAATGAAGGTGTGTCAGACATTTCTCAGGTTCTGTTTGTAACCTTGAATTGGTGTTTGTGCATATGGGGAAAGCCACTGTGGGAGCACTGTCAGTTGAGGTGGCAGCAGTTAAAGAGATGGAGAGATCCGTGAGCTTGGGGGCATCTGCTGGAAGTGGGAATTCTAAAAATTCCTCTAATGGCTTGCACAAATTCCCAGCTTGAAACTCCTCCCCAAGTCTTATTTTTACTCATGACTCTATTTTTAACTGTGTCACTCCTTTGGCTTTCAAAAAGTGCATCCACTGAACCAAGGAGCAAATTGCCTTTAACAGATCCAGCTGACCAGCGAGACCTAAAGTGAGGCAGTTTGCTTCTCTCTTAACATTTCTTTTTTTCCCAAGGGCACTAGGACTTGTGGCTTGGCACCAAGTTTTTATAGCCTGTTACAATTCAGAGTGTCGCTTTCTCAGTTGGAAGTGTTCTCCTTCACACTGGATTAATCTGTCTTCTGGAGAGAGCAGGACTCTTTCCCAGATACCGTTGTTCTTTGTTTAAAGTTTAACCTGGTACTAAGGTAACCAAAATGGTTAAACTTAAAAACCATGGTTTTTAAGTTTAACCATTTTGGATACCTTAGTACCAGGAATTTTTGTCTCATGGCATGCCTTTTCAAACACTATTCTTCAACTTCAGTGCAACTGTTGTCAGCTGTGCTGACAGTGGTTGCAATGTGAATGGAGATAGCCACGTTCTTTTGTGTTCCAGCCTCTCCATGGCAATTACTTCATTTCTTTTAATCAGAGCATAAAACCTCTTTGCTCTGGCATTTATCAGCTCCCTGGAGTCTAAAAGTGCACAGATAAAAACACTCTGTCAACATAAAACTGCATCGGCACCAATATTGATGCATAAACCAGGAGATGGCTTCTCACAGTAAGCAAGGCTTTGCATTTGTCAGTTTATTTATTTATGCAGGACCTATAAATTACTGTGAAATGAAATGAACATCTTGATAGATGGGGAATGGATGGGAGAGGTTGAGGAGAAACTCTCTCAGAGTGCATGAGACTTGCTCAGTATGAGCCACGCTTCAGCCATGGCATGATGTGAGCATCCTACTGAAACTGAATTCAGACTATATCTTTGTTTTTCCCTGATTTTATCCACTGGGATATTAAATAATGCTGTCACCCACCCCTCCAAGATTGAATGTGATGATACAAGTGTCTGCTGAAGGCTGAGAGGCACACATCCCTCCATGTGTGGATTTTTTGGTTCTGGAGACGATAACACAATCTCTTCAGGATTTAAAACCAGAGAATTCTCAACGCGCTCTCCCGGGAGGTGCCCGCAGTGTCAGCCCTTGCCTGGGCAGGCTGTGTTGCCAAGCAGTTGAAGTAGATTGAGATTTCACTAAGTCGTTCAGGACTTGCTAATTGATCCTGGGCAAATTGCCTAACCCCTCTCTCTTTATCTATTTATAAAACGGGGATAGTTAAGGCCAGGCAAAACTTGTGTAACTGAATTTGTGTAACTTTCCACAAATCCATGCCAGCTTGTCACCGGTTCGCTGTGTTCCTGACTGCTCTTAATTCATTGCACTAAAATAGCACCCTACATAAACATAGAGCTATGATGCAGGCAGTGTCATTCCCCACTTTCCCTTAGGAAACTCTAACTTTGGGAGAAGAAATTGCCTGAACAAGGGGCAAGGCACAAATCTAACGTGGGACTGGAGTGTTGATTGCAGGGCTCGCTCGAGGAGCCTGTGTTGTATCATGAACACCTTGGACCCTATTCTCCCTTTCAAAAAAAAGGGCTAAAAGTATTTTTCTCCATGGTTGATGGAGACTTTTAGGGCCTCTCCTGCTGCAGTGAGTTGTGAAATAACTTTTTCTTTGTGTCATTTGTACTGTCTGTGTTTCCTGAAGAGATGTTGCACTGTTTGATTGTTGAAACTACTTGTGAACATCTCCGAGGGCAGTGGGTGGCATCACCCAGCCTGGGCTTTGTCATCCTGAAGTTACTTTGTGAAGTAGGAGGACAAGTGTGCATTTACAGATCCAATACCGCTGTGCATCAATCTAGACTTTAAAAGGAAAGAAGCCTTTGATCCTTGTTTCCCACTAATCTTCCTTTTATCTGGTGTCCTACCACCTGCTGCGTTCTCAGCACAAAATTGCTATTTATCACTGCCTTCCTCTTCTTGCTGCCAGGTTCATTCATCTTCAGTGGTCTAAAAGCTTTAAGGTTTGCAGGAAAGCACTAAGTACAACTGCAGATATTTTCTGATGGTCAGCAACTGAACAAGAAGGAAGGTGACCAGTGAAAATAACACCTAGTGCTGTCTTCTGAAATGCTTTTTGTTTAAAGACAACTCAAAGTGATTTTGATGTCAAGATTGAATTATTCTGTTTTTCTGCCCCTGTTGAAGTTGAAAACTGCTTTAGGGTCTGATTCAAGCACACCAAACTCTGTAGGAGCCCTTCTGATGTCAGCAGGTTTTGGTCCTGGCTCTTAGTGCACATTCTTCCTTTCTTTCCCTTCTGTGTACCTTGTAAGCAGCTACATGCAGTAGCAGGTACTTGGGCTTTTTAGGATTAAGGTAATGTTACAGTATGAGAGGACCAAGGAGAGGTTATTTGTAACAGCTGACTTCTAGATTTGGATAAAACAATCTAGAATAGGGTAGAAGTATGTCTTCCTGACAGACACACCTGCAGTGGTACCTGTTGTGATGTGGTCCTGCCACAGCATTCTTGTGTTGATGAGTTGTTTGTCTTCCTTTTCAGCTTCTACATTTCAGGAGTAGCCAGAGTAGTTTTTAAGTTTAACCATTTTGGATACCTTAGTACCAGGAATTTTTGTCTCATGGCATGCCTTTTCAAACACTATTCTTCAACTTCAATGCCACTGTCCTGTAGGATATGTGGTTTGCAACACATTTCTCCTGGAAGAGACAAAATTTGCCATATTTTGTGCAGAGCCTGCATCAGCAGAATTGAATTCCTATCCTGGATTGGTTTTGCTGTGATACAAAAGTCTGGGGATATACATCTTTATGTTTTGGGGTTTTTTTAGCAATCTTTGGTTTAAATGACTGAAACAGCTCCAACAGATTAATCTTTTCTACATTGCTTCAGAAAAATTGAAAAAAGGGAAAAAAAAAAAGAGATCCCACCACTTCCATCCAGCCACGCTGGAGACTGTTATTTGCTATCAGATTGCTGGAAGTCTGCCGGCCTTGGGCTCCTTTAGGATATCTGACAGTCGGTGGATCCCCGGCAGTGGTGGTTACTGGTACTGCAAGCCAGCTCCAACCCCTTCCAATTCCTCCTGTCTCTGGTGATTCAGTCCTTTCCAGTTATCACCGTAGTGCGCCAATATAAACTACGAGCTGCCAAGGAAGAGTACAAATGTGTAAACACTTTGGAGCTATCCTGAATTTCATGGATTTTCCCATTTTCTAGAGTTAAATTCATTTGCAGTAACCTAGTTCTGTTGTAACCTTTCTGGGGGCAGAGAGACTGAGGTGCAGATGGTCCCAGTTGCTCAGCAGTAGGAGTGGAACCTGAACTTGTGGTTGGGGTTGTGTTTTATTGCTTTGCAGATACTTCCTGAGAGCAGGCACATTCTTATCTGAATGGCTGGGGCTTGGATAAAGTTAGTAAGATGACATTTGAGAAGATGGTCCCAAAGTCATTCCTTACAGGGGAGTAGCACAGGCTGTTTGAGCCTGTTTTAGCCCACTGGAAATGAGGGAAATTAATTGGGAAAACATTAAATAAATCAGCCATGTAATGAAATAAACTTTAATTCCATTTAAGCTTTCTTCAGATGGCAGATGTAGGGGTCTGATTTCCATCTGGAATTTATAAACTTGGGTTTGATGTGAGAGGTGGTGAATACTGTGTGAAGGACTTGTGTTTTTACTGCTGGAATGCTTTTGCTTTGAATGGCATTTCCTTTCCCCTCAAAATGACTGCATGGAAACTTGAGGTAAGATAATATGTGCAAGTTCAAATACAGCACATCACAATAAAATGCTGATGGCACTTGGACAAGTTTCTGTTAGTATTATCTTATTTAAAAGAACTTCTAATTGCTCTTGTGTTTAGAACAATAGATCTTGGGAGGCTTCCTGTAATGAACAGTGAAAGGCAACTTTACTCTGAATCTTTTTGGGAGCTCCTGTAGTTTCAGAGAAAAGCAAAAACGGTGGATACTCACATGGAAGATCTCAAAGCAAAAATCACTCTGGCAAAAAGTGGGTTTCCAGAAGATTCAGATTGCAGTACTGATGGGGACAGTGATCCATCTAGGTGTGCTAAAACTTCAAGCATAGCAGGAAGCCAAGATGCCTTTGGGAACAGGAAAAGAACAGGACAGCACATCTGGAAGAGCTGAATCCTAATGATAGGCTTTTGTTAGTGCTCATTTTAGCCTGTGATTTCTATGCAACTTGATTTAATGTCACCTTGCAGTTACCCGTGTCTAGTACTTCAGTGAGCACCAAGTTCCTCTCCTGGATGTCTCTAACTGAAGTGAGATGGAAGCTTTCTGCATCTTCTGAGTGATAACTTCAGAAGTGTTTCTCAAATATTGAAATTCTAATGAAAAGTGACTCATTGCACTGCTGGTGTGATGCAGAGGGGACTTGGGACAGTCCTCATATGGATACCATGACTTACACATTGTAAGGAGGGATCTTATGTTGCAGTTCGTTTTCTAATTTAACATCCTTAAGTCATATTCTCTAATTGAGCATCCTTAAGTCATGGAGTAACTCTGGCTCCTCTGGCCACAGAGGCAAAGGCTTTTACATTTTGCATTGTCAACAGAGTTTCAAGAATTTTCAAACCAGTTGTGATCAATAATGTTCTGGTTTTATGTTAAATAGCCCTGGAATTTCAGAGATGTGCCCTCCAAGTCTGTCATCAATCTCAAAAATGGCATTTGAGATTTTGATTGCTTGCACTGTGTTTAAAAAAAAAAGTGTGTGTGGATAAAGTTTTGGGGAATTGAGTTATATATTGAGTTATAGGCCCATTGCAGGCCTGTAATTCAGCAATACATAAATAGTGTGGTTTGGAGCAGATTGGGAAGAAATAACTACAATTCTGTGTTAATGGTTTCCCTGTCACTTGATTTTTTTTTTCTCCAAACAAAGTGCCATCCTCTCTTGAATAACTTGGTTGCCAGGTCTTTTGTAATGCCCTTCTCTGAACAAACATACTTTATCCCATTGCTATCCCTGTATGCTGCTGCTGATAACAGATTCTGTTTTCCATGCCATTCTTAATTGCATAAAACATGAGGTTACAGCGTAGTTTTCACATAAGAGTGATTTGTTCCAAGAAATGCAGTTACCAGTGAGCACAAAGGGCATCTGTGAGCATCCTGGTTTGTGAAGGGTGTTTCAGGTGGGGTGATGCTGTGCAGGGTGTGAATCCCTGTCTCTGAGGCTTCCCTGGGATGCTTGGCTGGTTTGTGGCATGTTCAGTATCATCAGGAACCAGTCTGAGCTCCTGTTAAGGCACGGAGCATTTCAGCCATGGAGGATTATCAAATAAAGCATGTTCTGGTAATAAAAAATGCAGAATAAAGGGCTGATACCTCAGTTAGGACAGTTAAATGCTTTCAAGGGACTTTTTCTGCACCCAGCTTGATTGCTGTGGATGTTACAGGATGCTGCTTGGGGGTCAGTGCAGTTATGTGTGTATGCAAATGTAAATACAGCTCTGGCTGGCAGGGCAGGTTTGTACAGCAGCAGGGCTGCTGGGGAGTGTGGGCAGGCTCTAATGTGACCAGTGGGCTGTAGTGGAAAGTGGAATTTTCCTCTCTGCCAGCCGGGACTGAAAGCTCTGCTGTCCCCAGGAACTGAATGGTGAACTGCTGAATGGCAGTTCATGTACCAGCACTCTGAGCTAACTGTTGGTCATTGCTCCTTTATTAGGAAACCCCTCATGCATGACTGCATGGTCTGGTACTTAATAGGTGGCTGGGAATATGAGGGGAAAGAAGGGACAGCCCTTCAGTTTGCTCTGGATGTGTTCTTAATAAATTCTGCTTTTGTTTTCTTTTCAGACTTTGGTGTTAGCGCGTTCCTGGCCACTGGTGGTGACATTACCAGGAATAAAGTCAGGAAAACCTTTGTGGGCACACCTTGCTGGATGGCACCAGAAGTTATGGAACAGGTGATTTGTTTTTCCCAGTGTCCTGTGAGGTGATCTGCACCTGGAATTCCCTGTTATCAGCAATGACTATATTTATTTCTAACTAAGATGATAATTTGACGTCCTGAAGGGTTTTCTTAAATACAGGATTTTCTTTGACTTTCTTTCTGGATGCCTATTGCATCCAGACTTGTACTGGGGAATGTTAAGTGTTCAGTACATTTTTGCCCCATTGCTTCTCTTCAGGCTTCTGCCTTAGGTGAGGATGAGGCAGCTCAGTTGTTGCATAAAGAAGATTAACCTGCCCCTCCCTTTTGCATGAATGTGAGGTAGAATATAAATAGTTTCACACGTGGTAAGTATGCACATACATAGCTCAGTAATGTGCTCTTCTGCATCTGTAAACATAAGAATTTGGGGTAGTTAGTTGTGACATGTCAGAGTGGGGAGATAAGTCAGTATAATAACATGCATTTGACTTCATTCAGGTTTTTAACTTCTCTTGACTTCTGAGTATCTAAATGCTGAGGAATGCTTGCATCTCCCCCTTCTCCCTCTGCTCTTTTGGCTCCCTAAAAGATGTCATACCTCTTCCCCTTGAATGGAGAAATGTCACTTTTTGTCCTCCACTGCTTCTAGACTAAAGTAGAGAAGCTTTATCTCTGTGACTTCTGATGAAAGACACCTGGAAACTTTGTTTAATGCAAAATTGCTGCCCATTTCTGAGCAAGATTCACAAAGAAAATTACACCACAGTCTTACCAAGGCATTTGCAGTAGCTGTCGATGGCATTGACGTTCACTGCCATGAACATTCTGAAAATTATCCCTCATCCCTTTAAAATCAGTTTGACAGAGGCCTGGGTTTCTGACAGGTGTGCTAAGCAGAAATATAACTGGCTATAAATGGGTTTCCATTTTTCTTTCCAAATTTTTTAAACAAAAATATTTAAGGATTTGTTTTATTAAAGTAAATCCACCTTGATACATTTCTCCTTGCTATTGTTTCCAATAAAATATTTTGAAGCTTGGGAGAATCTTGACTAAGACTCCCATGTATATCTGTATCTAAAATCAAATGTAGCTAAACACAAATGCATTCAAGTACATTTTTTCCAATATCTAAAACTCCCTGAGGAATTGAGATAATTTTGGAGTGGCTTAAATATATTATTGATTAAAGGTTTGGGCAATGTTTGGCCTCTTTCAGTGGCTCCCCATGATGGGACTGAGGGTCCAGTGCATTCCAGCACTGCTGCAGCCTCCTCAGACTGCAGGTCTAACAAGGCAGAATAAAGCCACAATTCCCAAGTCAGGATTGTTTTTGCAAATTTGGTTCTGAACTGCTTCTCTGTCATATACTTCTGGATTTTTTTTTTATTTAATGCTGAGTTAAAATAAATAAAAATAGAGTATTTGGTGTTTCCAAAGCTAGATCAGAGCTGTCCCTTGCTTTTCTGTCCTGTGTGTCGTGCCCAGGGCTTAGCAGCCTGGCCAGGACCTAATGGTGCTGCTCCAGGCTCTTTGCAGCTGCAATCCTCAGGACAAAAGGGAAAAATACCTTAAGGAGGGAGCTAAAAATAGGAAATAAAGGTTTCAGTGACAAAGTGAGGCACGGTTCCACACAAGTGTGTTTCCAAAGGAGGTAAGTTTTTTACAGAGTGCAGTACTTCCACCAAAGCTGTGCACATCTAACCAGTTGCAAATATCCTGTTAAAGTAGTATTTGGGATGCTGATGTGAAATCCTTCCAATGTCCATTTGATGATCTTGCTGCCTTCCAGCAGGTGTCACTCTGAGCCCCTGGATCCAACCGGGAAGAGGGACAGAGGGCTTGCTCTAAGTTGGCCTTTCACATGTAGATATTATTGACCCGATTCCGTCTGGTTTACTTCAGCACCATTAAATTCCTTAAAAATGTTAATATTTGATTGCTCAACATAGTATTTTAATGTATGGTCACTCGACGGATTTATGGCAAAAAAAGAAGTTGATGAGAAAAATAAATATTGTTGATATAAAGTAACTGCAGGGTGGTGACTAATGTATTGGACAGATGTCAAGATGAAGTGCTGCAGACAGTTTTGACCTTTATAGCTTTCACTTGCAAGCAGGATTATGTGAAATAATGAAAAAAAACCCCTCGCACTAAACAGTTAAAATCTTGTCAGGAAATGGAGAGTTGTGCAGTGTGTTGGTGTGCTGCAAGAGTAACTGAAAGGTGGAACTAAGAAATGCCCAAAAGTTATTCTCAAGACCTAAAAATAGCGTGAGAAGACAAAAAAAACCACCCTTACAGTGTATTTCTTCTTGTCCTGTGCTCTTTTAAATGTTACTAGATATCTGTGCTTGTTTATTTAACTGACTTGAAATCTGTTCAAAGTCATGGCATCCATAAACCGAGGCACTTCAAGAAACATTTCAGACTTTTAAGGCTCATGAAAATTGTGCATACAGGGTGGAAGAAATCAGTGCAAGATATAAATTCCTGTCTCTATAACAAGTTTCAGTCCAACTCTGGTATTACATGACAAATAGTGCAGGAGGTTTGCCAAGATTCAAGATCATCTTTAAGGTAGCTTGGGGAATGCTTTTTGGCTGCATCACAAGGAGTGTCTTTCTGAAGCTTGTTAGGTTAGCTGAGCACAGCACCCCTGTTAGCTCTGCTCTGATTCAAGTTTCATTTTTCCATAGTGTAGCAAGAAGAAGCACAAACCAGCCTAAGCAACCAAAACCCTTTGATTTTCGGAGCTGCTCTTGAAGTTAGTACATAATGTCTCTCCCCTGCAGTGGAGAAAGCAAGTGCCAAAATATTACCTAATGATAATGAGGAAGTAACTGCTTTGGCATATGAAATATTTTTTCCTGTGCAGGAGGGGAAGTAAATGCTATAAATTTTCCTGAACAAGCCTGTGTTTAATGTCAAGTGCAGAAGCTACTGTTAATTAGTGGAGGGAAACATTAGTCTTCAGGCAGGAATGAGGGGCTTTTACTGGGCTGGTGTGTCGTGAAGTTCCAGGATGGAGCATATTTGCAGTCAGGTTGATTAAAAGTGTAGTGAGGCGGGTGTCCCAAGGGGTAGCAGTCCATCTATTAACTATGAGAGTTTTATTGCACTGTGTAATGGCTTTCTGTGTGTAGAAGTCAGAGCCTGGATTTGCCCAGTGCTGCTTTATGTTCTGCAGTGGAGTTTATGGCAGAGCAGTCCTGGTTGTACAGTGCACAGCCATGATTTTCACCAGACTGTGACTTCTAAAACACCTCCTTGAAGGTATGAGGCGCTGGGGGGAGAGAAGGGAGAAAGTGTTGTTTCCATCTCTGTAGTTCTGGTCTTTCCAAATTCGTGGGGAACGGGTGTGTGAAAGGGATGGTGGTGTAGGACAGCAAGAGGCACGTGATAACATCCTCTAATATTTTTCAGGTCAGAGGATATGATTTCAAGGCAGACATCTGGAGTTTTGGCATCACTGCTATTGAACTGGCCACAGGAGCAGCTCCTTACCATAAATACCCACCAATGAAGGTGAGCAGATCTCCAGATATTTGTGGAAGATAAGGGATCAGTGTGTTCTGTAGATGTTTCCAAGAATTTGGCTAACATGTTGCACAGAAGAGTTTGTCCTCTCAACTTAGCATGTTGCATAGAAGAGTTTGTCCTTTCAACCTGCACTTGTGGGTCATGATGTTCTTGGATGTATCAAGTCACCTTTTAAAAGTACACCACTTCATCAGTATTGTCTGAAACTGCAGTTTTTATTTAGATCCTGAGTCTCACCGTTCTTAAGGATAGTGCTGTGTGTTTTAAACCTCTGAAGTCAGCAGATGTTTTTAGGATTATAAATAATGATCCAGAATGCCTTATGGGCACCCAGTGACACCTGGCTAGCCATTCTTTCTCCTGCATTGATAATTCTTCTTAATGCCTGTCAGATATTCTCTTGATACCTCTCGTGTTACCAGATATCTGAAAGAATGTTTAATTTTGTTTAAGACTGACAACCCTGTCAATCACTGATCCAGTTCAAAGTACCACATCAGTATGAAACTGTGGTATTGGCAACAGTAGTATTTTATTAAGGTTGAAATGAAAGAAATTATCTTATTTAAGCCATGACATATCAAAATTCTTTTTCAAATATCTTGAACCTTTGATCACCTTAAGTTTGGCTAACTCTCCGTTTCCTGACTCTTGAACCAGGAGCTGCTTCTAACATGCTGCTCTTTCAGGGGGAGGGTGCATCTCCAAGTTAAGAGTTGACACCCATCAGTTGAGGTCTGAAGCATCCTGTCCTTTTACTGAGCTTTGAGATATTTTTCCTTATCTCCTTTGTGATATCTGATGAGGCCTTGTCTTGATCACAAAACTTGAAGCCGCTTTGGCCCATCTTCTTGAAGGCCACTTTGGTTCTCCTCCTGGGATGCGTGATCCTTTGGATCAAACATGAGAATGTGGAGAGCCTGTTCTACCCCCACGGCTCATGGTTAGAACAGTGACCTGGGATATGAGGCCTGTGGGTGTCAAGTCCCTCCGTTGCTGGCATTGGGAGAGTGATGTTTTACACAGGCAGATAGTGATAGGACAAAGGGGAGTGGGTGTAAACTGAAAGAGGAGAGATTTAGATTAGATGTGAGAATAAGGAATTCTTTACTGTGGGGGTGGTGAGGCACTGGAACATGTTACCCAGAGAAGCTGTGGATGCACCATCCCTAGAAGTGTTCAAGGCTAGACTGGGTGGGAATTGGAGTAACCTGGACTAGTGGAAGGTGTCCCTGTGCATGGCAAGGGGATTGGAATTAGATTAGCTTTAAGGCCCCTTCCAACCCAAACCATTCAGTGACCCTGTGGGCAAACTCCCATTTTTAAAGTCTTAACCGTGGTGGTTGTAGTCAGGTGGGGTTGGTCTCTTCCTCCAGGCAGCACTGACAGAACTAGAGGACACAGTCTCAAGCTGCATCAAGGGAAATACAGGTTGGATGTTAGGAAAAAGTTTTTCACAGAAAGGGTGAAAAAGTTGTGGAATGGCTGCCCGGGGAGGCGTTGGAGTCACCATCCCTGGATGTGTTTAAAAAAAGACTGGATGTGGCACTGGGTGCCAGGGTTTACTTGAGGTGTTAGGACTGGACTTGATGATCTTAAAGGTCTCTTCCAAACCTAGTGACCTAGACATTCTGTGAATTCTGTGAACTGCTGAAGTGCTGTGAAGAAGTGTCACTTCTTCAGGGCCTGGGTACATCCCCTCCCACAGCACAATTACAATGGCATTTGGAAATCCAGCTACTCCTGACTCAGAACAGGCACATCCGTGTCAAGTGCATGGACTCTGCACAGGTTTGAGTCTTGTAGAACCGAATTACTTTTAAGAATTGTCATCTACATGCAGGAACTGCTGAGAGGCTGAGTAGTTCAGAAATGCCATTAAATTTCTTACAATATCAGTGGCTATGGCAGAGCAAAGAGCAGTTCAGGGGAAAGTGCTGCTGATTTAGGTGCTGCTGGTTTCATTGGTATTTCCTTCTGGGTTGTGATTATTAGTGGCATTTTGCAGCAGCTTCTGTACTTCAAGTTTATTGTAGTTTGAATGCATGGGATAAAGCTTTTGAATACCAACATCACCTATTTAGTATCAACAGCACCTACTTAGTGCTGTCATATGCTAGATAGAATTGAGTCCCCAGTTCTGTGAGGTTTGAGTTCCAGTCATGCAGCCTGCAAGAAGACTTCTCTATTTTATTTATTGAATGTAATTGTATTGCACTGCAGAGTAATTTTGTTATGCAGCAAAATTACTCATGCATTAAGTGACCCTTCAAGGCGTGGGGAAGAAAGCAGGGAATTCTGTCATGGGCTGTGTAATTTCAGCTAGATTGATGGGTTTTTGCTGCCCTAAGCAGTATAGCTGTTGAAAGCTATTTAAATGTGCTATGTGCTGTTTCCTTTTCTAAAAATAGGTATTCATCTGTATGTAGGTGACAAGTGGAAATGGAAATGAGTAATTTTCTTCCTTTCCTTCAGAATATTTAAGTGATGTGAGGGAAAGAACCAGTTTGGCTTGATAGCTGCTTATGTGAGGAATGTCTTCACCTGTCGTCGCATTGGTACATGGAAGTGAACTCATGTATTTTTTTATGTTGCCCCTCTGTCTTTAATTTGATTTCCAGCTAAGAAATACCTCAGGGAGGTACATTGAATCAAAAGCCCTGCATAACTGCTCATCTCAAATGAAGGAAACTGGTAGAAATTCTGCTCTGCTTGTGCTTTTAATCCCACAAAACAGACCTGAAAACACATTCCAGCTTTGTGTTTGGCCCACAGACTGCAGTGTGGGCCAAGAGATGGGATGGAAAGCAGTAACTTAAATTGTGGGTCTTTGTTGTTAACACACCCTTGTTGACTCAGATGCTTGATGAAAGTGCTCATCTAAAATACATTTTCCCCAAGATCTGTCTCTGACAAAGCCCATGGAAAATCTCATTGCCAATAGCAATAATTATTTCAGGTTTTAATGCTGACACTACAAAATGATCCTCCATCTTTGGAAACTGGTGTGCAAGATAAGGAGATGCTGAAGAAATATGGGAAATCATTTAGGAAGATGATTTCATCGTGCCTACAAAAAGACCCTGAAAAAAGGTAAGAATGGATCACACCAAAATAAATTAAAACAAACAAGCAAGCAAAAAAAATCCCAAACTCAAAAACATCATTATGCTCCCTATTTTTTGAAGTTGATGTACTCTCTGCCCCTCCAAATTTTCAGTCACAAGGAACACAGCAATCTTGCTGTGTGGCAACAAATTCTCTTGGCTGTCCTTATTTTTATGGATAAATGTCTGGCACTGGGCCTGGCCAGGGCCCACATTTTCCATTTGGGTTAATGAGAGTGCATCCCAGTCCACTGCCTGGGTAGGGCCATGCTCCCTTGGCCACCTCCAGCAGGTGACTTCAGTTCACGTTTTGTTCCCAGTCAAAACTGCTTTGTGTTTACAAATCAGAAATTACAGGTTGGGCAATATGTGTTTACTTGCAAAACTACATAAATAAACTTTTTAAAGTTTACCAGTGCAGAGAAAGCTTTCAGTGTAGTTTTGACTTGTTTAATTATATGTAATATTTGGTTTGGAAAAACACTGACAAATTTTACCAACATATTTTCATCAATACAGATTGCTTAAGTGACCTGATGACACTTTCAGCCTTCCTTGAACAGTATCTTGACTACTCAGTGACATAGGAAATATTAGCAAGGGGATGGTGTGTGTGCTGTGCCATTTTTTAATACCTCTTAGGTTGTTTTTTTTCTTTTTCCTCAGTAAGCAGACTTAATTCTGGAAAGGAAAAAGTGCTTTCATAAAATAATAATAATGAAGACATTTTTCAGTTCCCTCTTGTGTCAGATCCAGGAACACAGGCTTCTCACGCACTGTGCAATGAGCCTCTCTCTTCTAACAAGCATTACACTTGAAATGCGGAACGAATCCAGTGGAGTGCTTGATAAAAGTTGATAGCTGGGTTTTTTCCCCAGCATGATATTTTTTCACCTTTCTAAAGCATATCCTATCCTTGCAGGCTAGGATGTGTGCTGATCAGATTATACATAATCACTGAATTGGTGGCACAGCCCTTCTGTCTCCCCAAGCACTTGTAACAGCCACTGGCATTGTCCTGACTGTGGAAGCAGGAGATTGGCTTATTGCATGGGAGGAGAATTTAGTGCAATTGCTTTTCCAATATTTTAGGGGCTCCCTTGCTCTGAGGTGGATGCCTTTTTTTGGAGTACTCTGTGATGAAATAAACCCTGTGATGGATGGCTTTTGCAAGTCACTGATTAAACTCTGTTACTATTTAAGCACTGTTTGCAGTGTGGAAAATGCTGTAAGCTGCCACTCTCATGTAGGCTTGAGTCTTTACCAGATTCCTCCTAAACTGACCTAGGGACGTCTCTCACTTTCCAGTATTTATTCTGAAGTCTGGCTTAAAGGGGAAAATAGTTTATGCTTGCTCATGTTCTTTTAGACCAAGATTGATCATCTCACCTGTGTTTAATAGAACTAATTACACACATTTAATCAGGTATCTCTGAAATAACTATTACTTGCACAGGGTGAGTACTGCACTCCAGTGATGATTCTGTGATTTCCATTTTGAGCAAATTTTTTCTGTGATCCCTGTTGTTATCTAAGAGTCTGAAGTTCAGCATCAAAATGGGAGCAAATTCTCCCTATCAGTCTCAAGTTATTCATTGCATTTGAACAGAATAGGCCTTGTTCAGAATACACTGAGTAATTTAAAAGATTGCTGGTGTAAAATTTACTTGGAATACATTGATTTTAGGGGAATTATACAGGAGAAGCTGATGCCCTGATGAGATGCCAACAAGCTGCAGCAGCCTGGAAGACCGTTGGGTTGAAAGGGAGCATTTATAATTGTCTTTTCTACATCTGTTTTTATTGACAGACCAACAGCAGCAGAACTCCTAAGACACAAATTTTTCACAAAAGCAAAGGTAAGAAAACACGTCCTAAACTGGTTTGTGCAGAGGCTGTAGAAAGGACTTTTCAGAAGCATGATAGGTGTGGGTGACAGCTTTACTGGCAGGAGTGTGGGCTCTTCCACTTGGAGCCAGCAGAGCTGAGTGAATTGAATGGGTCATTGTGGAAGCAGAATAAAATCCCCCTTCTGTATCTCCTGTGTATGCTGTTGTTAACAGAAATTATCTTGGAATTCTTGAGCATTTAAATTTCTTTCAGTGCCTTTTGGATTTGTTCTTCCTTTGTAATGGTGCCATTCTGGCTGCCTGTCCAACCATAAAGCCAGTGTAACTTAGATTTTAGTAAACTCCATAATCAGTCTGTGTGCAAGGGGCTGAATGAGGCCCACTGTGCAAGAGCTACCTAAAGATATTTCACCCTGTGTTGCCTTATGGAAAGTGAAGATCTTGTGATACAAAACAGTGGGAACCTCCCATTTCTAGCCTTGGAGTGAACTGCCAGCAAGCATTTTGTACTTACTGCCTGGAGATTAGTGCATATGCAATGTGTGAGGCCTTACTGCAGGAGACAGACAGCAGTAACACAGGGCAGGATTTGCATCTCCATGAGCACAGGGAGTGTTTTCTGTTTATTTTTTTGTGTGTGTGATCAAACTGCACAGGATTTATGGCAGAATACAGATTAAACTGTCAAAAAGAGACTGCATATTTGGCATAGCACAGCGGCATCACCAGTTAATCAGAGTAGTTTTCAACTCCCAGATTAAGATGCTTAAATGGAATTGGCCACACCAGGTATCTGTACAGGAGCTGGATGCCCTATTAAAGCTGACAGGAATCTTAAGAGTTGCAACCCAGGGGGAGTTGCACTTCTTCATGAGGAGAAGCATGGGGGCAAGTGCTGATACCTTTGGTGACCAGTGACAGGACCCGAGGGAATGGCCTGAAGCTGTGTCAGGGGATGTTTAGTTTGTTTTTTAGGGCAAGGCTCTTCCCCCAGAGGGTGGTGGGGCACTGAACAGGCTCTCCAGGAAATGGTCACAGCCTCAAGGCTGCCAGAGCTCCAGGAGCATTTGGACAACACTCTGAGGTGGGATTGTTGGGGTGTCCTGTGCAGGGCCAGGAGTTGGACTCGATCCTTGTGGGTCATTTCCAACTCAGGGTATTGTGTGGTTTGATAATTCTATGAACCAGGGAAGTCTGGAGGGTGATCCAGTTGATGAAATGCAGAAGTTTGCTTTAGGGCAAGTTTAATTGATGTCTGTGCTCTTGACAGTATTAACTGGGGTTTCACTGTCCATAGTGGGATTTTAGGCAGCTGATTAGTCTGCATTTGTATGCTGGATGCACACTTGGTGTCCAAAGTGACAAGATGGTTTACACATTGCTGACCTTTCTCCATTTGGTTCTGCGAGCTCTGGTTCATGTTACACTTCATTGTGTGTTAAATCTCCTTCGTGCTTTCATTAAGCTGTTGGAGACATATTAGCATGGGTGGTGATAGAAAATTAACATTATTGTAAATGAGGCAATGCTTAACCCAGCATCTGAAGTGCAAACGTGTGCCAGTTCACACTTGGGGTTAAATTACTGTCACACATCAGCCACTGCCAAACTGACAGCTGGAACTTGAGGGCTGATGAGTGCAGCTTCTATACATCTATATTGAGTCATATATTTAAATACTATCTAGGTTATGTAAAAGTATGGTTTGATAATGCTGGGAGCCACTTATCAGGAATGACAGAGTGTGTCTTGAGACTCTCCATCCTGCCTGCAAGCAGTTAATCCTGGGGGAGTTCTGGGAGCTCTGCGTGGGCAGGGACAGCAGAGCTTTCCAATTGCACTGGTGTGGTGTGGAATACCCAGCCAAATTCCAGGGTGCTGGATTGGACTGTCCTGCTTCCCCTGCTGCCACAAGTTTGGCCCCACAGTTCAGCAGTGAGAAAATTGTATTCTCAGGAGCCCACACTGGCCAGTCTGGAGCAGCTTGCTGAAGAGCAAATTTAATACAATAAAGCATCACAGCAGTTCCCCAATATTCAGTCTGTTGTGATTATTGCATTTACTTCCTCTCTAAACATAAATGCTGTACATTTTTTCAGCCACTTTAAATCTTGCTGCCCCAATTTATGTTTACTCCAGCACAGAGGGATTCCTGTATCCCAGCCTGTCTGAGGTTTGCCTTTGACAGTTGGACAGGCATAAATTTAGGAGTAAGATAAAGCAAAGGGGTTGGATCCAGGCGGTGTAGTATCTGCAAGTGGAAGAATGCCAAATGCCTCCGCAGGGCACCAGATGCTGCAGTATAATGTGTACATTTCCAAATAAATCAGAATAATATTCAGCTCCTCAGTTGTTAATTCCATGTCACTTTGCATAAGGAGAGTGCCACTGTTAACTGAAAAGGTATTTAGGACGAAACATCACATACTGCAGCCCAAAGTAGGGGAGTGGTTAATATCCTTGGGGGAATAGGGATGAAACATGTAAACCACTTTCTACTAGAAACGGCTTAACAGTTACTTTATCAGAGACAGTGAAGGCATCAAAGGACATTTTCAGCAATGCAAATGTTTGGTATTTTTTTTCTTTGCAGAATAAAGAGTTTTTACAAGAGAAGATGTTGCAGAGAGCACCAACAATCACTGAAAGATCCAAAAAGGTACTGAAAACCTCCTGGGCTCTTGCTGTTACAGTTGTACTATTTTTTGTGCATGTATTCACATTTTTAACAATAACTACTTCAGTACAGCTTTTTCTAGGTAGAGCTATTCATTTCAATAAAATAGTCAGACACCATGGCAGGTGATGGAACCTGAAGATGTTCTGGTGCTATTTCTTCTAAAATCAACTGTAGAAGCTGTTTGCTTGAGGTGTAAGTTCTGTGTCCTTGTGCTGAGCAGGTCCGGAGAGTCCCAGGCTCCAGTGGGCGTCTTCATAAGACTGAAGATGGTGGCTGGGAATGGAGTGATGATGAGCTTGATGAAGAAAGTGAGGAAGGCAGAGCAGCAATTTCACAGCTCAGGGTGGGTCCTCAAACTCCTCAAACTGTCTCTGCTTTGTTGTCCAGTTGTGGTAGGTCTAAAAATACTTTGGGAACACATGGCCTTAAGCATGATACAGAGCTGTAATCCCTTCCCTTGAGTTGGGAGCTGAAGCAAAGAAAGCACAGTGAAGGTTGAAGAAATTGTATTGATCTTTTCTGTCATTGTGGTGGGGCACAGCTGGTCTCATTCAGAGATGTTCAGCATAATTGGAAATGTTAATTCAGACAGCCTGCTCCCAGCTCAGCATACTAATACACTGCAGCTAGGATATTCCCTTTAAGGGTGCTGACTGCTTTGAGATGCTTTCTTCTGGAAGTGTCAGGAGAGGTTTTATCCTACTGCCCTCTCCAGGACGGAGCTGAAATCAATAGGGCCTGTTCTTATGGCTGATTCCTGAAACATGCTAGGCCTGGTTCTGCCCTCCCAGTTTCACTTGGAAATCAATTAATCCTAATTAATAGAAAGTAGAAAACCCTCACAGCATCCCTGAAGCCACAGGAGCGATTAGTCTTGTGCTTGAAAATCCTTAAGAAACACCACTTTCCCCTCTCCCAACACGTATACAACAACCCCCAACAACTCAGAGGAGTAATGCATAATGATCAGCTGAAAGATTACAATGAATTTTCAGGTTGTCTTCCCCCAGCAGTCACCTGTGTGAGGTTTGACTATAATGGTTTGCCTGGTCCGTTTTCACTACAGCAGGTGGCTGGAAGTGGACTCTGTGTTTTAATCATACTGTAATTAAATTAGTGAGACGGTGAAGGATTTTTAGAGGAAGCTTTTCAATATGAAAGGGAAAAAATCAGTATTGGTTTGAAGCATTTATCTCTTTACAACTTCTCTCATTTTTCTTTGATTAGTCTGGCTTCTGTTGCAGTTGTGAATAAACACTTAAATATTAAATGCAAGATTTTGCATCTTTTCAGCATCTTTTGAAATGCTTGGGTTTTTAAAAGCCTCTTGATACAGTAAATGCATTATTTGTGACAGCAGCTCTTGTGACTTAAAGAGCTTATTGTGTCCAGCTTTGTATTATACATGATCAAGGAGAATCTCTTGGTACCAGGTAGCTACTGAAATTCTTTGATGAATAAGCTGTAAGATATAAGCTGAATTCTTCTAAATTCCTTTTGTAGGCTAGAATATGATAAAATTTTAGGAGGCAATATTGTAAAAGACCCTAATTCTGTTCCAGAAATTATTTAGAACTTGTTGTATCTTGTCTCAAAGCTCAGGGTACCATGACTTAACACTGTTTACTGTATTTTGAACAGTACTTACTTGTTTCATTCCTCTTAGGCAGGAAAAAACAGATTGACACACATGTTTACAAGCTCTTCTTCAAGACAGTTTTTTCTTGATGCTTTGATATATTTTCCTTGTACTGCTGCCTGTCCTGATTTGAGCTGTGCTTGGCCCTTACTTGTAGGTCTCCCATTCAGCAAACCTTTAGGAAGGATGATGAAGGTCTTAACACAGTTACCTCCCTGTAGACGTATATTATTATTTTGGAGGCACCCCATGTGTAACACAGCACTCTGGGGCACCTGTATGTTCCAGGATGTCAGGAAGGGCACTGTGGCACCTCAGACCTCATTACATGTCTGCCTGGGTACTTGAATTTGATTCCTTTTCAAGCAGTCCTAAGATTTGTATCCAAAGTGCCAATTTTTTGCCATGAATACAGTGGTGTTATTGAGGATTAGTGTTTATCCTGTGTTTTTGGTCATATTTCAAGCACTTGGTGTAAATTCTACCTGTCTGTAAATCCCTCTGCAGTTTTAACCAAATTGTTGGATAGAATAACTTGTGTTAACTAGGTGGCACCTTTTTCTCCTGCCCATTGCAGTGGGGGTGGAGTAGAGGATTTTTAAAGGACCTTTCCAGCCCAAAACATTTTGTGATTGTGATTCCATCTGTACCTGCATTTTACTGCTGTCAGCCACAAAGTAAAAGGAGGCCCTGCAGATTGACTTCATGTACCAAAATACTGAAGTATTAACCTGCATAAAATAATCTGCATAAATTAGAAGTGTTGGTATTTTTTACTTGTTTCCACTTTCCGGAAAAAATAGGGTGAATTTAATATGTGCAAACATGTATTTTATAAGTCTCTTCCTAGGACTGCACCTGAAAGCAGGCAAATATTTATTATACCCAGAGCCAGAAATATCTCTTCAATTGACTGAATATGGTGACCTGCTGGGTCAACATTACCTTTTGGATATAGAGACCTTCTGAGCTTCCTCTCTGGATTTAAAACCTTGAATTCAAATTAAAGCAGTTGTGCTCTGTGAGCTTTTAAACTGTGTACCTTCTGTTACCCAATAAATCTGTGCAGTGGTGAATTGTGTGGTCACATTTCACTGCTTACTCACATCATCTTTGATTACACAAGCAAAAATTAGTGAGAACTAGTCCCCAAAGTCATCCTATTTGTGCCTTAGGTAAATGTTTTTTAATGTTTGTCCTGTTTTCTTTCTGTCCATGTGTTGCATAAAATCATGGAATTGTTAAGGTTGGAAAAGACCTCCAGGATTGTTGAGTCCAACTGATAGCCCAGAAGGACTGTGTTTACCACTAAACCCTGTTCCCAAGTGCCACCTCTTCATGTTTTCTGAACATCTCCAGAGGTGGTGACTCACCACTTCCCTGGGCACCCTTTCAGTGAAGAAATCTTTCCTAATATCCAATCTAAACCTCCCCTGGTGCAGCTTGAACCCATTTCTTCTTTTCACCTGGGAAAAGAGCCTGATCCCCACCTGGCTGCACCCTCCTGTCAGGGAGTTGTGGAGAGTGAGGAGGTCTCCCCTGAGTCTCCTTTCCTCCAGGCTGAGTCCTCCACAGTTCCCTCATCTGTTCCTGGTGCTCCAGAGCCATTCCCAGCTCCCTTGCCCTTGCCTGGACCTGCTCCAGCCCCTCAATGTCCTTCTGGTAGTGAGGGGCCCAAAACTGAGCACAGTGCTCAAGGTGCCTCAGCAGTGCTGAGTACAAGGGACAATCACTGCCCTGGTCCAGCTGGCCTCACTATTCCTGATACAGGCCAGCTGCCATTGGCCTTCTTGGCCACCTGGGCACTTGCTGGCTCATATTCAGCTGGCTCTCACCATTTGGGTTTGTCATTTATCTGGATCAGTTGTCAGCTGAGGGGCAGGGCCAGTGTTTCCATACTCATCTGTACAGTGCTTAGCACACTGATCTTTCAGACAAGTTCCTTTTATGTAATTCCTTGAGGCATCCAGGTGCTCTTGGATATGAGCTTTGTTCCTGGAAGAATGCTGCAGCAGCTGTGGCCTGCAGATGTGGAGCAGGGCTATTTCTCTGGGAGCAATGCCATGTTTTTCATCCCACCTGGTGACTCTCAAGTGAAGGCTGAGCACACTGAGATGGATTTCAGGCTTTACCTTTCTGGCTGTGTGACTCCTTTCCCTGACGTTGCCTACACATAGTCATGCTGAGGGAACTGTTTCTTCTCCCCCTGTCCAGAGGCCTTTTTGAAGCTTGCTGTTCTGAGAGTAAGACTTCTTAACCTTTTCTCACAAGAACTCTGAGTCATATGTTACAAATTGCTCTGATCTGCACTCGTTAAGGTAGTGGCCTCTATTAGTGGAGAAACTCTCTCAGAGTAGAGGCATGGTGAGCCTTAATATTCTGCTGTCCAGCTAGTACTGTCCAAACAGCAACCTGTTAGACCATTATATGGAGAAGGAACAGGGTTTTTTTTTTTATTTCCGCCATGGACCAAACCATCCCACCTATCTCCACATACTAATTGGACTTGTTGGAAGTCAAAGCTGCAGGCTCTCTTAATTGGCAGGGCTTTCCTGGAGTACTTGGCAATAGCCCCTGTTCATGTGGAGCAGCTAGTGCAGTGTTATCTTTGTTTTACTGATCAGCAAAAGTTGGTCACGTTGCTTTGCCTGCACTTTCGCCTTTGTTCCACTGGTCTCTTGTTTCACTGCTGAGTGTTCACCTACCTGTCAGTTCTCTGCTTTCTCTCACAAAAAGCACGGCAGAATGCAAGGTTCAAGGACAGGGAGAGTAGGCCAGGGATTTCCTCATAAAAAGCAGCACAAGCAAGGCTGATTCCCCCCCCTCATCCTCCAAAAGTTCTGTATGTTTTAAGCAAGTTGGTTTGGAAACTACCTCCCTAAGTAAATGAAGGGAACTTGTTTTCTAGCAGAATTCATCCAGGCAGATCTGTGTGTATCTTCTTCTGCCAGACTTGAGTGTCCTAAAATGGATTTTCCCATCTTGATGCTTAAGCAATTTGATCCAATCCAAGTGATCTTCAAGAGTCCTGGATTTTGCTAATGAGTAACAGTGATAGCAACTTAGGGTATTGTGTACCACTGTGGAAATACTGACTGCAGGGTCTGAAACGTGGCTGTGCTTCTGTTGCTATGAACATATTATAAGTTTCTCTGTGTGTAAGCCTTCTGATCATTTTCCCATGGGAGAACATCCTTTTGCTGTCCTTTACTCTGTATAAGCTTTCTGTAAACAAAATATCTGTGTCTGTTCTTCAAAGACATAGAATTGGTTAGCCTCCTCCTACCTATGAGGAGACTGAACTGAAATTACTTTATCTTTCTGATATTGTAAACTATTCACACACATTTTCCTGGACGAAGCAGCAGCAGGAGCATGGAATGCTCTCTGCTGAGCAAATATAAAAAAATATTAGAATTATAGAGTCATTTTAATAAATCATTTTAGCCTTCTGAATTTGTCGTCAAGAGTCCTTTCTTCAATGCATGAACCACGACGATATGCTTCTGGGTGGTACAATATGACAACAAATTGTGTGGTGTCCCTTTTGTCATGCATCTTAATACACATGTGTAACTTGAAACAATTATGTAGGTTTCTCATATTCAGTATGGTTCTGACAAGTCCTCCTAGTCAGTAAGCTTCACTGTGGTCTAGGCAATGACATCTTTTTCTCTGTTTTTTAGTCTCCCAGAGTGAAAGAACCTGTACAGAATTCCGAGGTAAGTTATAATTGCAAATGGCTCCTTGAAAATATGACTCCTAGTTATTGCTGTTGTTTCAAGGAACATGCTTTATTAGCCTTTGAAACAATATTGTGTGAAGTAGAAGCCAGTATCTAGCTGAGCTCTGTTTGAAGAGCTCCCTATAAAAGGAATCCTTGGCTTTGTAATGCCAAGAGCTCTTCTTGAGATAAGTTTGTTGTATGTCTTGTCAGCTTGCTGTGGGAAAAGTCTGTTTGTTGCAAGGTAATGAATTAGTCACAAGAATAATCTATGCCAAAAAAAGTCTTTTCATTTCCTCCTTAAGAAAAACCCCCAAACTACACAAACCTAACAGAACACAACTTTAGGATGTTTGGTTTGCGTTGTCTAATTCTCTGGTTTGGGACCTGTGCTCAGAACTGTGAAAGAATTCTGTAGTAGTATTTGATAGCAAACACAACTTCAGTTGCAATTTATCATCTTTCTTCAGTTCTGAACTGTTTCTTACATTAGGAATATTCGTATGTCTCATCTTTCAGTGATAGGGACAGCTTATCTGCCGGAGACTGTGCTATGTCTGTCTTTTCCCTACCTGTGTTGAAAGATAAACAGAGCTGTCTCCTAGAAATTAGTCTTGGGTTGGACGGTCCTGTTCTTCCTTCATTTGTTTCCAAGAAGTGTTTATAAAGGGAGATTTTGAGAAAGACTACAGTTCTGGCACTGTAATTTGACATAAATTCTAAATTAAAAAAAAAAAAAGCTGAAAACCAGCATCCCTTTGGGATGAATTTTCCCATTGGAGGTGGTCTCCTATCTGGGTTTCCAGCATTGAAGGTGATTTATATTTCCTACAACCTGCCAGAGTAAGCTGGAGAGCACACTGAAGTGCCATCAAGCTGACAGTTCTTTGGCTCCCATGCCAAACTTGGTTTCTCTGTACTGAATAACAAGAGGTAAAAAAGAAATTAAAACTTCCATTTAGCTCTTTTTCCCCACCCGCCAATTAATTTCATGTGGGCTTTTTGGTTGGTTGGTTTTGTTTTTTCCAAGATACTGAAGTCTAATCCTAAATCTTCTCTAGTGTCACTTGAAGAACTCTGAATTCACTTTCCATTGATACCCAAATTACTCTGACATTTACTTGGTGAAAGGCTCAGTTGTCAATAGTTATCTCACTGCTTTGCTGGAGTTTGTTCTCTGAAAGGAACTACAAGTCAAAGCAGGGCTGCTCTGCTCTGAGGGCATGGCTACTTGAAAATATAAGTAGGACTCAGATTCCAGGAAAGAGGGAGGCTGAAGGATAGGGTGCTTTCATCCCAGCTGGATATATCTATGTACATGCAACCTTGCCACAGAGTGTAATTTTTGTCCAAGATCCACAGCCATGCTGGTATCTCGGTTTACTGGTGAATAAAACTTGTAAATATCAGGACAGAATGGGTCCCTGGACATAAGGACACATTGAACCCCTGAACACCAACTTGGGATCAGCGTTAATGTCCTGGGAGGCCTGGGAATGCCTTTGGCACTGAACTTCTCTAAGTGATTTCTGTGGCAGACAAGCACTTCTGGGAAAGCTGCTGCTTGAATCAGAACTTTTGAGTTCCTTTTCTCACTAAAACTCCTTTTTGCTTGCAGCTGTTTCCATCAGCTGAGCCTCCAGGTCCTTCACTCAATGCTCCAGCACAGGCACCTACTGAACTACCTCAGGCTGCAGGACAAGTGCCTGCACAACCTCCAACTGCTGTACCTCCACCCAGCCAGGCTCCTCCAGCAGCCCCAGCAGCAGCAGCCCCAGCAGCAGCCCAGGTAAGAGCAGACACCCTTCCTGCCAGCTTTCAGTTTTGCCTTTAGCTGTTCTATTCTAGATATGCTAGAACAACCTGAAACAGTGCAAGTTTGACATATTCTTGGTGATATTAAAATAGCTTTAATACTTAAATCAACCCCCTTCAAATCTCTTTAAAAAGGCTGGTATTTAATCCCTGAATTTTATGCAGCAGTTGAAACACCAGCAGCAGTGAAGGCTGGAGCAGTGTTGGTGTCAGTGACACTTGGGATATGCACTAGCAGAATATCTGCCACTACTGCCCAATATCTTATTTATTGGTAGCTTGTCCTAAGCTGGACTTCATGAACTTGTGTCAGTGTGTTCTTCTCTAATAGCTCTTAGTGTCGATATGCTCTTTTTTATAGCTGTACATATGTTCTTCCTCATAGCTCTGTGTCAGTGTGTTATTCTTTATGGCTCTCCTCTGGTTCTTGTTGCTCACTGGTTACTGTTTTGCAGAGCTCTGGGCTTTTCCATGAACCCTTGTTTGTTTTCACTGACCTGGTGGTTTTCAGCTTCAACAGAAACCAGGTTGTGATCAGAAGCCCTGAGCTGCATTGCTGGGCCAAAAGCACCTTTGAGTAAAATGCTAGTGATAAACAAAAGACTATTTTCCTTTTCTCTTGTAAAAAAAACAAGTGATCTAGATGCAAAACACTTGGTCAACACTTCTGTGCTTAAATTATCAGCCTGGTGTTGTGTCTGTCTTGTTCCTGCAGGTGTAAAACCCTTGCCTCAGCATGGGCAGTACAGGTGTCCAACCCCTCTCTGTTTTATTCAGGTTTTTTTGGTGGAGATGGAATAACATTTAGCTCTGTACTGCAAACATCACAAGTGCTGTATTAAATTTTTTCCTGGTACAGTTGTATCAGGTTTTTAAATAGTATGTTCGGGGCAGGGATTAAAACACAGGAGGTCTTAAAGCTATTGTGAATATCCAAAAACCTTAAGTTTTAATGCAAAGCAAGTAATCTTTTTACATTTAGCACTTCTGAAGTCTCCTGCCATTTTGACATTTCTCAAAGTTGTGCAGCTTTTACTCTTTTCAAGGCAATTGCAGAGACCCTCCTGTTTAAGTGTGAAGTTTTCTGGTTTATTGGTCTGTCGTCTTTCTCACTGTAGTGCCATGATTCCAATGATGAGTCTAACTTGTATCTATAGTTGATCAAGGTTATCTTTAGTTTTAAAACCAGGGCAAGGAATTGTTAACCTGCCTTAAAATGATATAATCCTATTGCAGGCCCCACCTACAGCCCCTGCTGCAGCTCCGGTACAGGAAGATGTCAGAGTTCCCATCAACCTTGTATTAAGGTTAAGGTAAGGACACAAAACTGACCTGTTCTGTTAACATAAGCCTTTGTAGAGAGGCCCACTGGCACTCTCTGTGCCTTTTAATTAATAGGGTGGTGGTTAAGTGTTTGTCAGCTTAGATTTCATCTGTTCTTCTGAAACTGCAACCTGGAAAAGCAGTTTATCACATCCACTGCAGTTGGGCAAAACCTGTGTATTGAAAGAGGTTTTGATAGTTGTGTATACATTGCTAAACTCTCATGGAGTGGGAAAGAGGAATTAGCTGGGTTCCCTAAAAGAATTCAGGGATCCAGGGGTTCTGGCCTTGTGCTGGACCATCTTAATCTTCATGCACAACTTCAGACTTCAGCCAGTTCTGAGAGTGAAGAGCTTTTGCCCAATCCATTCAGGGAATGGATTCTGGTCTGTGTCACTAGAAACAAGCAGAAAAAAGGATCTTTTAATGCTCATTACACACACTGCTGTTTCTCATTAAAAGAACCTGCCTCTCATCTCTGGAGGCATCCTGGTTGTTGGTAGGCATTGGAGTGGGGATTCTGAGCATCACTTCCATAATGTGTGTGCATCTGCAGCCAATGAGCACTTCCCTCCTCTGAAACACGTGCTCCAAGGATATCTCTGCTGAGGGATATGAGTTGTTGAGACAGTGGAACAACATGGCCTTGTAGCATAGGTGGCACTCACCTATCCTGGACTGGCCCAGGCTCTGTCAGGTTGGGAGGCAGACTGTGCTGCTTCCACGTGCACATCCAAGTGATGAGTTTCTGCCTTTGAGGGGCTAGAATGCAATTAATTCATAGACTGATTATTCAATGACAGCAATCTCTTTTGGCCAGCTATCATGCCATGAAATGGTCTCTTTTATATAAAATTCTCTTCTTTTCACAGGAATTCAAATAAAGAACTCCATGATATTCGGTTTGAATTCACCCCAGGGAAAGGTGAGCTGGTGGGAAATTCCAGTGTGTGAAGGGGAAGTTTTGTGTTTGGTGTTGTGCTGTTGTGTGAGTGTGTGTCCACAGTGCCTTCCTAAAGAGCTTGTTGTGGTTGGGTTTGGAGCACTATTGTAAAACTCCTGGATATGTCTAAAGTGCAGCCCTTCAGTGAATTCACAGCACCTGGTGTACACCCTGATATCTGTCTTTTGCAAAGAGCACTTCTGCTATTTGGTTTGTACAAGCTCCTTTAGGTTTCTGTGTGGTGCCTTCACCAGCTGGACAATTTCTGCTCTGTGGTGATGGCTCTTGGATTTTTCCCCAACAGATACTGCAGATGGTGTGTCTCAGGAGCTCATTTCAGCAGGTCTTGTTGATGGCAGAGATCTGGTAATAGGTAATTGCAAATTATTTTTTCTGCTCTAACCATTTCAGTCATTTTTTTGCATGTTAAAAATGACCTGATTAATGGGTGATAGGAAAATTTCCTCTGGCCTTGATTCTCTACCCCCGTGGCTCTGCACAACTGCTGTCAATTCTGGTGACAGTTCTGTGCCAACATGTAGGTAACCCCCAGTACACTAGATGATGATTTAGTTGGTAACATTGTGAAGCAAATGTTCCTTGTAATGCAGAATGAAGTCTAATTGATGCATTAGCCAAATCACTATCATCTGACAGAAATGCATCACCAAACTGGTGCACAAGCCTGTCCTGCTCACAGGTCCTGTGCAAGAGAGCTCTGGGACTGGAATCAGCCAGGCTTTTTGGGTTTAATTAGGACTGGGGAAGGAAGTGTGAGGTGCATGTGCCCTGGGGCAGCAGCATGAGTTGTACGGGGGGAACAGCTGCCTCAAACAGCAGTTTGCTAAAGAAATGTGTCCTCCTGTGCAGCAGGTGAGGCTTTTAAACTGTCAGCACTGCCTGTGTATTCCAGCTGCAGCAAGCAAAGCTGTTCCTTGTACACAGGAAAGCTGCTAGTGCAAAATTACCTGGATTTCCAGATGCAGTTGGGCATTTATTACTGTTGATCTCATCACATCCTGGGAAAAATAACTACCTCTGAAAGAGTAATGTAGTAACACTAACAGTGTTTCCACAGTTCAAAGCTTTAGGTTTAAGTAGACTGAGTCTAATTGAGACCTAAATCTTTCCTTATCAGTGTAAAAATTCAAAGTTTAAGTGATAGAAAGAGGACTAATGAGTTTGGGATGTTTTTCTTCAGCCTGTCCTAATATTTGCCCATTTTCTTCATGTCTGTGTGATTTCAGTTGCAGCTAATTTGCAGAAAATTGTGGAAGAGCCCCAGGCAAACAGATCCATCACTTTCAGACTGGTATTTATTCCTGTTCCCTAATTGATCAAGTTGTCCCTTGCAAGGAGAAGGCATTGCATGTAGATGTCTGCTGCAGGCATCTGATGTATGCACTCTAAATCCTCCCTTCTTTCCCAAAGCTTCTTACTGGTTGTATAACTGGAGGCACTGCAGGCTCCCTGCTTGTGTCATCTGAGCAGCACCTGGGATAAATAAGCATGAGATGATGTGCTAATTAATATATATAAATGTTGCAAAGGGGTATTTTTGGGGCTTGGGATGTGCACTTGTAGAAATATGTCAAGGCAGGTGGATGGGCTAAGAATTGCCACAGACTCCTTTCTTGGAGGAAGAGAATGAGGGGGGGTCCAGATACATTGTCCCTGAGAAGGAAATGGGGAAATGAAGAAGAAAAAAGGAAAATGAAAGAGTGGTGGGCCAAAGAAGAGAGCCAAAACTGAGAGCAGAGCAGGTGAATCTTTCAGAGTTGGTGAAATTCAGGGGGAGTTACAGTGGCAAAGCAAAGGCATAACCAGGTTATTGGGAGTGAAGCAGTAAGTGCTCTTATTTTTTACTCTTCCTTAGTAAGGAGTTTTCACTTGTTTTACCCCAGTTATTGCACATATAATGTCTAGTTGGAGCAGACATTGGCAAAACTTCAGTCCCAGCCCTTCATAGCTACAAAAAAAAAAAAGGCAAGCACAAATACAAAAGCACTCAATTTTAGCTCTGGGTAGTGCAAGCTGCTGAATACAGTGCAAAGCTGTCCTGTGTCTGCTTCCTCCCCCCACCCTGTCTGATACACCTGCTTGTGGTTTCTGCTGGAAGGCAGAGCATGTGTGTTGCTATTTGGATCTCTGTTCCCTGTTTCAGGCATCTGGTGTCGACGGCTCAGAAATTCCGGATGACGGCAAACTTATAGGATTTGCACAGCTCAGCATCAGCTAAACATTGGTCCCAGGAGATGTTTCCCAACAGAGAACCCACATGTGCATATTTGTAATGCTTCTGTTAGCCTAAAAAAAAAAAACCACTACTGCCAAAGAATTGAACTACAGCCCCCTTCCTAGAAGCTTTAACATTTTCCTTAATAGGATCACAAACCTTCCTGAAATTACCGATGACGTTTACACCTTTTGTAAACAACTCTCATGTTTTTGTACCTGTCATCTCAAACATGCAGACCCAACACGTCATTGCCTGCATGTTCATTTTATTATTGCCTTACTTTAAAGAAAAATACTACTGAGTACGAAGCAGGGGGTTCCACTGCTCTGATGATCTTGCCTAAGTGTTTGCTTACATGTGGTTTCATTTTTTTTCACTTGCTGTTTTTGCACAAGTTTTAATACTGAACGGATTTTTTTTTTGGTTCTTTACCTGCTTCTCCTTCTATTTGAAACACCAATGTACATGTTGTTTGGGTTACCTAGAGTGCTGAGAAATCTGCTTCTCTTTGGCTGTGTGTTTTAAAACTGCTGGTTTGAATGCTTGCACCTGAGAAAGCAAGCGGAGTCTTAACCCACAGGAGGGAGAGCTGCCTTCCCTTGTGTTTGTGTTTTTGAGAAGTTCCTTGACTTTGAGGTGTTAGAAGTCAGCTTCCCTATGTAAACTGCCTTAATTTTTTTTTTTTT
>VXAX01006612.1:807981-884838 GCA_013399835.1 Leptocoma aspasia
CTTTCCCATGTAAAATGCCCTTAATTTTTTTTTTTTTTCTTTATCATTTTGGTTCTTTCCACATGAGTGCCAGGCATGGCATGAGGGCTGAACCTTTTAATTTACATTCATCAGTCCTTCCTGCTGCTTTCATTCTGCATCTTAGACGTAGTCTGTTCTTGAAGCAGACCAGGGAGGCATTGCTGCCTGGAAACTGGTCTTTCAGATGATGAACTCAATATCCACGGTCACAGGGAGAGGAGATCTGTGTCACTCTGCCTTTGGAACAGATGCACTTCCAAGTGTCCCTGAAACCCACTTTGGTCATGCCTGGCTGGCCTCCCAACGTGTTCCCCAGTCCTTTGCAAGCTGGTACCCGTGGAACCACCCCTGTCGTGTTTTACAGCAATAAAGAGTCACCAGTAGAGTGGCTGTACTGGGCTGTGGCGGGCGCTGGCTTTGTCCCTCCTGCACTAAATCCCTTGGGTCGTGGGGCTGCGCGTCGGCCCGAGCCTCGACGTTTGATCAGGATGTCACTGCACCCCTGTCACACACGTATTTAGCTTTTCTTTCCATGTGGTGTTGAAGTTGAGTTTCTACATGAATAATATAAATTATGCTCTGAGTTTGATAAGAGACACTTGTAATGCAATATGTGAATAATAAATGGTGTTGACTCATTTTTTTTTCCTACTGTTTCACAGTTGGCCTTTGTAACTGCTCTTGGCTCTGGAGTGTTTTCTACACAGAAATTGTAAGTCTGTAAATTAACATGCAGATGGAAACGAGCTTTGTTTCCATCAGACACAAACAATGCAGAAACAGAGCGGAATGACTAGGTTCAATTAGGACTTTTGTTCTGTTGGTTTTTTTTGTTTTTTTTTTTAATTTCCAAGTCTTCAGATGAACAATCTGTATTTATATCTTGTTCTCTATGAGCAGCTGTGGAAGCTTCCTGAATTGTGCATGTTCTTTTTTTACTGCCCCTGTTGCTTGTAGCCTCTGGGTGGATATTGGGTGTGTCCCCATGGGCTGTTTGCAGCCCCATGGCTGGTGAGTGTGAAGGGGAGGGAGAGGAAGATGAGAATTTGGGAGTGAGATCATCCTGGGGTGCTGAGCTGATGCTCTCTAGAGCCCAGGAAGCGAGTGCCTGATAGCAGGGAGTTGGTGGTGGCTGTGTTGCCAACTGTGTGTTGGCACCATTCCCTGTTGCCTGACACAAAGCACTCCCTACGGTGTCCCCCATTGAGCTTGCTGGCTTGGGAAGAGCAGGCTGGCACCTTGATTTTCCCATCACTCTGTGCTCAGTGTGGATGTGTTGGGAGCCTTTAGGATACAGAGACAAGGTAGTTGTGGTACAGTATTATTTCCCCTCTGCCTGCATGCCCTGGGGACCTCCTCGTTCATTTGTATACTGGTGCTGAGGAAGGTTAGGACTCAAACTGCTCAAATGGAACAATGCAGCATCTATTTATTGTTATTCCCCATTTTCCCAAAGCCAGGACTTAGAGAGCTTGAGCTCACACTAACTCAAGGTTCCGTAGTTCTTTAATGGAGAAAATAAGTGAGGAAGAAGCTGATGGGTTTTGCTCTATAGATCTCCAGATCTTTTGGGTAGGGATCGAAAATATTTACTTGGGCTATTACAGTGCTAGACAACTGTCTTTTCTGATGTTGTTCCAGTAAGTGCCAATGCTGTTCATAATTGTTTTCCAGTGTCATTAAGAATTTGGTTTTCGTGCAAATTTCTGATCTGAACCTGGAAGCAGGTGGTAATTTTAAGTTGGTTCCTACTTTTAAGGACAATGCTCTGTTAATGAAAACGGATCCTCTTCACAACTTTGGTGTATTGTAGATTATAATGAAAGATGTAAAATAGTCAGGCTTTTTTTTCCTTTTTTGGACTTTGTATTTTACTGCATGTGTCTAATTTTTAATCAATAAAGAACAAAATTGTCCATTGCCGGGTGTTTGATCTGTGGTTTGCTTGTCACTGGGTTGTTTGGTGTGTCTTGAGGAAAGGGTTTGTCTGAGTGGTGTCTGCAGCCCCTGGGGCGTTTCTTTTTGGGGTGGCGGGAGGTTTGACAGCTCCCAGGAAGACTCAGTGGGGAAAGGGAGATCAAGTCCAGGCTGGATGGGGCTCTGAGTAACATGGTCTGGTGGGAGGTATCTCTGCCCATGGCAGGGGGTTGGAACTGGATGAGCTTTAAGGTGCCTTCTAACCCAAACCATTCCATGAGTGCATCTCTGCAGGAGTTGTGTGCAGAAATGGAGCCAGGAGGGCACTCAGGATGGTGCCCAGAGAGCTTGTCTCCAGCTGAGAGGTTTGCTCCAAGCTCTGCATGCCCTGTGCAGCTGGGAATGAGTTTCCCTTGTCCAGGAATGTCTCAGGATGACACAGGCTGGTGTGAAAGTGGGAGGATTTATACCCTGACAAGTGGTGAAAGCATGAACTGCGCTCTCTCCTTTCTTCCACAATAATTATTCTTTGTGGGTGCCCTGGTCAACTGCAGTGGGGCATACATGGTCTGTTTTCCAGCCTGCTTTACAATGCCCTTCTCGTGGATCGATGGGCAGCAGCAGTATCCAAGTGACTTTTGGGCACCTCACAGACATCTCAAAGGAGCCCCAGGCAAATGCTTTTCCTGCATGAGGGATGGGCTGGGCTCACGTTCTCTGTGATCATTTTAGGCATTTCGGCCTCAAGCACCATTGCCCTGTGTCAAATTTCTCCCATCCCTTGACCCCTTCCCTAAGTCCTCCCCTCATTTAGCCCCCAGCAGCCTGCAGGGTGGCCCAGAACTGCTGGCAAGGGAGGACATCCCGTGCCTGGCTTGGTTGTGTTGCCTGGGGAAGCTACAAAAGATGGAGGAAATGGCTGCTCCCATGCCCTGGAATCACAACGAACGGGCTGCCCTTCCTCATCTCTGGTTCTGCCCATCCATTAACATTATTCCTCTGGGCTGTTCCCAGCTCTGCATCATGCTGGGCTCGTTTTGGCCCCTCTGAACCTTGCTTTCCTGAGTGGTTCAGTAAATGCAGCTGTTGTTGTCAGAAGAGTCTGTTCCCTGTCCATGCCACCTGGCCCTGGCAGAGGAGGTGGCCCAGGTTCCCTGGAACAGGGGTCCTTCTGCTCCAGCCAGCACTGGCTGTTTGTGTGTCGCACAGGGATGATTAATATATTACATGGTTTACTTGTAGTGACTGCCTATGAGTGCAGAGCTTATCTGAGGTTTAAACATTAATTCCAGCCCTCTGGGAAGTCTGTCCCAGCACTGTCCTGTCCCAGACATAGCCACCAATGTCAGGCATCGGGGAAATTTTGAAAGCAGTTGGCGATTTTGGGCGATTCCAGAAATGCCTGATGCTGCTCTCTGTGATCCCCTGCCTCAGTGTGGCTTTCCACCAGTTTTGCCAACTTTTCATGGTCCCGTATGTGCCTCACCACTGTGACACCAGCTGGATCCGCGCCGTGGGCCCCAACCTGACGGAGGAAGAGCAGCTGAACCTCACCCTGCCCCGGGGCGTGGACGGGCAGTTTGAGCAGTGCTCCATGTACTCCCCGGTGCACTGGGACCTCGACTCCATCCTGGCCTACGGACTGAATGACACACAGGAGTGCAGCAGTGGCTGGGTGTACCCCTCAGGACAGCCACCGTCCCTGCTGACCGAGGTCTGTGCTTGCTGTTTGGTGTGCTGGGATGTGGAAGGGACGGGGCACCCAAATGGCCACGGTTCCCCCAGAGCTGGTGCTTGACCATGGTGCAGCTGGGATTTGCAGCAGGTGTGGGTTGGGGACCTTGGCTCCACCATGCAGGCCCCAGGTGTGGTCCTATAGAGGGTGCAGGCTGTGATGGGGGTGCCAGTGGGGAGATGAATCACTCCTGGAGGAACCTCCTGCCCCTGGGATTCGCCATCCCTCTGCATACAGGGGTTAACCTTTCCAACTTATTATCATGGAATGGTTTGGCTTGGAATGGTCCTTTGAAAGTTGTCTAGTCCAACCCCCAACATCACAATTGTTAGTTGAGAAAGATGCTAAATTAAGGTAAAAGAGAGTAGGTTTAGATTAAATATTAGGAAGAAATTCTTCGCTGTGAGGGTGGTGAAGCCCTGGCACAGGTTGCCCAGAGGAGGTGTGGTTATCCCATCTCTGGAAGTGTTTAAGGCTATGGTGGATGGGGCTCTGATCTATCTGGTCTAATATAAGGTGCCCTGCCCATGGCAAGAGAGTTCAAATTAGATAATCTTTAATGTCCCTTCCAACCCAAACCATTTTATGGTTCTATGATCCTTCCTATGTCACTCTTTCCATTGATGTCCTCTGGATGCTGGCAATTGCAGGACATCTCTTTAACAGAAATTGCTTGTCCCGGGAATCACCATTGCATCCTTTCTCCTCTGGGGGGGTCAGGTTGGTCTGGCAGGAATCAAGCTGCTGCTTCTGTCCCCAGGCCCACCTAAAGCAAAATTTGCTGACCAGGAGGCTCCCCTGGGTTGGCTGGGCTGGACAAGGGAGACTCCTGCAGGCCCCAGTGCACGGGAGAGGGACCCCACTGAGTGCCCCAAGGGCTTGTCCCACCTCTGACTTGTGTGCCCTATGCATAATGTGAGGATTCACATCCTTGGAAGAGGGGATACCAAAGCATCTGTTTCTCCTTCCTCCAGTTTGACCTGGTGTGTGACAGGAAGGACCTGAATGACATTGCCCAGGCCATCTACATGGCAGGGCTGCTCCTGGGATCCATGATCTTTGGGCCTCTGAGTGACAGGTGAGGAGCCACAACCCCCTGCCCAGGGTCTGTGCAAAGCCAGCACAGCACAGACCAGGTGGTGTGAGCCTGTCTGGACTGTGCACCCTGTGCATTTTGTCACCACTTCTCACTGACAGGGACCCTGACCAAAGTCCTTGGGTCCCAGGAGGACAGAGCCACACAGGAAGGGGAAGGGAGAGAGACACAGCACATGTGAACAGTGCTTCACTTGTCACCCCACAGTCTACTCTGAGCCTTATCAGGGTGATAAAAATCACTGTATAACCTGCTGGGCTCCTTGCCACCTCCATGGGTGTCTTCCCTCTTTCTCCCCAGGATCGGCCGCCGCCCGGTCATTCTGATCTCCGTGTTCCTCCAGGGCTTCTTTGGCCTGGGAATTGCTTTTGTGCCCCATTTCTATGTCTACATGGCCTTCAGGTGTGTCGTGGGGGCCACTGTATCAGGGATCACCATGACAATACTGGCCTTAGGTGAGTAGGATGCCCTTGCCCTGGGGTATCTCAAGATGCAGTAGAAAAGTCTTCAAAGAAATAAAAATATTCATGTTTGACTAGAAAAACACCATGGCGAGGACAGGTCCTGATCTTCACTGTCCTTTGGTACTCTGGCAGCTTCTCAGCCCTCAGAGCTTTGGGGAGCCTCTCTCCCCAGCCGGTGCTCAGAGGAGGGCAAGGGGACAGTGTCCCAGCACAGGAGGTCAGTCTAATCCTCACCTCCAGAATAATTCTTCTCTAGGGAAGCACCTGTTTGCCTCAGGGGAAATAATCTGGATGACTCTGAGCCTTCCTTCTTCCTTTCAGCTACAGAATGGATTGGTGTCTCCTCCCGGCCAAAGGCAGTGCTCACTTCTCACTGCTGTTTCGCCATCGGGCAGATGATTTTGGCTGGTTTGAGTTATGGCATTCGCAACTGGAGGCTGCTGGAAATTGCAGGATCTGTTCCTATATTTGCCTTTTTCTTCTGCATTGGGTAAGTAGGAGCAGGGCAGAGCTCCTGCAGACTTGACAGCAGTGTGAGGGTGTCTTGGTTTGAGAAGACAGCTGTCTGCTAAGGAAGGCAGGAGCCTCCCTTGAAATGGAAAATGTAAACCCCCTCCCTCTGAATTATTATAATTTTGAAATTATGGGGGCTCTCAGGCAAAGATGCAGGACTAGGAATAACAGTTCCTTATTAGGGAAGAAAATAAAAATAAAATTAAAAATGCAGTAATACAGCACTGACAGAATCAGAATCCAACCTGACACCCTATGGGTCAGGGCATTGGTGGCAGTCCCATTAAATGGTGGCTGCTCCTCCTGCAGTGACAGATGTGGGTCTGCCGGAGCAGGGATCCTCTGAAGGGTCCAGTGCTGGTGTAGATGGGCCTGCTCTTCCTCTGGGAATGCAGTGGGAAAAGGCTCCTGTGGTGTTCCAATTCTCAGATTCTATCCAGGTAGGAATGCTTGGCTCCTCCCCCTGGCCAGAGCCTCTCCCAATGGGATGATGGAGTTTTATCAGCCATGCAGTGACACTCAATGGCCATGGACAGATGTTTACTGGGGGAGGGGGCGGGGAGAGAATTGGTTGTGGAAGAGATAAAGAAAACTGCCCAATTAACAGAAGATAACTGCCCTACCTTTAAGAGATGGGAATAGAATACACACCCCCAGCCCCTAGCCACATCTTGCAACCCAGGACAAAGGGTGTGAGTGCGAGGTGGCAGCAGCTCAGAACCAAGCTGGGTCTTTCCCATTGGAGTGCTGCAGGAGCTGCTGCAGAGCTCAGCACATCTCCCTGGGCACTGGACTGCTGAGAGCAGCAGCTGCTTTGCTTCAGGTCTCCAAATTTAGAGCCTAAATTTAGGGCATTTAGTCCCATTGATCCCATGGGCCATTCCCTTTAGAGTTGGGCTTGATGATCCTTGTGGGTCCCTTCCAACGCAGAAGATTCTGTGGTTCTGGGATCTGATCCTGTGGTGGCCAAGGCTTGCTGGACGCGGTCCCAGAGAAAGGGGCTGTGGGGGAGCTCAGCAGGACACAGCAGCATGTCCTGGCCTCCTCTCCTGGCAGGGTGCTCCCAGAGTCAGCTCGCTGGCTGGTGACCAAAGGCAGAATCGAGGAGGCCAAGAAGGTCCTGCAGAAGGCGGCAGCCACCAACAAGCGCAGCCTCCCGCCAGAGCTCCTGGAGCAGGTACTGGGGGCTCCTGTCTCAGACACTGCCCTGGGCCTTGCAGCAGCCCCTGGAGCTCAGCTCATCCCACAAACATCTCTCCTTTCCCACTGGGCATGGGCTGGGCATGGGCTGTGGGGGACTCCAGCTGCAGCTGAGTTACACAGGGATGAGCTCAGGGAGGAGGCCCAGCTTCTGCTGAGGCTCAGCCTGGAGCTTTCTGGGGTCCCCCTGGGGATGTGGGAAGGACTGAAATGCTTCCCTGCCTTTTCTCCTGTGAGGATTCCAGCAGTGTCACTGATGAGCACAGAGTCTCTCTTTAGTTTCTGTTTCCATGCAGAAATGCCTGAAGGGGAGTTCCCTCCTTGCCCACCCCAAAGTTCCTACAGTGGGGAGATGTTCATCCTGAGGAACCCCTCAGTCACCACTCCCTGTGCTGGGCACCCAGAGTGCAGAGGCAGGAGCCCAGCCCCACTGGGCTGCCCTCCCTCCCAGATCACTGGGGGTCACAGGCCTGTCCTACTGAGGCTTCCATGGATTGCAGGTGGAAAAGGAGCTGGGCATGGGTTTCCTTGTCCTGCTCTGACTCTTTGGCTTTCTGTGTTTTGAAGCTGAAGCCTGAGAAAGAGGTCAAGTCTGGAAGTTTCCTGGATCTCTTTCAGAAGAAGCACCTGCGGAAGGTGACTTTAATCATGTCATGTGCCTGGTAAGACATTCCCTGGTGCATTCTTCCCAAAGTTCTAGGTAAAAGGAAAGAAGGGATTGACAATTAGTATTTAAGAAATTTACCTTGTGGGTTTTGAGTGTTATTTGATGGGTGTTTCTGCTTCTGTCTGTTTAAGATGCTTTGTGGAGAAAGTTAAAGCATTTCCAGCTTTTGCAGGCCTGGTGTATTCCTCTGGTTTTACATCTCCTTGGAAATGCTGTGGCTTGGTCAAAATGCTGTCATTGGAGATCAATGCTGCATTTCCTCATGGCTGACACCTGCTCAGTGCCACCCTGCCTGGCTTTCAGGTTTGTGAACAGCTTTGTCTACTACGGGCTGAGTCTGAATGTGACAAATTTTGGCCTGGACATCTACCTGACTCAGCTGGCCTTTGGAGCAGTGGAAATCCCAGCCCGTGTTGGTTGTATCTTCACTCTGCAGAGGTTTGGGAGGAGGAAGACACAGGTCGTTCTCCTGGTGCTGAGTGGCCTGGTGTGTCTGATCATCACTGGCATCCCTGAAGGTGAACGACCTCATCCCATACGGAGGGGACATCCTCTGGGACAGGGAGGCACAGAGCCCCAACCCTTCCCTTGCTGGTTCTGTCCTCTGGCTCACATCCCTCTAGGCCTGAGCTGACCCTGGCCATAGGAGCCTGGCTGAAGCTACAGGGCCCATTCCAAAAAACCAAAACTATTGCTGATCGCAATAGTGGAGGGCAGAGCTGAGCCCAGTGGGACCCCTGTCAACAGAGCTGTGCTCTGGGAAAATTAACACCTGGGGAGATGAGATGATGGGTGCAGAGTGCCCTGAAAGTGGCCACCGGGCCAGAGCAGCCTGGTCCACGCTCACTGTCAGAGGCAATGGCTCCCTGCAGGTGACACAGTTGTCCCTGCAATCCCCAGTTGCCATCCGTGAGTGGTGCTGAGCCCTCCCCCATCCCATAGCAGCCATCTCTCCTCCTCCCCTTAGACCAGCCCGTGGCAACCACTGTCCTGGCCACCACTGGCAAGTTTGCTGCCTCAGCCTCCTTTTCCACCTCCTTCGTCTATGCTGCTGAGCTCTTCCCCACGGTCATCAGGTGAGCTCTCCCCACACATCAGAGCTTCCCTCTGCCGTGGCTGGCAGTGGGGATGGGGCAGGAGCCCGGTTGTTCCCATGGCCATGCTCAGCCCCGTGGTGGCCTGGGGGTGCTGACCCCTGCCCACACATCCCACTGCCCCTCTCTCCCACAGGCAGACGGGCGTGGGGCTGTGCTCCATGTCGGCGCGGGTGGCCGGGATCCTGGCCCCGCTGGTCCGTCTCCTGGGGCAGCACCACCAGGCCATCCCCATGGCCATCTTCGGGAGCACCCCTGTCCTGGGGGGGCTGCTCTGCATCCTGCTGCCCGAGACCCGTGGCACCGAGCTGGCAGATGACACAGGGGACGGCCACCCCCCGGCTGAGGTGGGTCCCTGGTGCTGGCTCTGGGGTGGGGATGTCGGTGCAGTCCCTGGGGAGCCAGTGCTGGGGGAGCCACTTGGCGCTGCGTGTGCTGGGAGTTTCTTTAGGAGTTACAGAGTGGGGAGGGCATGGAGTGGGGCTGTCCCACTGTGGAGGGAGGGGAGGAGACCCCATAATCCTGCTTGTGGAGGTCATCCCTTCATTCCTGTCCATGGAACAGAACAGCCAGTGCTCCATTTTCCCCCCTCTGCCCTCCTTTGTGCCTTGTAGCCACATCCTCTGGCTTTCACCCTCTCATAGCTCCCAGCCCTCATTCCCCATGGGACTAGGTGGAGTTGCACCCCAATACCTTTGTTGTCTTGCTGGGAGAAGGGTTTCCACAGGAACAGTAGGGAATGGGATCCAAGTTGCTGAAGGCTGCTTGTCTTAGGGACAGCTGCCAGCAGCTCATCACACACCCTTCCTTGCTTTTACACCCTTTTCCCTTTCATCAGGTCTGTGAAAATGCCACTGGTGGCTCTCAGAATGGACAGGTGAAAGGAAAAGGTCCTGGCCAAGACGACGAGAGCACGAAGACCACGTACTTCTAGCTAGGTCTGCAGGTGGCTGGCAGCCCAGTGCTGTGTGGGCACTGAGGACAGGCAGGGTCTCTCCACCACAGGACACCACCATGGCTTAGGCCACCACTGCCAGTTCTTGGGTTACCTTGTCTTTTTTGCCTTCCTGTATCTCCCTCTGTAGCTTGTCCTCAGGCACTGCAGGCTGTCACTGGTGTCCAACAGTGCTCTCAACAGAGAAAATTAGGTGGTTTTTGCTTGAGAGAAAAAAGAAAGAAATCAAGAATGAGAATGGAGGCACTGCCTCTTTGTTTTTCCTGTTATGTCTCCAGGAAGGTGAGACTGTAAACTTTGTCCAGTAAGACACCCACTAGAGCACTGAATAAACTTGCAAGAGAGAACTGAGCTCACTAACAGGAGAGCTGGAGCAGATGCAGCACTGAAAATAATCTCACACTTGCAAGGAGTGATTTATCGTGACTGTCTAGCAAGATCATCCCGTTCTCTCATAAAAACACTCCTTTTTTTTTTTTTTTTTTAATTTGAGATACTCAGCTGAGAAAAAAAAAAAAATATGTGATAGAAGAAACAGCATGCAGGGAGCAAGGATGTCTAACAGGCAGCAGAATTTTCTCTTCAGTGCTGGTGGCTTTGATTTGATGCCTGTCATGATGCTTTGGGCATGGAAAATGGTGCTGCTGGGCTGCAGTGTGGGACCAAACTGATTTGTCCATTCCAGGAAACTGAGGGATGTTGTGGCAGCTGGTCTCTTAGAAAAAAGTGCAAATCTTTCTGAGGAATGTCAAGTCTTTTCTACTCTGTTCTAATCTATTCCTTTTCTGCTGGATCCATTTTGTCTTTAAAAGATTTAGGACCACTTTTGTCTTATACTGTGAAGAAACAAATGTGTTTTTCCTGTGCTTTCCTTCATATTATCTCATGTCCCTCAGTCCAACTTTCTTTTCCCACTGGGTGGGTACAGAAGAAGCCTGGGAGTTGCACATGGTGGTTCTTCATCTTTGACTGTACAGCTCAAAGATTTTTTTCTGGTAGTGTCTAGAAATGTTAAACCAGAGTATTTCTTCTCTCCATTGTCATGCCTACATGTTTTCCACAGACCAAAGTACCTCATGGGTATTCAGTTTGATCAAGACAAGGTTTTGGATAAAATTAGTGCCATGTGACAATGTCCTGCCAGGAGGGACTGGTTGTGGTGCCATTTTCTCTTTGGCACTGCTTTTCAGAGAATTTGCTGTGGTGCTCGTCTTCAGTTTCCTGAGAACAAAGGAGTTCAGTCCTTTGTCCTTTCCTTGGAAAAGGCTAGGGAATGCCTCCTTCAGGCTTTTATGGAAAACAAGGCATTGAGGGTAAAGGCTGAGGGAAGAGCATGGAGCCAAACATACAGTTATTGAAGGAACCACTTTGGAAATTGTACTCTGAGACTCTCTGTTTAAGCCCATTTCATAAATAAAGGCATCCAAGCACAGCTGAGGTACTTCTGCTTCCAGCTCATTTGTGCCTCCAGTGCCCTGAAGATCCATTTCATGGAATCTTGGAGTGGTTTGGGTGGGAAGGGACCTTAAAGATCATCTCGTTCCAATCCCCCCCTGCCACATGCAGGGACACTCTCCACTATCCCAGGTTGCTCCAAGCCACATCCAAACTGGCCTTGGACACTTCCAGGGATGGGGAATGTCCTAGTTTAGGGCAAATTTGGGAAGAAACTTCCAAAGGGGTCCCTCTAGAAAGCAGGTTCAAGCGGCTCCTCCCCCAGCTGATTTGGGAAAAGTTTCCTTGGAGAAAAGTGGAAAAAAAACCTATTTAACAAGCAAAGTATTCACAAGCGTAAAAAAATTAATAATATTAAACAATAAAACCTCTGGCTGTTCTGAAGAGATGGCAAATTCAGAAAGTCCTTTTCAGGGGGTGTAGCTTGGCTCACTCAGTCTCTTACCAGTCCCTCCTGCACTGGAAATGCCACGTCCCAGGCCCTGGTGGGCCACAGGTGTGAGCTCCCTATGCTTTTCCAGGTTTTTAGTCCAGAGCAGGGCTGATCAGTTCCAAGAAAAAGAAAAACCACAGCCCAGCTGTGCCTGAACTTCTCTGCCTCAGCTATCTAAAAACTAACTAAAAGCAGAGGAGAGCTCTCTCCTGCTGTCCTTGCTGCAGACACCACAGTCTGTGAAAAAGAACATGGGGGAGCAAGTGCAGCTTCTGAAAACAAACTGTGTGCTCCTTCTCCTGCCTTTCGCTCTCAGAACCAGCCCTAAAGGTGCAGAACTTAATATCCAGCATAAACAGAACAGATGATGGGGATACAAGCATCATAAAGTCACCCTAGGACAGCCAGCCACAGCTTCTGTGGGCACCCTGTGCCAGGGCATCACCACCCTCACAGGGAAGATTTTCTTCCCAACATCTAATCTATATCTCCCCTCTGTCAGTTTTAAGCCATTCCACCTTATCCTGTCACTCCATGGTCTTGTCCCAAGTCCCTCTCCAGCTCTCCTGGAGCCCCTTTAGGCACTGGAAGAGGCTCTGAGGTCTCCCTGGGGCCTTCTCTTCTTCAGGTGGAACAATCCAAACTCTCTCATGCTTTCCTCATAGGAGAGGTTCTTCAATCCCTCTAATCATCTTTGTGGCCTTCTCTGCACTCACTCCAACAGCTCTGTATTGTATTTTATCTGCTCTTCTCTGGATCACTGAATCTTGTCAGTTTGAGTACCCCTGGACTGTGCACTTGAAGAGCACCTGAATAGCTTGACTCATATTTCACCCAGCTCAGCACAAGTGGGAGGATGTCCAATGTTTTTGCAGTGCCTTAATGTCACTCCTAGCCAGACCACACATGGCCTTGTACTGTAATGAGTAGAGGTGACAGCACAAACTGGAGCCGGGAGTGCTGGAACAGCGTGTGGGAATGCAAACACAAACCTGTGGGAATGCAAATACACCTTTGCATGCACACAGTGGGGTGTTCTGGGCTCTCAGTATTGTGAGGCCATGGGCAAAGGGTAAAATGTGACCTAAGGAATAACTAAGGCAAAGAAGATAATTCCTTATTGAAGGGGGGGAGCCAAAAGACTGACAAGGTGATGAGGACAAAATGGGGTAGAGAGGTTTAGCTGGGAAGAGCAGATTTTTCTCATTGTAGAGACAAATTTAGGAGAAAACACTCTGGAATTAGTGTTTCCACTAAAGGAAAAAGGCTTCATTAATCCTTTTTCCGCACAGTGAGAAAATAGATATCAGTGGGTAAAAGTGAAAAAACCCGACTCTTTATTGACAAAGTGCCCACATGGCAAAGGAAAAAAATTGAACAAATGCTAGATATTGAACCATCAGAACCTTACCCCCAACACACACACACACACACTACAGCAGAACAAAAAACCCCAAAATGCCAGGGAAAGAAACAAACAGACCAGCTCTGTGGCAGGGGGAACAAAATGGCACCAGCTTTTTTGTCTCAGGGAAGGAAAAAAAGTTCATTCAGCAGCTCGAGCAAAACAGACAGGAACCTGTGGAACCTCTGTCGTTGGTCTCCTCCTCACAGCAAATGAAGCTGGTGGATTTTGGTGTCCTTTCTCTTATTGGTTCAGCTTTTCCTGAGGTCTCAGGCTGGGTGGAGCAGCTCCTGCACTCCTGATCAGCTCCTGGTGATTGTCTGATTTTGCACCAAAACCAAGCTGAGCAATTCAAGAAAAAAGCAAAAGCCATGGAAGGATTGCTGCTGCAGTCTCCTCAGGCCAGGAAAAGGGGAAAAAAGAAACTTCTTGCTTAAGCTAACAAAAAGCCAAACTAGCTAAGCAACTGTCTTTGGGGTGATTTTATGATAATGCTCTATTCCCTAATTGTCTGTTTTATGCCCAGAAATGGCTGCTGTACTTTAAGGCTGGTCCAGAGGATGGGTGCAAGCCTTGGGAGCTCCTGCTTTGTTCAAAGACTCGCTCCCGGTGGTGTTCCATGCTGTTGTGACATTGGCAGCTACTTTGTTGCTTAACTAACTTTTTTTTTTTTTTTTTGTAGTTTAAGCAAGAAGTTTCTTTTTTTTCTTTCCCCACCTTTTTCCCTGATCTGCAGCAGTGATCCTCCAGTTTTTTTTCTTGAACTCTTTTGGTTTGGTTTTTGGTCTGGAATCAGACAATCACCAAGATGGACCAGGACTTGCAGGGGACTGGTGGGAGCCTCTCCGAGCCTGAGACCTTGGAAAAAAAAGCTGAACCAACAAGACAAAGGACACCAAAATCCACCAACTTCATCTGCTGTGAGGAGGAGACCAAGGCCAGAAGTTCAGCAGGTTCCCATCTGGCTGCTACATTAACACCTTTTTTTTTTCCCCTTCCCTGAGACAAAGGGGCCACTGCCATTTTTGCCTTCCCAGCCATGTGGCCAGCCAGCCTGTTTATTTCTTCCCTGGACATTCAGAGGGTTTTTTTTTGGGTGGGGGTAAGGTTCTGAATATAAATATCTACCATTTATTCAATCTTCTTCTGTGCCTTGCAGGCACCTTGCTTTGTTAATAAACCGGGTTTTTTTTTCTACTTTCACCCACTGGTATTAATTTCTCTCATTGGCAAAAGGCATTACTGAAGCCCTTCTCCTTGGAGGAAAAATTAATTCCAGGGCATTTTCTTCTAAATTTGTCTCTAAACTGAGACAGCAGCAAAGTAACATCCAGTCCACGCTGCACCCAGCACGACCTGGAGTGACTCTTTGAACAAAGCCCATGCAGGAGCCCCCAAGGCTCACACCCATCCCCTGGACCAACCTTAAAGTACAGCAGCCATTTCTGGACATAAAGGAGATGATCAGGAATAGAGTATCATCATAAAATCACACCAAGACACAGAAGCAGGGCTGAAACATCTCCAGTTGTCAGAGGAGCCCCACAGGGACCACTGAGATAATCAGCACATTTTCAGTGTGAGTGACACCAACAAACTGTGCTGAAATCCTGGCTGTGGGGCAGAGGTCTCAGGATCCTGGACCTTCCCCTTTACCTAGAGGACATCACCCTCTCCTTTCATCTGACCCCATGCTGGGAAGCCCCAGGTCCATGAGAAGAGCAAAGCTTGCAAAAAGGGACCCAGCAGGGAATGGCTGAGGAGGGGAGGAAATGAGCATTAAAGCTGCTCTCCTGACTGTGCAAGAAGCCATGGAATCATTGGTTCATTTAGGGTGTAAAAGACCTCTAAGACAACTAGCTCCAGCCATCATCCCAGCACTGCCAGATCCAGCATGAAACCACATCCCTAAATGACACAGCTATGTATCTTTTAGATACCCCCGAGGATGGTGAATCCACCAGTGGCCTGGAAACCTGTTCCAGTGTTGGACAACTCTTGTGGAGAAGAAATTTTCCCTATTATCCAATTTAGACCTCCTGTGGTGCAACTTGGGACCATTTCCACTTGTTATTTTCTACTTGGGAAAAGAGACCGACCCCCACCTGGCTGCATCCTCCTGTCAGGGATTTGTAGAGAGTGAGAAGGTCCCCCCTGAGCCTCCTTTTCTCCAGGCTGAGCTCCTCCAGGTGCTCCAGCCCCTTCCCCAGTTCTGTTCCCTCCAGTGCCAAAGCCCAGATCTTGCAAACTCCCTATCCCATCTCCAGGCATGGCCATGTTCCACATGACTGGGGTGATTCTGTGCGCCAAAGCACAAAATGAATATCAGCTCCAGGCACATCTGGCCTGGACTTGGGACACCCCAGCCCTCAAAACACCATTTACTAGAGCACAAAAGAGATTGGAAACCAAAGGGTGCAGCAAATCTGGGTGAGCAGCCTTCTCCTTCTTTGAGAGTAGTGATGTGCTTGAGGAGATGGATTCATCAGAAGGCACTGAAATATATCCTCTGCTGGCAAACAAATTAGCAGAAGAGAGGAGCCCACCCTTCTCTTCCTTTTGCATGACACTAGGTGACACTAAAATGTCGTGACTGCGCTGGCAGCAGCCAACTAAAGGTCGCTGTAAAAGGCTCACTGTGACTGAGGAAAACTGGTCAAATGCCCCCACAGTTTGGCATCGAATTGCAGCATTCCCGTGCAATTCGGAAAACTTCTACAGCTGCTTGTAGAGAAAATAAATGCAGATTGTTCATTGGAAGACTTTGAAAAAATAAAAAAGTCCTTATTGAACTCAGTCACTCTGCTTTAACACTCTGTTTCTGCATTGTTTGTGTCTGATGGAAACAAAGCTCGTTTCCATCTGCATGTTAATTTACAGACTTACAATTTCTGTGTAGAAAACACTCCAGAGCCAAGAGCAGTTACAAAGGCCAACTGTGAAACAGTAGGAAAAAAAAATGAGTCAACACCATTTATTATTCACATATTGCATTACAAGTGTCTCTTATCAAACTCAGAGCATAATTTATATTATTCATGTAGAAACTCAACTTCAACACCACATGGAAAGAAAAGCTAAATACGTGTGTGACAGGGGTGCAGTGACATCCTGATCAAACGTCGAGGCTCGGGCCGACGCGCAGCCCCACGACCCAAGGGATTTAGTGCAGGAGGGACAAAGCCAGCGCCCGCCACAGCCCAGTACAGCCACTCTACTGGTGACTCTTTATTGCTGTAAAACACGACAGGGGTGGTTCCACGGGTACCAGCTTGCAAAGGACTGGGGAACACGTTGGGAGGCCAGCCAGGCATGACCAAAGTGGGTTTCAGGGACACTTGGAAGTGCATCTGTTCCAAAGGCAGAGTGACACAGATCTCCTCTCCCTGTGACCGTGGATATTGAGTTCATCATCTGAAAGACCAGTTTCCAGGCAGCAATGCCTCCCTGGTCTGCTTCAAGAATGATGGGATCAGACTAGACTGTTAGTAGATGCCTGTCCATCATCGCTTCCTCTCTGAGCATCTGCAGATGTCCTTCTCCAAGTCTTTGTCATCACCTCTGGTATCTCAGACAGACACTTCAGTTTCCTGCTCCTGAAAATAAGAAGGAAAGAGGAGGAGATGATACTGTATTCATCCCTGATTCTGACATTTTTTTCTTTGCCTTAAATTTGAAATTTTGGATATCTTTTTCCTTAAATTCAGAGCTCCCTGTACCCACCTCAGCTGGAAGTTGTTCATTCCCTGTGTCATCTGCCAGCTCAACGCCGCGGGTCTCGGGCAGCAGGATGCAGAACAGGGCCACCACCACAGGGATGCTCCCAAAGATGGCCTTGGGGATGGCCCGGTGGTACTGGTCCAGGGGAATGATCAGCGGGGCCAGGATCCCGGCCACCCTGGCTATGGTGGAGCACAGCCCCACACCCGTCTGCCTGGGGAGAGAGGGGCAGCAGGAGGTGTGGGCAGGGGTCAACACTCCTGGACTGAATGTGGCCCCATGGCCACCTCCAGCCATGGCAGAAGGAAGCCCTGATGTGTGGAGACATCTCACCTGACGATGGTGGGGAAGACCTCAGCGGAATAGACGTAGGAGGTGGAGAAAGCGGCTGTGGCTGTGAACTTGCCAATGATGGCCAGGACAGTGATTACCACGGGCTGGTCTGAGGGGAGGAGCAGAGATGGCCACTGTAACCTCCAAGGGGATGGTTCACTTGGGACCAGAACTCTCTGCAGTGGGATTTCATGACCCTTTCTAATAGACTTCCTAAGCAAACCTAACACCTAACCCATTGGAAATGATCCCCAGAGTACCCTTACCTGGAAAATACTCTCTGGCAAAGAGAACCCAGACTTCTCCTGAGGCCTTGGGCATTTTCTAGATCTGCAACTGAAGTGAGCTGCTGAGCCACCACAGGTGTTTGGGGACTGCTTGGTTGGAAATGCCATGTCCCTGACCTGGAAAGCATTGGGAAGCCCCACTGTTACCTTCAGTCTCACTCATAGTCCTGACACAGTAGCAGGGGTGGGTATGAACTGGGGCACAAACTGATGCAAACAGATGAGGGGGAGTGGGCATTTGCTTTTTCTCTTCCTCTAAGAAACAGAGACATGGTGGTTTTTAAAGCACTTCTTCTGCTATAGCTTTCTGCCAGGAGGTGGTGGTAATTGACACTGCCTGCCAAGGGCCAGGAACTGTGGGAGAACCAGGCACAGCCCTGAGGGAGAAGGAATCCAAGGTGAGGGGAAGGCAGAGTGTAGGGGATGAAGCAGCCTGGGCTGTGACAGTGGGGGCAGCTGAGCCCCTGGGAGTGAGCGTGGGTCTGCCAGGATGGGAGGATGGCTCTGAACAAGGGTAGGGATGTCCAGGGCTCTGCCCAGCCCTGCTCACAGTCTGGGAAGGTTCACCTTCAGGAATGCCAGTGAGGATGAGACATATCAGGCCAGCCAGCAGCAGGAGAATGCCCTGCACTTTCTTCCTCCCAAACCAGTCCAGCAGGAAAATGCAGGAAATTCGAGCTGGAAGCTCCACTGCCCCAAAGGCCAGCTGTGTCAGGTAGATGTCCAGACCAAAATCTGTCACGCTGAGGCTCAGCCCATAGTAGACAATGCTGTCTGCAAACCTGAAATTCAAGTAAAGTGGAATAGAACATGTCAGCAGAGGGTTTTCTAGGGGTTTATAATCAAAATTTTCAAAAGGTTAGAACACATGAAATTTATTTAAACTCCCAACAATCTCTGTTTTGGTTCTAGTCACCAACTTTCTGTGGGATGTAGTAGCAGGAGATAAAGTAGGATGGATCTCCATATGGTCAGCAAATTCTAGACTGAGCCCCAAAACTCCTCCAAGGCCCAGGGATTGCCAAAGCTGGAATTACTCAAGCCTTCCTAACAAAACCCACAGTATCATGGATATCATCTTCTTCCCATGCCCAGACATGGAAAATCTGGTCCAGTATGTGGAGGTAGAATGATAGCAGATAAACACATACACATATATATTACCAGAAAAATCACTTTAATTTACAATACTTGTCAACCATCAACTTCTTTTCTTTCACCTAGTAATTTTGAGAGAGGGGACCAGGGAATGTCTTACCAGGCACATGACATGATTAAAGTCACCCTCCACAGGTTCTTCCCAAAGAGATCCAGGAAACTTCCAGACTTGACCTCTTTCTCAGGCTTCAGCTTCAAAACACAGAAAGCCAAAGAGTCAGAGCAGGACAAGGAAACCCATGCCCAGCTCCTTTTCCACCTGCAATCCATGGAAGCCTCAGTAGGACAGGCCTGTGACCCCCAGTGATCTGGGAGGGAGGGCAGCCCAGTGGGGCTGGGCTCCTGCCTCTGCACTCTGGGTGCCCAGCACAGGGAGTGGTGACTGAGGGGTTCCTCAGGATGAACATCTCCCCACTGTAGGAACTTTGGGGTGGGCAAGGAGGGAACTCCCCTTCAGGCATTTCTGCATGGAAACAGAAACTAAAGAGAGACTCTGTGCTCATCAGTGACACTGCTGGAATCCTCACAGGAGAAAAGGCAGGGAAGCATTTCAGTCCTTCCCACATCCCCAGGGGGACCCCAGAAAGCTCCAGGCTGAGCCTCAGCAGAAGCTGGGCCTCTTCCCTGAGCTCATCCCTGTGTAACTCAGCTGCAGCTGGAGTCCCCCACAGCCCATGCCCAGCCCATGCCCAGTGGGAAAGGAGAGATGTTTGTGGGATGAGCTGAGCTCCAGGGGCTGCTGCAAGGCCCAGGGCAGTGTCTGAGACAGGAGCCCCCAGTACCTGCTCCAGGAGCTCTGGCGGGAGGCTGCGCTTGTTGGTGGCTGCCGCCTTCTGCAGGACCTTCTTGGCCTCCTCGATTCTGCCTTTGGTCACCAGCCAGCGAGCTGACTCTGGGAGCACCCTGCCAGGAGAGGAGGCCAGGACATGCTGCTGTGTCCTGCTGAGCTCCCCCACAGCCCCTTTCTCTGGGACCGCGTCCAGCAAGCCTTGGCCACCACAGGATCAGATCCCAGAACCACAGAATCTTCTGCGTTGGAAGGGACCCACAAGGATCATCAAGCCCAACTCTAAAGGGAATGGCCCATGGGATCAATGGGACTAAATGCCCTAAATTTAGGCTCTAAATTTGGAGACCTGAAGCAAAGCAGCTGCTGCTCTCAGCAGTCCAGTGCCCAGGGAGATGTGCTGAGCTCTGCAGCAGCTCCTGCAGCACTCCAATGGGAAAGACCCAGCTTGGTTCTGAGCTGCTGCCACCTCCTCACTCACACCCCTCACATCAGTGTTGTGTCTTCCAGAAGCTCTGCCCTGCTCCTGCTTACCAGATGTAGAAGAAAAGGGCAAACATAGGAGCAGATGCTGCAATCTCCAGCAGCCTCCAGTTGTGAATGCCATAACTCAAACCAGCCACCAGCACCTGCCCGATGGCAAAAGCCGTGTGAGCAATCAGCAGTGCCTTTGTCCGGTAGGAGACACCAACCCATTCTGTAGCTAAGAGGAAAAACAAAGGTTCAGGCTTTGCTTTGGGCTCTCTTCTGTTACTGTATCTTGAGAGGCCACAAGGGCCTCCGACTCACCCAGGGATACGACTGTAATCATAATTCCTGACACGGCAGCTCCCACGACACACCTGAAGGCCATGAACACGTAGAAATGGGGCACAAAGGCAATTCCCAGACCAAATACCCCCTGGATGAGCATGCAGATGAGAAGGACTGGCCGCCTGCCTATCCTGTGGAAGAAGAGGGAAGACCCAGTCAGTACCTGGAGACACCCCAAGGGGAGAGGGAAGAGCCCAGGAGGGATGTGAAGTGATTTGAGAAGCAGAGGAGATTTGACATCCATATGAACATAGCTCCTCTATACAGCCCAAGAAATAATGTGCAGAAAAATCAGTGTCTCCAGTGTTGACCCATCATGGTTCTGGCAAAGCCCGAGACACCAGCAGGGGCTAAACTCGTGATTCCTGAAGAACCCCCCCACAAGGCTGTATCTGCCTCTCTTTTCAGCCCTCAGACATTTCCAGACTTCTCAGGTGGCCCCAGATGCCCTATCTCAGGCAAGGGGATTGCATCCTGTGAAGGGAGCAGTCCCCGTTTGGTGCATGGACAGTCTCCACCCTCATCTGGGCTGTCCCTGGGTGCTGGGCAGTGTCTCTGGGAAGGAACTGTGTTTCCTCACCTGTCACTTAGCATCCCAAAGATCATGGCTCCTATGAGAAGCCCAGCCATGTAGATGGACTGGGAGACATCATTCAGGACCGCCCTGTCACACACCAGGTCAAACTGGAGGAAGGAAAACACAGAAGCTGTTGCTTTTGACAGATGTCAGCTGCTTTCTGGGGGTGGGCAGCCTTTCTGGTTCCTGGTGGATCCAGGATCTGGGTGCCTGAGCTCTTGCTCCAGCCCCTGGGAGCAGAGAACCCCTCACAAGGGTTTGAACCCTTCATGGTGAGCACTTAGGACACAAATCAGTGGTGGGACAGGCACACGAGGTGCTCAGCATGCCCATCTGCTGGGTGCTGGGATTTGCAGGATTTCCCTCCATCCCAAAGGTCCCTGAGTGAGCATCCTGGTTGGCAAGTTTTGTTTAAAGTGTGGCCTTGGGGTGAGAGCTGTATCAGCTTTCTTCTCTGTCTGAAAAGGCAAAATAGGGTGGAAAGAGGAGGAGGGCAGGGTTTCTTCTGATAAAGGAGGACCAGCATAGGAATGGGAAGGGATGCAGCTGCTGAAACCTCCAGAGAAGCCTTGTCTGAAATGGACTTGGTGCTTCAGGGACACCAAGGAGCCTTTGCAAATGCCAGAGGCTGGACTTCCTTCTCTGGTCCAGCTCAGAGGAAGGTACTTGTGAGAAAGTGCTGGAGCTGGCAGGTGGGAAAGGACGAGGAGGAATGAGGGAAAGTGAGAAAGGAACAAAGGTCCACAGAGGGAGAATCACAGAATCATGGAATCATTTAGGTTGGAAAAGACCTCCAAGAACATGAAGTGCAACCTTTGACAGACCACTACCATGTAAACTAGAAGGTGGGAGATAAGGCAGAAGGCAGAAGTTGAGGATGCTGATAAACAAGGCTTTTGCTTAACTGAGTGGCCCCTGGCATGTCTTGCTGCAGCCCTGAAGGTTTCTGGAGACCCAAGAAATATCAATTGCAAGCACTTGGAAGTTAAATATTTTTCACAGAGAAGATGATTTGAGTAGAACCAGGCTGAAGAGCAGGGGATACTGTGGCAGAGATGCCCAAGAGGTCCCTCCAGGCAGTTACATCATGAAGTCAAGGGTCTGGATACTGGAAAGGTGAGAGATGGTGGGCAGGACATGTGCTAGACTCACACCCCCACGGTCATTGCCTGTGCCCTCCCCAGGCATCTTCATCATGGCCTTCCTGTGACAATGTCTGAGAGATTCCAGCTGCCATCTGTGTGATGGAGGCAAAACCCTGCAGTAAATCCCAACCTGTCTGCACCACTGGCACTAGCTAAACAAACCACAGGCTGGGCTATTCCCACCCCCTCCTTCCCACGCCGGTCTCTCCAAACAGCAAGCACAGACCTCGGTCAGCAGGGACGGTGGCTGTCCTGAGGGGTACACCCAGCCACTGCTGCACTCCTGTGTGTCATTCAGTCCGTAGGCCAGGATGGAGTCGAGGTCCCAGTGCACCGGGGAGTACATGGAGCACTGCTCAAACTGCCCGTCCACGCCCCGGGGCAGGGTGAGGTTCAGCTGCTCTTCCTCCGTCAGGTTGGGGCCCACGGCGCGGATCCAGCTGGTGTCACAGTGGTGAGGCACTTCCACAACCATGAACACTTGGCCAACCATTTGGAAAGGATTGAGAAGTAGTGGGAGGGAGAGGAGCAGGATGAGCAGTTTCTGATAGAGCCCACACTCCCCCAGAGCACTTAAAAGATCAGCAAACTCAGCCATGGCGAGCACCTCTGTGGCCAGGCTGCACTGGTGCCTATGGCTTAAATAGGCAAATATTAATGTTTAAACTGTGTGAGCACTAAAGCCCTAATCCAGTGTGATAAAATGAGCACCTGTACTGGCACACCACTCCATTATGATGATAGAGTGCATCCGTGCTGCACTTTGTCACCAGCCATTCTCTCCCTGCTCTTGGGAATAGAACAAAGGTGCCAGAGCACTGCCACTCTTGGGGATAGTATAGTGACATCTTGTCCTTTTCCAGCCTGGAAAGTGTCACAAGGTCTCCTGAAGGTGACTGTGCTGCAGCACAAGGTTTTTGTCTGAGGCATGAAGTTGGGATTTATCGTCGTGGTCCACACACAGAAGAAAGGACTCTTGACAACAATTTCAGAAGGCTAAAATGATTTATTAAAATGACTCCATAATTCTAGTATTTTTTTATATCTGCTTAGCAGAGAGCATTCCATGCTCCTGCTGCTGCTTTGTCTAGGGAAAATGTGTGCGAATAGTTTACAATATCAGAAAGATAAAGTAATTTCAGTTCAGTCTCCTCATAGGTAGGAGGAGGCCAACCAGTTCCATGTCTTTGAAGAACAGACACAGATATTTTGTTTACAGAAAGCTTATACAGAGTAAAAGACAGCAAAAGGATGTTCTCCCATGGGAAAATGATCAGAAGGCTTACACACAGAGAAACTTATAATATGTTCATAGCAACAGGGATTCTACAAATGAAGGTTAATTTTCCTGGGGGTGGGGATGCAAACAGAGGAAATTTGCTGCTCCCACTAACGGTTTAATGATTATGTAACGCATCCTGGAGACAGAGATATGTAGGAGAATATGTAAGAGAAGCAGAAGAGCACGTCTCCTCTGGACCAGGAAATATGGCTGGTAGTCCAGTAGACTTGCTCTTGACAGCTGTGTCCCAAGCTCTCTGTTTTCATTTGTAGAAACCCTGGTTAGTCATAAAACTAGATCTAAACTACAGTTTCTTGGGGATAATCCTAAAATAGACCTGGCTTAGAGAGTACCCTCAGGGAAAAGAGCACATTACACACACAGACATTTAGAGCACACAGGATTTGGGAAATGACACCAGCTTGGTTTTGCCTGAGGATCTGATGTCACTTGAAAAGCAGATTGACCTGATTTCTGCTACACATATGAGCTCCTTCCTGGCTAGACTCCCTGAGTGGCTTTTGGCTTTATTCCTGGTAAACTGGCTGGCTGGATTTCCCTCAGTGTGTGAAATTTGGTGTGTAATATGGCAAAGGTTGGTTTTACCAGAGCTCCTGGCTGCTTTGACCAGAGCTATGAACACATCACTCACCTGCTCATTTCAAATCTCTCCAGTGCTTTGTCTTTCACTCTCAATGCCCATAGTATATCTGAGCCTCCAGCAAAGTCACTCCTGGGTCACACAAACCTGGACTGGTGTTTCAGGAGTGGGAATAGCTCTGTTGTGCTTATGAAAGTCAGTAAAGGAGAAGAATATTGGACTTTAAAGCATCACCCCTAAGCTGGAGTGGGAGAGTGAGATCATACTGGTTAGTGCTGTTCAGAGTAAAGGAAGAGAGGAGTAAATGTTACACAGAGTTGTGTAAATTCATACAGTGCTGTGCATTTATTGTCTGCACACACCACACAGCCAAACATCACTCAGCTCTGCATCCTTGGATGAGAGGACTTGCTGTTATTCACAGACATTCCCTGAGCAGGAGGCTGAGCTACACAACTTCCAGAGATTCCTCTTACCCTAAATCCATTTCTGACCTTTTGGTGGGATGGCTTGGCCAAGGACATCTGCTCTGGCAGAGACATTTTGTCCCTGTCCTGCCTTCTCAGTGTGCAACAAGCTCAAGTTTTCAGGCTCACCCTGTTGTGTGTGGCTCGTGGTCTTCCCTCCCATTCCTCAGCCCCCAGCATTTTCTGTGGCAGAGGTCCAATTTATGACTATAAAACTTCCTTGGAGGCGACCCAGATCTGAGTGAGTTTCACGTGCTCATGCAGATGTGACTCCTTCCTTAAAGCTGCTCTTCCAGCCATGACCAGATGGGCTCTTCTGAAGCCCTGGGCAAGTTTCCTTTGTCACCTTCAGTGACATTTCTCATGGAAAGATGTCTTCATAACTGTCTCCATCATCTGGGGCTGAGTGGGTCAATCCCACTTGGTGGAGATCTCTCAGGGAGAAAGGCTGGAGCAGCCCTGCAAGCCACTGTTTGCTGGAACCCCACATGTAGGGATTCTGGGCTTATTTCTCTCTGTCCAGCATCTCTGCTTGAGTGGATTAGTAAGGCTTGCAAAGCCTCTGGAAAATGGAGAAGCCTCTGTCAGGGAAATCAGAAACCAGCAGGTCTCAGGGAAGGCCTGGGGTGGATAGCTGGAAACCTGTACATCCATGTCAAGGGCAAGGGAGGGAGAGTATCCTAGAGAAAAGTTCAGGAAGAACTTGGCCTGGGAATGAGGCCTAGTGCAGGAAATAGAGCACTGATGCATTAATTCATGGACTTGGCTTTTCTCTGTAATAGTGAGAGCAGCTGGAGACCCCTTGGACACCTCTGTGCTGGGGTGAATTGTGGGGAAATGGATTCATACCCACCCGCTGTGGTGCTCCTGCCTTTTCCCTCCTCCTCTGAGAGCTGGCAGGGAGGGATCAGGTTTATGGGTGTCATCTGGTAGTGACAACTCATCTGGGCCATCACTCTGAGCCCCTTTTGCACAGGTGACAGGGCCACCCACTTCCCACTGCTCCAGTGAGAGGTGTTTGATCTCTGCAAGCCTCCTCTCCACCTCTAAGCACAGCCTGGCCAGGTTTCAGGCACAGCTCTGAGACAGCAGTTCCTTTACCCTGAGCCCCTTGACCCACTCCAAGGTGGGACTGGTTTCAGTATTTGGTGAGTCTCATACATTTCAAGGATATCCCTTTTTTCCCTGATTTATGCTGATTGAGCTGTTTTCCTGCACAGAGCACTGATACTGCTTTGCAGCAGATGCAGTCATTAAGCAGCTTTATTCCTCCAGCAGATCTGACAGAGCCAGGGTTATTTTGGCACTGGTGAGGCAGAGAGATTGTTGGGGTATTTTATTATNGACCCTTTTCATAGTGCACATGTTCATGCTTTGACTCACTGGGGTTTCTCTTGAGCTTGTTTATCATTAGTATAATTGTTAACTCCTATGGCATTTATATTATGTAATAATTATGTAAAGAGCACTCAGGGAAGAGCAGAGTGCAGTGGCACAGGGAGAGCAGATTTAGCAATGTCCCCACACCCCAAGACTTCAAGACACCAGGGTTCATTTCCCTTCTCTGCCCTTCTGACCTTGGCAAAGTCATCTCACTTTTCTTTATCACTGCACAGCTGATATCCATAGTTAAGTTTTGGTCTTATATCAGCTAACTTCTGCTGCAGGGAGGGCTGTGTGGGTTTTTTAACCTTTTTTTTTTTTTTTTTTTCACCTATATAAAGAACTCCTTCTCTGAAAGGTCATAGTTTAACATCTCCAAGTCTTCAGAAGACAGACTGTCATAATCTTCTTCAGCTCCTGATGTTTTTCTGCTCCTTTTCATTTTTTTAGAACAGTCCTGGCCCATTTTGGTTGAATCAACATGAAAATGATCAAAGGCACCCTGATTAGAGGTTTCAGAAGCACAGCTGCTGAACATGTATGTTAAGGGAAAATTGGCATCCTGTGTAGGGAGATGCTTTTCTGTGGAGCCTTCAGCACTGAGACCCATTCCAAACATTTCTTCTGCTGCCTTTGGAGCCTGGCATTGTGGATCCACCTGCAGCAGGAGTTCACAGCTCTGAATCCCTTCCAGGTCTCTCATATTAATCTCATCCTGCCCATCAAGAAGCGAGAGGCTGGAGGTGTCCCAGAGCTCTAGTGAGGCCTTTGTTTCTGATGAGATTTCCTGGAATAAATCTGAAGGATTTGGATCAAAGAAAAGTGGAGTTTCTGCCTCTGAGTTTTGCAAATCTGGAGTTTTATTTGCTACGCTGGGGAAATCTTGTCCTCTAGAAAAGAACAAGTTACTGCCCCCCAGAAAATCCATGTTGCTGAACTGAATCTCAGCACCCTTGGGTAACTTTTCTGAATTGCCTGGTGAAAAAAATATCCCATCCTGTGCAACTGTGTCCTGGACATCCAAACTCAACAGGTTCTGGGTTCCTGGCAGATGAGCATCATGGTGAATCCCCTCCCTGGTGAGATTTTTGCTGTTGTCAGCTGCAAGCAAAAGCTCTGGAGGAAGCTGTAGAGGGTTTATTCCATGATTTGAGATTCCTGCAGCTTCTTTCTGATTTTTCTGTGCTGGCATGAGAGGGGCCCAACAGCTGTCCTGTTGATGCCAAACCTGACTATTTAAAGATTCTTGGTCAGGAATGTCAAGTTCAGTTCCCTCACGTTTATCATGATGTGACATGGCTGTGCTGGGAGCTGACAGCAGGACATCAGTCTCCTTGCCCTCAGTAGAGCCTGAGAATCCTCCAGAGCTCTCCTGGATGTGTTTAGGGAGCACCTCCATCTTTCCAGGCTGTGGCAGCTGATCATTCTTGAAGGCATTTTGCTTTGCTTGGCTGGAGGAGCTGAGGAGGCCCGGGGCCTTTTCTGTCCTGCCATCAATATTTGCTTGTTCTGAGGATCCTGCAGGTTTGTCTCGTGGGCTCTGCTTCCTCTCTGAGGAGTGACCAAACAAAGTGGCAAGGGGTGACTGGGGTTTTGTGGGTTTCCTCTGGGTTGTTGTTTCTTTCCTGGGAGTTCTGCCTTTGACTTCAGAGCCAAAAAGAGTAATGAGGGGGTTTTTCCCAAGCCTGAAACCTTTACCTGATGTCTCTCTACAGGCTTGGCTGCTTCTGGCCTCCTTGCTCTGGGCCCCAGTCTGTGACACAGGCACTGTGCTTTCCCCTGGAAGTTTCAGATCCACTTTTTCTTCACCTACTGGATGGCCTCTGCATTTGTCCAAGGATGTATTTGGTTTGGAATATTCTGATGTCTTGGCTGGCTGCTCAGAAACGTGCAAGGTGTTTTCACTAAGAACCTCCCTGGACTCCTGTGACTTGGGGTTGTTGACTTCATCATGTGAGGGGCAAGGGGCACAAGTTCCTTTCAGAGGTGTGTCTGTTGATACCAGAAAACCCTTGCCCGACGATTCAGTATCATGTCTCCAAGTACCCTCATGAGTGTTACTTTTCAGTGGGCCACATGTGTCCTGAGGTTCTGTTTCTTGTGAAGAGGACACATTGTCATCATCTGTCCTGTCTGGACAACCAGGTGAAGAGACTCTGCTCTTTTCAGCTTCATTTTCCTGAGATGTATGCTCAGGACTGGGCTCTTCCAGAGATGCTGACACAATTACTGGTTTCTCCTCTTTTGTCTTCTCAAATTCTGCCCCTTTGCTCTCAATTCCAGGCAAATCACTTATGCTGGATGGCTGCATAGCTTCCCCCAAAGTTAATGGCATCTGTTTCCCAGGGAATTCTCTGGTGTTTGCCTTTGATTTCTCATTCAACATTTCAGTGACCTCAGGCTCCAGGGAACCAGAAGACACAGAAGAGGTCCTCAACACACCAGAGGGGGAATGGGCTTGTTCAGCTTCATTTTCAGGGGGATCAACATGCTCAGCTATATATTTTAGCTCTACATTTGTGGTGTTTCTGGTTTTGGGCTCTCCTGGCACATGGATGGTCTGTGTGCTGTTCGTTCCCTCTCCAAGGTGAGGCTTGGCCCCTGCAGTACCTGGAGTGGCTACCATCAGCTCAGGCTTGTCACCTGTGATTGTACCCCCTTCACTGGCTGTGCTCAGTGACCCACAGACCTTGTTTTGTGTCACTGGGACCTCTGTGGCAGCGAGAGTGCAGCCCCCTGTGCCCCCCAGGTACATCCTGGGGGTGGGTTTAGTGCTTTGGTGTGTGGGGTGGGGAGCAAGTGAGGCACGGGGCAGGGGTTTCACAGGCTCCAGGACAGGAGGGAGGGAGGCACAGGCAGGTCCTCTCCTCAGCTGGGCTTGGCCCTGCTGGATTGCAGCCACTCTCTGGGACACCTTCCCACCCCGCTTCCCTTCAGGCACATCCCCATCCCCAGGCTCTTCACGGCCTCTCTGCTCTCTGCTCTTGGGCCAGGAACACAGCTGCTCTCTTTCCCTGCTGTAGGTGATTCCAGGTAAGAATCTTCCCTTCTCCACTGCTCTCTCCTGACCCCTGAGCACCATCCTGCCTGCCCTGCTGCCTGCAGCCTGGTAGGTTTGCAGGCTCAGTGCAGGCTTTTTCCAGGAACACACTCCATTTCCAGCTTTCCCATCTACAGCCAAGGCTGGTTCTGAAGGTGGCCAGACTGTCCTGAGCTTGTTCCCTAAGAGGACAGCCCTGCTGTTGCTGTGCTCAGCCAGCTGCAGATCACACTGTGCATTGAAGGATGTGGGTTTCTCTCTTGTTTCAGCCTTTTTGGCCCTATTACACCAGTCCCAGGGCTGTGGTCCATGCTGAACATGGTGGTGCTCCAGCCTTTCCATCTCACTTCTGCCTCCAGCCCCAGCCATCAGCTTGTAGTGGACTTGGCAGTAAAACACCCCGTGGAGGGCAGCATAGTTTTGCAAGCTGGAAAACACACATTGGCACAGCTGTCAGTGGCTGTGTGGGAGGGGAGCTGTAGCACTGAAGGCTTTTGATTTTCCTTTCAGCAAAATCATTTTTCAGTGGGCAAGGGAGGGAGGGGGTTAAAGAATGAAACCTTTCAAAAGTAGCGTTGGCTTTCTCAGAATTATGTTTGATTTTTCTTTCAAACACCAAAACAACGTGAAAAATTAAACATTTCCTTGCAATACCTCGGGGGGCTGTAGCCCAGGTTATGTGCAATCCCTTTCTCATTTACAGGCCAGGCTACATACCAGCACTTCATCTCTGCCCCTGTATGCACAGCGTGAACCTTGTGGGTAAAAACGCCCAGGGCTCCCATGATACAACAACTGCAGGATGGGAGGAAGTGTCTGCAGAGCTGGGGGCGACAGAATTTCAAACAGCCTCACAGGGGGTGGTTGTCTCAGTGACTGACAAGCTAAAACAAGTCAGCATTGTGCCCTGGGGACAGGGAAGACAACCACGTCCTGAGTTGCATGGCAAAGAGAAATGAATGTTCCTCTATATTTGACTTTTGTAGGGTTCCATGTGGAGTACTTTGTCCAGTTTTGGGCTCTTCACAGCAAAAAAGACATTGCTGTACTGCAAGGAATCCAGCAAAAAGCCACTAAAGTGGTGAGGGACCTGTGTCATCCGAGGGGAGGCTGAGAGCTGGGTTAGCCAGGACCTACCAGGAGAAGGTTAGGAGGGAGGAACTTGTGCCTGTGTGTGTCTATTTTATGGGAGGTAATAGAGAAGACAGGGCTGGAGTGCTCTTGGAGAGGGGCAGTGACAGGATGAGAGGCAATGGGAACAAGTTGTAACACAGGGAATTGTGATGAGGTGCAAGAAAAGCCATTTTCACTGGTGGTCAGATGTTCAAAGGGAGCCCCAATGAGATTGTGTCACCTCCAGCCTTGAAGGCATTCACACCTCTCCTGGACATGTTCCTGAACTCCTGCCCTCCTTGGGCCTCAGAAGGCTGAGTGGAGGCTTCCAGAGGTGCTTTCCAACCTACCTGGCTTGATGTGATGCTTGGGAACATGATTTGGTGCTGGACAGTGCTGGGCAAATGGTTGGACTCAATGATCTTAGAGGCCTTTTCCAACCTTAATGATTCTATGATTCCATGAACATAGGAGGCACCCAGTACATCTCCTATCAGTATTCCCAAACTGTAAATATTTATTGTATTTCAGCTCACCCTTGCACCACCATCCATGCAGATTCCCGATCCAGAGGCATCTGCAGGTGGGCAGACTTCAGCCTCCAGTGATGGAGAGGCAGATGGAATCAGGGAAACTGCCTGCCCTTCTTCTCATTTCCCCAGTCCTGCTCTGTCAGAATTACCCTTGGACAAATTTGATAGAAGCTACTTGGGCATCCCTTAAAAATAAACGTACCTGGGTCCCACCACTCACCTCAGCTTCCTCCCACAGAGCTGGCAGCAGAAACACGAGCGGTGCACACAGACCCTGTCTATGACCACACACTCCATGGGGTAGGCAGGCTTCAGGCAGGAGGCACACATTTCTGTCAATGTGGGCTGAAGAAGGAGAGGCTGAGGTTAAATAAATTCTGAATCATGATCACCTGGAAGTGCATCTGCAAGGTGATTTACTGAATCTCCCACTTGCGGTGCGTTTTCTTGTTGTTCTCTTGCAGATCTGTTGTGAGAGTTCAGGTTCCTGTCTGACTCAAATTGCCTGTCATCTTGGATGGGCCAGTGTTAATTTTCAGTCAGAACAGAAAGGCAGAACACCCTTGGATCTCTGATGAGAAAAAAATATGTTCATTTGAGTGAGAGTAAATGATTCATTCAGTTGAATCATTTAAAAACCTTGAGTGAGGTCAGAAATGTTGCTCTGGCTCAAAAACTCTGGAACTCCTGGAATCACTGGTATCTTATGGCTGCTCACACAGACATAGTCCAAACCCTATGGAAAGGCAGCTCATTTCAGCATAAAGCTTCCACAGCTCCATGGATCTGGTGGTTTACTCCACTGTGTTGACTCTCTGGGTTGTGCTGTGTGCCACGACCTGATTCCCTAAACACCTCTTTATGGGAAAAGCCCAGAGAATCTCTCTGGAATGCATTGCCAGCACCAGCCACATTAGTGGAGAGAGGGGAAAAAGAATCTTGGCTATCAGCCCAGCTGTAGAAATAGCTCCAGGTATTCTGCATGGTCAAGTGACCCAGAGGATGCAGGTGGCAGTGAGGATGACTTTGTGCACCCCTCACTGTGGTGCAAAGCAGAGGCTCAGCTGGTGAGTTAATCTGAAAATGCAGGTCTTTCCACAGCCCCAGAGGAGGCACAGCTGGGCCCAGCCTAACTCTGACAGATCCATGCTCTGAGTGCTGACACTCCCTCACATCAGGGCAACTCTGCCTCTTTGTAGGGAGCTTATTTGCCACAGTTTTGCTGGGGCTCTCTGATCCCTCTGGTTTTTTTCCCATATGTTCCTACCCTGGTTTGCAGCATTTTCAGCTCAAAGAAAAGGCAAGTTTACTTTTCTGCTCTCGTGTGGAGTGGCTGATGGCCAGATTTTAGCTGTGACCAGAGTAAACAAGTTGGCATCCAGAGAAGCTGTGGATGCCCCTTCTCTGGAAATGTTCAAGGCCAGATTGAATGGACCCTGAGCAACCTGGTCTAGTGGAAAATGTCCCTGCCCATGGCAGGGCTTTGAAATTAGATGATCTTTAAGGTCCCTTCCAACCCAAAACTTGTCTGGCTCTGTGTTTCTATGAAGCAGGAAAGATGCTTCTGTATCTCAGGAGATGAGTGGACATGAACAAGAGCAAGACAGGGAACAAAACCTTGTCTTTTACTTGCAACAGACACCTGGGGAACTAATTTTTAACTTTTTAACTTTTAACTTCCATTTGTCTGAACATACCATTAAGGCCAAGTCATCTTTGTTTTCCTGTGACAACACTTTCAAGAAGATGAGTTTAACATCTTGAGGTTGCTTTCTTCCTTCTAGAGGGAAGCATGTAAACAAAATCCCTGTTTTGCTTTCAGTCTGAAATGATCCCAGCACCCCTCTGCTCTTCCAGTCCTTTGCAGAGAGCAGACCTTAGGTCTGTAAGTGACTGCAGAAGTAATGGGTGTCTAAACTCCCAGTGTTCTCTGTGGAGGTCCAGTTAAGGGAATCTAAAGATTCTAAAGAATCTAAAACATCTACCCTGAAACAGGCCCATGTAGTTGTACAAAATCGATCTGCTTGCAAGGTGAGTTTCACCAATGTGGCTGCAGAACTTCCTCTGATAGTGATGAGCTCTCACCCAGCACAAGGGTCTCTGTCCTGGCAGAGAACAGAGTAACTTCACTTGTCTGTGTTATATAAGAAAAAAATAATTTCCTTTAATCATGGGCAAAGAAGGAAGCAGAACTGTTTAGCAAACAAGCAGGATCTCTCTCCTCTGAACTGGCAATGAATGTCTGAACTCCTGGAGTGTGTTTCCAAAGAGGGGTAACCTTTTATAGGGGATACTGGTCTCTTTCACAGGAGGATTTATTTTCAATCCTCCTTGTCTGGCATATGGCAAACACTCCTGCTCTTCAGAAGTGTATTTGTCAGCCCCAGGAATAAACCTTTCTAATGGTCTGGAAGATAGAGAGGTGATTAGAAGCAGTTGAATGGCCCGGTGGGCAAGGAAATTATCCTGTGGAAAGCAGTTACAGGGTGTCCCTGGAAGGCTCTTCCAGCACACTGCTGATTACTGCAGTGCTGGAAGTTGCAGCTGGATTATGGCTTATCAGCTGTTGCCTTATTTTCCTTGTCTGAATTAAAACCTTTAAATAGCAGTAGAGGTCAGCCTGAAAACGTCTGTGTTATTGATAAGTGGAGAAGCTGGGGAAGGGTCTGGAGCACAGGGCTTGTAAGGAGCAGTTGAGGGAGCTGGGGAGGCTCAGTCCATAGAAAAGGAGGCTCAAGGGGCACCTTCTCACTCTCTACAGCTCCCTGACAGGAGGGTGCAGCCTGGTGGGGGTTGTCTCTTCTCCCAAGTAGAAAGCGATAGGACCAAAGGAAATGGCCTCAAGGTGAACCAGAGGGGGGTTTAGATTGGGTGTTAGAAAACATTTCCTCACAGAAAGGCTTTTCAGGCATTGGAACAGGCTGTTCAGGGCAGTGGTGGAGTCACCATGCCTGGAGGGACTTAAAAGGTGTCTAGATGTGGCACCTGGGGACAGGACCTAATGGCATGTTGGTGGTGCTGGGTTAGTGGTTGGACTCGGTGGTGTTAGAGAACTTTCCCAACCTTAATAATTCTGTAATTCCATGGTGAGCACGAATCTTTCAGCCTGAGGACTCAGTGCCCTCAGGGAGGCCAGTGACTGACAGAGCTGGGAAGGGCAGTACTTTTTGTGGGCACTTCCAATGAAGCCCATTTCCTGTCCACTGTTGCAAAAGAACCAAACCTGTAGCTGAACTTGTCCTTTGACCCCTCAAGGAGGTACAGTGCTGACAACACCAACTGTCCTCTGTCTCCTGGTCCAGATAACTCTCCCATCCTGCTTACTTTTGAAAATATCTGCTGTGTGAGAATGCAGAGACCCACCAGGGCAAAGAACAGTGAACAATGTCATGTCTTGTCCTCCAAAATCACAGAAAATGTGTGACAACTCATTTGGGATCTGAAAGTTTGTATGTGCTCTGCTGGTTTATTATTGCAAAGTCTGAAGTGCAGGGAATGTGAACTGATCCTTCAGCTTGTGTTTGAGTTTCAAATCTTTGCATTTGCTTTTTCTCTCCAGCTCTTTCAGTGTCTCAAGGAGCTGTGTATGATGCTGAAATAATGCTGCATCTGTCTCCTCATCATATTTCAGTTCCTAGCTGATGGAAATACCGTGAAAGAAAAATGTCTTAAATGATCTTAGCCTCATAAATGGCTCTTTGAGACATTTAGAAATCCTGTAAAATCAGAAACACAAACAATAAGATTGGCATTTTTAAGCAGTGGCAGTGCAGGATATTTGTGTTTATTTGAGTTTATGTGCAGTAATTTACATTGCCCAAATAACCTGTTTGCAGCTTACTAAAATTGCTCCACAGCTGTCCTTCAAGAGAAATGAAACAAATGTGTGATGGAAGCTGAGATGGAAACAGACAGGGAGAAGAATGGAGTGTTGAAAAAATTTTGAAGATGATCTTCAGATAACTAACTCTCCCTTATTTTTGCAACTGGTCCTACTAAAGGAATTGGGAAGCTCTAAGTAGTTCTTTTTTTATGATTGCCTGAAAATAGGTTTGCTCAGTTTATTATGATCTGCTCTTCCAGCTCAGCCTTCAGTGTGGAACTGAAAATTATGTCCCTATTCTTCTTTTGGTATGTCTTTCAAATTCACGGGGTTCTAGATGTAAATCAATGCATTCTGGTAATGTACCTCTTTTCTGGGGAGGAAGCAGAACTCCCATGTGGTCTAGAACAAGGTTACATAATGCAAGGTGACAGCTGCTATTTAAAACCTAGGGACTAGGGATGTGGAGTGGTGGACTCTGAACTGTCCCTTCCTCTCCAATGTCCTGCTCCTAATCCGTTAGTGTGGGCTCTTTTTCCTCAGAGGAAAAAAGGCAAACGTTATCTGTAACAATTTACTTTTTTTTAAAAATGAAATTACTGTCTCATTCTCAGAAAAACTGATGGACTGAGCGATGAGGTTTCTGCCTGTAGGTCAATCAGAAGAGCTACAGTCAGACCCAGAGGCTGGCAATCCAAGTCTGAGCCAGGCTGTAGGACACTTCAAGTGCTGGGGGCAGTTTTGGTCACCACAATACAATAAGGACATTAAACTATTAGAGAGTGTCCAAGGGAGTGTCCAAGGACATTAAACCATTAGAGAGTGTCCAAGAGAGGGCAACAAAGATGGTGAAGAGCCTTGAGGAGAAGCCGTGTGAGGAGCAGCTGAAGACACTTGTTCTGTTCAGCCTGGAGAAGAGGAGGCTGAAGGGGAGGCCTCAGTGCAGTTACAGCTTCCTTGTGAGGAGGAGGGGCAGGCACTGATGTCCCTTCTGTGTGACCAGTGACAGGAACTGAGGGAATGGCCTGAAATTGTGCCAGGGGAGATTTAAGTTGGATGTCAGGAAAATGTTCTTTCCCCAGAGGGTGGTTGGCCACCGGAACAGGTGCCCAGGGCAGTGGTCACAGCACCAGCCTGAGCTCAACAAGGGTTTGGACAATGCTCTCAGCCACATGGTGGGATTTTTGGGGATCTCTTGTGCAGGGCCTGGAGCTGGACTCGATGGTCCTTGAGGATCCCCTCCAACTCAGGATATGCTGTGATTCTGTGAGAAACACCCCAGTCCCTCCATGGGCTCCTCACATTCCCCCACACCTGGAGCAAACTCCTTGCACCCCCCACCCCTGAGCTCAGGGTGAGGTGAGTTGAGGCACAGCAGTGAGTAAGGGCTGCTCATCAGCTGCTCCTCCTCATAAGCCTTGTGGGGGCCCAACACCTCAGCTGTCTTCTCCCATAGGGGAAAGGGACACACACAAGTGTCCAGACCTTTCCTGGTGTACCCATCCCACCCAGGCTCCCCACACCTACACAGAGCCCTGGACTGGGGGGGTCTGTATCACCCTGGACTCATTTTTCAGATAAGAGTATGAACACTCTTTGCTGCATGGCTGGTGATCCACCCATGCTGTAAAGCAGATGTAGACCAAATCCCTCCAGTGACTCAGAGTGCTTTCAATGTGTGCTTCAACTGGTCCATCGAGAGATGATTTCTAGATATTTACAGAGGAAACAAGCACTGAACAAAAGAAACTCAACCAGACCAAAGTATTTTTAGAGGTAAAGTTTATTGTCAGAAGGCAGCAATAGAAGTTAAAAAAAAAAGAAAGCCACAAAAGATCTAAAATCTTGAGTTGAGAATGTACAAAACAAAGTCATAATAAGAAAAATTGCTTTACAAAGTCTCAAAATTAATTTAACAGTAAACATGTAGGAAAGCATGGAAAATCTAAAATAAGGGGTTTTTGTATACTGAATAATAAATTACAATTCTAGAAATAAGGAAAAGAAAGCAGTAACCATTCTGACTTGAGAATCTTTCATAGCATCTTTCTTTGGGGGAATGGCATTGATAGTAGCTGTAGGTCTTGGCTTTACAATTTCCAGTATCATCAAACACTTTCCAGGAACTGAAAAACTAACTGATAAATAACTCCCCCAAGTCCAAGAGTGACAGCAACTCAAGATTTTTTTTTTCCTTTTTCTTTCTTATTGGCTAAGAGGAAACCTATCCAACCCACCCATCAATATGTGCTTGTGTATATATATGTGTGTGTGTGTGTGTGTGTGTGTGTGTGTGTAGGATGCCCTTCTTAGGAAAAGAAGGTACCATAGAGGTGTTTGTTTGCCAGTGACCAGATTGATTGGCTCTTTAACTGATCCTACCTATCTTTCCTTCTGCAGTAGTCCAGAGAAGCCTGATCCAACACCTCCAACCACCCCCACCAAACATTCTAGGGGGAAGTACACCTATGGATGGATTTTTCCCTTGTGCTTCTAACAGTGCCAGGACTCTGGGTTGTGGTGCAGCACCAAGTCTGTTGGGTTGGCCAGGTGAGGGCTGTTCTCCAGTGTCAAGGCAGGCTGCACTTGTCCTGTCTGTGTGCAAACACCAAGACGATGATCCTGAGAAGTCCTTAGGGTGTAGGTAAATCCCTGTTATATAATGTGGATAAAACAGGAGAAATGTTTGTCATGGCCTTTCTCGTTTGTCTTATACAGTCCTCTCTTGTTCTCCAGAATCTCCTATTTCTTTGGCTTGGAGTTGCCAAAGGTGACAAAGACCACTCCTGGCTCCTGAAAACTCCCATTGGTGTGGAAGTCTTCACCTGGGCTCTTCAAGTACCTCCGAAACACAGGTGAGGCAGATACCTCATACTGGGGATGAGAAACCGCGTCGCGCGTGGAAGACGTTTGTGTCTCGGATTGCTTGGTGACTGTGGTGGACGAAGTGATGATTTTGTTGCCAAACTGGTCCATTTCCTCATACTGCTCCATGACAGTCCGGGTGGCTCCGTAGAGCTTGGACCCGTCGGGCCCTGTCTGCAGCTCCAAGATGCTTTTCTGCCTCCGTGGATTTTGTGGGCTGGGGACATTCAGGGAGCGGTATTCCGAAAAGCTGCCTTTCATCCCACAGTGACAGCTGTCTTTGGAGGTGTCCAGAGAACACTTCTCTTTGTCACTGGTTGGATGGTTGGCATTGCCAAGTGTGTGCTGTTTCACTGAGCTCAGCCCAGCTTTTGTTTGGACGGGGTCTGGCCTCTTCTCTAAGGGTTTTGTGTCGTGCCCAGCAGACCCTGCTGAGGGGTGGTTATAGGAGCTAAAGCTGTTCTGAGCAAAAGCATCCCTCTTTCCTGGAGAGTCAAGACAGTCTGGTGAAGGGCCATCCTGGGGGGAATGTGCTGTCCTGGGTGATTCTGCTGGTTTCCTGGCAGCAGACTCAATGGAGATGTAGGAAGGTGAGGAGGGAGAGCTGACACGAGACTTAATGAGGCGGGGGACCTCTAGGTCTGCCTTGGTTGCCTCTGTCTTCTCTGCCACCTTTGCACTTTCCACAGATGCTGCTTCCCCTGTCTCCAGCATGACTTCTCCTTGCCTGGCCTTGCTTGAAACAATGCTGATTTTACGGATATTGCTACTGCTCACAGAGCTTTGGGCGCTCCCCAGAGACTCCTTGAACAGCCCTGAGAGCCCAGCAACGTCTGACTCAGACTTGAGATTAGAAACAGAATAAATAACTTTCTTGATGGCCTCCTCAATGTCCTGGATGCGGGCAAGTGTCTGCTCCTTCAGGTGGAGAATCTCAGCACTTGCTTGCTCCAGGTCCTCAAAAACCAGATCCACTGAGGAGACACTGTCAGGATCCTCCTTTGCCTCAGCCTTGTCCTGTTGCTTGGCCTTCTGGCGCACAACCCACTCAGGGACCTTCTCAAAGAAGCTCGTGAGAGCTTTCACGTCCACTTTGCTTGTCTCCTCCTCAAACTCCCTCACTTGGTTCAAGATCTCTTGCAGCTGCTCCTGTCTCCTGAGGTTCTCAAAGATCTCCATAGCCTCCTTGACATTGCCTTTCATGATCTCCTCTTTGTGTACTGACAACCTCTTCCGACGCTCATCTTCCGTTTCTCTCTTTTTTTTTTCTCTCATAACAACCGCTGGCTTCTCCTGGGCAGGTGTCTCTGTCTCCCTATCAGGACATTTCAGTTGCTTGCTATTTCCCTGCTGGTGCTCCTCAAAGGAGTTCATTGACTGCTGATGGAAGGACATTGAATGAGACATTTGCCTCCTCTCATGCACCTGCTGCACGACTCTCTGACTATCCCACAATCCATAAGAATTAGACACACTTTCCCTTTCCACCTTGGATGAGGCATTTTGTGCAGTGCCATCTCCTCTTCTTGGAGGGATGTTGTGACCCACAGGGGAGGTGCTTGGCTCAGTTTGTCCTGGCACATCCTGTGTCTGTGCTCTGCCAGGACAGTCTGGAGGTGACAGTGAAGAGCACCCATTCTCCTCTTGGCACAGCTCTATCTGCCTTTGAGCCACCTCACCTGAGCATCTCCTTGAAGCAGCTGCTTTATCACTCATCATTCCCTGCTTGACTTCAAAACCAACCACTCCATTTTTCATTGGCTTTGAGGTCTTAGCACTGTCTGGTTCTACCTTTCCTTGTCCTCCTTTGCTGGCCTTGTACCTTTCTTCTGCTATTTGGAGAGGGGTTTTGGCAGTGTATTTTGGCAGCTTTCTTTCAGGGTTTATACCCTGAACTGTGACAGACTTCTTCACAGATGTCTCTAAATTGCAGCATTTTGCTTGAACCTCCTTGTAGCCTGATTGTTCATGAACTTCCATGCAGCTCAATCCCAGCTCTGTGGGGGAAGGCCTTGGCTTGCTCATCTCCCTCAAGCCTGAAGGTTTTGGAGGCAGGGGTGGAGGGATGGGTTTTGTTGATCTGCTTGTGCTGTAATTCGCAGAGGCAGAATGTGCCTCGTGTAAGAGGTGCTCAGGTTTTGGAGGGGGAACAGGTTTTTTCCTGGGTGGGGCAGTAGTTTCTGGGTTTGGAGGAGTCCTGGGCTTCTCTTCAGGACTCTGGCCACTGGGTTTGCAGGACAGAGAAGGGAGAGCAGGAAGAGGGGTCTGGAGTGGTGCAGAACATCCTGGGGCTTCATCTTTGCTGATTGGTAATGGAAGGGCACCTTCTCTTGCTGCTTTAGTTGAGGGTGGGCAATGCTCTGCTTTCATCACAGCAACTGAGGGAGGAGGAGGAAAGTCATTATCAGCCTGTGACCCTGAAGCCACTACAGCAGTCTCGTTACTAGCGAGTTGGGTCTCATTTTTCTTTTTACACACAGAATAGGACTGCCCTGCATTTCTGTATATCATAGCAGCTTTAAAATCCCCTCTGGAGACATTAATGTTAGACTTTTCCAGCGACTGAAGTGTGGCTTTTAAATTACCTCGGACAACGTCCTCCTTTTCTACCAGGCGCTGTTCTGTGGCGGCACTTTGCAGTGCTCTGATAGCTGTCTGCACATCCCCTCTGACACCAACATCTCTTTCTTCTTGCTCTGATTGCTCTTTGTAATCAGACTCAACACAAGGGTTTATATAGGTTTTCACAGGTGTGGCAGTATAAAGGCCATCCTTAATGCTAAAATCTCTACTGGGCACAACTTGGATTTCCTGGCTCAATTGTTGTTGTCCCTGTACTTCCTCAGAAGCACTGACCTTTTTGTGTGATGCTATGCTCTTCTGAGACACGCTTGTGTGGGTCTTGGATGCCTCCTGGACTCTAGTGGTGGTGGTCCTGGTGGCAGTGCTGCTGCTCTCCTGCTTGGTGGATGAAGAGTCCTGTTGGTGTACGGTCGATTGAAGGGTCATGGTCCCCTGTGAGCTGACTGTCTGCTGCCTGCAGGCTGTGTGCACCTCCTCCCTGTTCCTCTGGAACTTGCTCTGAACGTGGTGCTGAATGTTTTTTGCTTCTGCTGTTGCCAGCCTCAGGCTTTGCATTGCAGCCTGAAGATCAGTCCCCAGAGCCTTTTCTTCTGTCTCAGTCTGGCTGGCTTGCCCAGGCACCACACTCTGCTGTTTCCCATCCACTTCTGCCCTCTGAGCTGTCACTTGTGTTGGAAATGTGCCTTGTATCATAGTTTTTGGTTCCTTCAAATGGGCAGTGGTGGCTTCTTCTTTCTCTGCCTTCTTGCTGGCATCTGGAACCCTTTGGATTGACTTTGTAGTCACCTTAAGGCCTCCGGACAGAACTTCTTCCTTTCCCATTGCTGTGGGCAGGGGCTTCCCAAGACATTGCACAGTGGTGCCTGTCACACCTGCTGCATGCACAGCCTCTCTCTCTAACACACCCTCTCTGCCCATGCTTTCACATACAAATCCCTTTTTTGCTCCCTCCATAGCCCCTGGCTCACCTCCTGCAATTACTTTCTCCATTTGTTCTTTATTTGGCAAGACACGTATGTTAGCCCCCTGCACAACCCGTGGGCCGCTCTCATCTGCCCCCTCCTCCTCTGCTTGGGAGGAGATCAGGGATTGTATCTCTGACTCCTGCTGGAGATTCTTCAGATAGCTGAGGTCTCCCTTCTCAATGCAGCTCGCAAAAAGTTGGACATTTCCCTTCTCGTTGTCCTCACGCTTGATGGTGGCTGCTGCTTTCTGCTCCTGAGAAGAAGCCAACAAGTTCCCAATTGTTGACTTCACATCCCCCTTGACGACTTTCTGCTGGACAGAATGGAACAGGAGGGAGTAGAGAGTCATCTTCAGTGATCCCGACTTTGTCTCTTGTAGGACCATCCCCTTTTTGATGGAAGCATCTTGACTGAGGAGCCCCTGTAAGGCCTTGGCTACATCTCCACTCAAGTCCTCTTTGCCTTTAACAGCTTCACTCTGGTCCAGCAGCTGCAATGGGCTTACTTTGATCTTGCCCTCTCTGTCCTCCTCCACCAGCATGCTCTGTGCTTCCACGTTGGTCCTGTGCAGGAGCTGCAGCATAATCCTTTGCAAGTGGCCTCCCACAATCTCCTCTTTCAGGATCTCTGGAGCTCCTGGGCTGCTGAGCTGGTACTTCACCATCTTCACACTCTCCATATCATTAGCTTCAATGAGGATCCCATCGTGCTGGATAGCCTGGCAAGTGCAGAGAGTCTCTAAAGTCTCCTTCATGGTTCTTTCTTTCAGTTCTATTTCTATGCTACCTTCAGAAACACTAAATTTATCCAGGGGTGTGCTCTCAAAGAGCCACGTTGTGCTTTTCACGTCTGCACGAGGGATCTCTTCGTGGGCCCCAGCGCTGGCTGTCACCTCTGTGTCCTTAAGGGTGTCCATGGGCTGGGTTTCAAACAACCAGGTGCAGCGTTTTACATCCCCTTTCTGGCTGTCCTCTCTCTGCACTGTGCTCATGGAGGAGCTTCTCTCTGCGTCCCCATACAGGGAGTCCACAGGGTGGTTCTCAAAGAGCCAAGTGGATGTCCTCACGTCGCCCCGCTGCACGTCACTGACACTGACCATCCTCACATACTTCTTCTGGCCCACTTGCTGAGACTCAAAGAGCTGCTTGTTAGACTGAACATCTCCCTTCTGGACATCATCCACTGTTCTGGGCACAGACAACTTTCCCCCTGAGAAGGAGTCGAGAGGCTCTGTCTCAAACCTCCACCGCGCAGTCTGGACATCTCCTTTCTTGATGTCCTCTTGGGTGACAGCCCTAATCACAAACACCTCTTCTTCCTTCTTGATCTGATCCAGGGGCTTAGTTTCAAACAACCACCGGGCACCTTTCATGTCACCTTTCATGATTTCTTCTTTCTGCACGGAAGTGACCTCATGATATCCCCCCTCTTTGTCCTGGATAGCGTACAAAGGTTGGCTTTCAAAGAGCATTGTGCAGGACTTGACATTAGCTTTGCTCATGGTGTCTTTCTGGATCTTCTGGAGTTCTGTCTCATCCACTTTGTCATGGATTTGGTCAAGGGAATAGGTCTCAAATACGAACCTTTTTCCTCCAACATCTCCCCCCTTGACATCCTTTTCAGGAGGTATTTCCTGGATGCCCTCAGAGTTGTCCTTCAGGGTGTCCATGGGGTAGTTCTCAAAGAGCCACGTGAACTTGTGCACAGACCCAGCTTCAATTGTTCCAGCATCCTTCTGGGGTTTTGGCTTGGTGGCTGTGTCCAAGGGCTTGGCTTCAAAGAACTCCTTCACTCTGGACACCTCCCCAGACTGGAACTCCACACGACTGGAGTACCTCATTGTTTTTTTCCGGTCAGCTTCACTGACAGTGCTGCTGCCCAAGGGTTCAGTCTCAAACAGGTGCCGGACAGTTTTGACATCCACTCCCTGTAATTCCTCCTGGCTGTAGGCCTTACTGACTTGCAAATACTGCTCCTCCTGGCCTTTCAGGGAGTCCAGGGGCTGAGTCTCAAACATCCACGTGTAGGACTTCACATCAGCTTGGGGCACGCTGCCATCCTCCTCCTGCTTCTTCTCAGCCTTCTCGTACAGGGTGTGCATGGGCTGGGTCTCAAACAGCCACCGGCAGGTCTTCACATCCCCCTTCTGGGAGATCTCCCTCTTCACTGAGGGATGCTTCTCCCCTTCCGTGGCTTGGAGATGAATGACATCCATGGGCTGAGTTTCGAAGAGCCACTTGGCTGTCCTGACATCACCAGCCACCACCTCTTGTTTTGTGATCCCCCGTATTATATCAACTTTCTTGATGCTTTCATCAAACTGGTCCAGGGGCCTGGTTTCAAACATCCACTTGTAGTTCTTGACGTCACCGCTGATGATCTGCTCTCTGCTTACAGAGGTGACTTCGTGGAAGTTGCCAAAGCTATCCTTGATGGCATACAGGGGTGTTGTCTCAAACAGGATTTGGTTGGCTTTGACGTTGCCAGCTGGAATCTTCTTCTCCTCTTCTTTGGCGGCGGGCTCAGCATCAGCCTGCTTAATGCTGTCTAAGGGGAGAGTCTCAAACAGGGTCTTGAAAGATTTCACATCCCCTTTCACTACCTCTTCCATGCTGGTGGCTGGAATTTCTTCCTCAAATGCCTTGGAGATACTGCCAAGGGGACAGGTCTCAAAGACATGTTTTCTTTGCTTCACATCTCCCTTCTCCTCTGCTGAAAGCTCTACTTTCTTCAAACGTCCCACCTCAAAATTGTCTTTCAGGGTTTCCATTGGCTGTGTTTCAAAGAGCCAGAGCGTAGATTTCACATCACCTCCAATGACTTGTTCTTTGGCTACAACACTTTCTGAAGCTTCTCCTTTCAGGGAGTCAAGAGTCTGGGTCTCAAAGAGGAGTCGTTGTTTAGTGACATCTGCCCCTGTGACAAAATCTGTCGAAGCCTTGAAGTCCTGTTCTTCAACTGTGATTTCTCTGATGGCATCCAGAGGCTGAGTTTCAAATATCCACCTCGCGCCACTGACATCCGGCCTTCCAATTTCTTCCAGTGAAATCCCACGGATTATCTGCACCTTGGAAGTGTCCTTGTTGATGGTATCCAGGGGCTGGGTCTCAAAGAGCCAGCGAGCCGTCCTGACCGCATTGGTCTGAATTTCCTCTCGGCAGACGGACTTGATTTCATGGATAGTCCCACTTTTGTCTCTGATGGCGCAGAGGGGCTCTGTTTGGAAGAGCCTGACAGTCTTCTTAACATCGCCTTTAAGCTCCTGGATTTCTGACTTGAGTTGTAGGATGCTCTTCTCTTCCACTGAGGAGCAGCGTCCTATGGCATCCAAGGACTGTGCTTCAAAGAGCTGTTTGGCCCCTTTCACGTCACCTCCCTGGACGGGCTCCTTGAGAACTGCCTCCTGCACCTCTGTTTCATCTGAATACAATTTGTTTAATGTGTCCAGAGGCTGGGTTTCAAAGAGCCACCGGGCAGTGCGAACATCCCCTTTGGCAAGGTCTGTTTCCGACACCTTGGCTGATGTTGACAGGTTGTATCCATTTATGGACTGGCTTTCAAACCTCAGGGATGTGCTTTTCACATCCCCACTGGGAATGAGCTCTTCTTCCGTCAGCTTCTTCGTGGCTTGATGGTCCCCAATGGAGTCAAGTGCCCAGTTCTCAAAAATCCAGCGCATGGACTGAACCTCTCCCGGGAGAACTTTATCCAGGTTCACGGAGGCCTGTGCACTGGGATCTTCAGTGTTAAGCATTTCTGCCAGGTCCTCAGTCACAGCTTCTTCCAGGTTCTTCCTGAGCTCGGGGTGCATGTGCCTGTAGAGCCTCTTCAGCTCGTTCACCTGGCGCTGCTGGTAGAACTTGGAGAAGGCTTGCTTTGGAGGAGGCACAGGGAGAGCATTGAGATCCTGACCCCCTGGAGCGACGACCTGGACTGGGCCAGTGGCTGGAGGGGGAGGCAAGTCATCTTCCATTTTCTTGATGGCAACTTTAGATGATTTCTGAGCCTCTGACATCTTTGGGGAAACAGTTTTAAATGTCAGCATCACCTCTTGCCGCCCATCCCCATGTCCATTAATGGAGTGAATGGGCAAAGGGAAAAGCCAACAGGGAAAATCCATGCACCCAGTAAGCTCCATACCTGTGGTTATGTAGCACACAGCACTCCAAAACATCACATCACTGCACACGCTCCAGGCTTGGTGTTAGCCCTGGTTCCACAGCAAAGCGAGGTCTCTAATCCGGGTGAGGTGGTTAGTCTACAATTCCCCGGATTCAGTCCAGCTAGAGCACAACAGAAGTGCCCGATTTGGACTATGTGACCAAAAAAGAGTGACCACAAGGATAAGCCTGACTTAAAAAAGTCAGTGAAAAGTTAACTTCTCCCTCCTGCTGGCCAGTGTCCAGAACTGTTGTGTCCCCGGCTGAGGACCTGCAGAGAGTCTGGGAACAAAAGATCTGGGTGCAGGAGAAAGCCAAGGAGCTATTTGTGAAGAGGTCTGGAGAAGAAAATGGGGAGAAGGAACCAAAGTGTCAAACTGAGCTGATGAGGTAACATGATGAGCTTTTGGTAGCACTATGGGGTGCACACTCACTGCTCAGGAGGGAGGGCTTGGGGAAGGATGTTCATCTGATTAATGATTTCTCCTGTTGCACTCAGAAGTGTGCCCCATTTGCACAAGAGTAGATGCACATTTACTCAGTTGGAGACTTAAATAAAGCTCTTCTGACTTGCAGACTTGGAACAAGGCTAGCTAAGGTTTTTAAACTGCTGGAATCAGCAGGCCTGGTGATCTGTGCTGCCTGAGGAGGAAAAGCAAGGCTGAGGGACCAGAGGCTGGGGTAACACCTGCAGCTGGGGGCCAGGAAAGTTAGACCTGTTTATACTCAGTCAGACTGAGCTCATCTCAAATTCACAGCAGTGTTGGTACAGAAGTGAACAGAGAGGGCTGTGGTTGTCCAGTCTCCCTCTGAGCCTCCATTTCTGCAATTTTTCTCCTCAGTTTGTGCATCCTGGGCACCAAACACTGAACTGAATACCTGCAACCTGCACTGCCTGGGCATTTATCCACAGGGAAGGTAGCTGAAGCCTTTAATCACTGTGTAAAAGAGACTGTAATCCTGGTGGCTTTCCTTTCAGGAAACAGATCTGCTGACCCTTGGCATGCCTGTGCAGTTACGTCTGCAGAGTTACGCCTGGAATATTATTAGTTGTTGCTCAAAGCAATGGTGCACCGTGTTATTTCACTCTGTTACAAACAGATTGTTCTGGCTAAAAATAAGTTTTGAACATTAGTAAATGAAACCCACACTCAGAACACCAAAATCAGCATATTTTGCAGCGAGTGAAAAATGCAAATCTTTCGCACGAGCCAATGTACTTGGAATGCACTTTTTAAAATAAGGGGTTTGTTTGGTTTTTTTTTTTTAATCTGTGAAGAACTTCTGAATGTGGGGAAGGGCAGCTGAGCAGCTGATAACTATATTCAGTATGTAAGTGCTCCTGGCTGCCTTGTGTGGGTATTTAGATCACACTCACAGGCCACAAATATTTGGTTAGATAACAGTGCTTATCTTAAACGTTTCCTACCTTGCTTTTTTTCTGGCTGTGGGGAGAGTGAATGGAGTTGTCCTTCACAGTACTCTGAAAAAGATATGAGGAGAAATGCCATTAAACTGCACAGCAAGACACATTATCTGCATATATATTTTTATATACTCATGTGTACTAATGTGTATGTCAATTACAGACAACTGAAAACCATGCAGGTGTGATTTTCTCTTTTTTCATTGGCAGTTCTGTACAGCTGAGAAAGCAGTCTTATTCCAGGTTGATCAGATATATGTTTCCTAATGTCTCAGTAAACAAACAAAACCCCAAACATATTTTCTTAAAGCTGGGGGAAAAACAAAACTAGCACAGATTTCTCCAAAGTTTGATTTAGGCTATATTTTTCCTTATACTTCAATATTTTAAAAAATTGAAACTGATCTACATTTGTGATTGCATTATAAATGGTGTAATTTATTGCTTTTAATTTTAAACAATTTTCTTGGTTCTCTAACCAGCTGTAATTTTCCAAATGCAGTCTCCACTTATTTATTTTCAACTGAGACCTCTTCATCTGGACCTTTCCCCGATAAACACTCGAGAGACTGCACCTCTGAACAGGGGCCCCATAAAAGGTTGAGAGTGTGGGGAAACCTGAACGTGCCTGGAGGAAGGGTCCAGATATAAAATCCCATCCCATACCACTCCTGGATCACCAGTGGAACTGGGAAAAAGGGAAAAATATGCTTCATAACCCTTATAACCTGTATTATACTGTGACCTGATGATCAGCCTGGAGGGGGGGATTAAATCCCTGGATCCCAGACTAAGGGATATAAACAGAGAAGCACAGGGAGGTTGCACTGCAAAGTTATGCTTGAATGTGGCATATATGGACATATATATATATATATATATACACACACACACACACACACACATATATATATATGTCTGTGTGTGTTGGAATGGGGATAGCATGGAGACGTATATGTTGCTCTGTGCTAATTATTTCCTCCGTGGATGTATGTGAATATAAATGTGCAAAAAAAGAGGAAATCTTATTTTGACTAAGCTGTATAGGCTAGTGGATGTAGGGGTGTGTGTGTGCCTGGTGTGTGTATGTGTGAATTTAGTAAGTATGTGATAGATGCACGTGTTTGTACACATTTATCTTACATTTGCAAGCAGCATGGGGGAAATGGTCACTTTTGGGAAACTAAACGGCGTTTTTTCAGATTTACAAAAGCAGACACGTTCTCTGTCACCCTCTCACAGCCACGGGACATCGCTGGGATGCCGCTGGTGGCCGGGGCGGGGGAGGACCCGGTCCTTACCGGCTGTGCGGGGTTGGCGTCAGCAGCAGCAGCTGTCTGCGACAGATACAGAGCCGACAGCTCCTTCACGGAGGGCCCAGAGCACCTCCCTCGTCCTTGCTGAAGTGTGCGGCTGGTGCTGCCTGATGGGTCTAAAAATGACCGTGCCCGATCATCTGAAACAGGGACAGAGGTGTGCGGTGAGCCACAGGCAGGCGGGCAGGGCCAGCGTCGCCTACCGCGGGCTCTGCCGGGCTGGTGGCACCGCGCACCGAGCCCCCCACAGCCCCCGCCCCGGTGCCCCAAAACTTAACATCACACTCTTCTGGTTCAGGGAAAAAACATGGGCATTCCCATCTCCTTGGTGCTGAGGTGGGCTGCTGAGCCTGGATGAGAGTGACACTTTGGCAGTGACCCGATGGCCCCGCTCCTGCTGCCCTGGGCAAGGCCATCACCAAACACGAGCGAGTCAGAGGACATGGAGGGACTACACATTTCCAGCTTGAGCCAATTCATACTTTTTTTGCTTTGTGGCCACACCACTCTCCTATGGGTGTGCCTCACAAGCAGTCATATCCACTTATCTTTACCTCTCCCCTGGGAGCTCATTTCAGGAGAGATGAAAAGGGTGAGACCTGCCACAGGATGCAGCAGGGAGCCCTTGGTGGAGCCTTCAAACCCTGCTCTGAATTTAGAGATCTGAGATTTTGAGCTGCACCAGCTTCCATGGCGTCCCCCCACTGGAGCTTCAGTTTTCAAAGAAAGAAGCAGCTCCAAAATGTAGCCAAGAACTTTCTTTTTGCGTTAATCTGCCGGGTTTGAGGATGGTTATCTCCACCTCCCATCACAGACAGACATAATATATAGAGTTTTACACCTGTAGGGTGCATCTCAGCCCTCCAGGTTAGTCAGGGCTGTAATTTCTCTGTTCCCACTGGAAAAACACGAGAAGGTTCTCCTGTTCTCTGCAGGGCTTGTGCTGCTGCATTTGGATTTAGTGAGGTATTTGCAATGCTTTTGGTTTGAACAATGGGCTCTCTCTCCACAAATCCAGCTATTGCACAGCCAGGAAAGGGCTGATGTACTTTTTAATACGTGCACACTAGAAGCACTGCAGCTGTTCCAGCATTCTTTGCCCTAAAACCTCAGCCCCCAAATCACGAGAATTAGAAAACAACAAACCTAATTACTCTTCTTCTTTGTGTTCTGCACTTTAAGTACTGATTTTCAAGTTTTTCTCTAAAATACTGAAAGAAACTTACTCTGGTTTTATTTTATATTGACAAGAAGCAACTCTGTGCACTAAAAATGTGCTTCAAATGTAATACCAGTTCCTGTAGGCACAAACGTGCACCAAAAAGCCATGATGATAAGAGCAGAGGGGCCTCAGTGAGTTGTCAGACCCTGCCAGTTGTGCTGCTGGAAGGTGCCAAACCTCAAGATTTCTGTTGTCCTTAATTCCAGCTGCTCCTGGAGGTGTGCAGGTATTTTGATGCAGAACCAAGGCTGAATACATGGGGAAGCAGTGGGATGCAATATAGATTTAGCTGCCCAACTCTGCTGGAGGTCACTAGGACACCAGATGAGGAAACAGAATGTATTTCCTTAATGCTTTTTTTTTTTTTTTTCCTCTAAATCTCCATCTAAATATGGCACCTCCTCTCCCTGATTTCTGCTGTCCACAGATTAAACACTGAGTCAAAAGGAATTATCTGTCTACACCACTGCAGACAGTGGCAAGGCTGGGGCAGACCTGGTGCATCCTGAGAGAGGCTGTGAGGTTGCAGCCACCCTCTGCTTGCATCATTTTCCCCCACTCTGCTCAAGACATCCCAAACTAGATCCTGGATTTTTGGGATGAACAGCATCCAAGAAATCATGGAATGGTTTGTGTTGGAAGGAACTTTGGAGAACATCTTGTTCCAACCCCCCTGCCATGGGAAGGAATGCCACTCACTGATTCAGGTTGCTCTGAGCCCTGTCCAACACGGCCTTGAACACTTCCAGGAATGGGACATCCATAACTTCTTTGGGCAACCCATTCTCACTACTCTCACAGTAAAGAATTTTTTCCTGATATCTCAGCTCAATCTCTCCGCTTTTAGTTTAAAACCCTTTGTTCCCTTTTGTTCCCCTTTGTCCTAGGGACATCAGGAGGGTCCTTGCTGAACTAACTGCAGAAACCTTTGGGGAATCTGAAAAAATTAATTTTTGAGGAATTTGAAAAATCTTGTCTGGGAATGTCTTTCTTTCATCTTACATTGCTGAAATGCCTACTGGAAAGGCAAAAAGGAGTCCAATCAGTCTGGCAAACAGCAAGTTTCTTCTTTGCATGGTAATGATATTTGGCTAAGTCCCCCAGTAAGAGCAATGGGGAGAACTGGGCACAGTGAGCCTTGCTAGCTTCAAGGTAGAAAGGAAACCAAACACACATTTTCAACCTTTCTGGCTGGGAAAATGAACACAAGCCCTTGGCTGTCTTGAAAACCACATCTAGGAGATGGGAGCACCTCATGGCAAGGCAAGGACCCTGCCTAGGCTGACTCGAGTGTTCCTGTGCTTGATCATTTTGGTGAGCAGTGCTTAGCAAAAGCATCCCTGTGTCCATGAGCTGGGCTGGTGATATTTAATGCTCTCCTCCCATGCCAGGCTATAGGCATTACTGCTGAGATGATATAATTTGTACTGACCTATAGGCCTGTAGGTTCACATACTGCACAAAGAAAAGCAACATGCCCCTCCAGCCACGAGCAAATAGTGCAGCTGAAGGAAGATCTCCAGGCAGTGGGAAATAGCACAGTGTCAGCGTTGCCCGTTCCTTCACCCTTTAGCTTGGATGGATGAAAGGCCACAGGGCTTGTTTTAATGACAGATATAATTAGACACAAGGCTTTTGTTGAAGGCACCCTCTTATCGCTGCCTTTGTTTTCTTTTCTTTTTTTTTTTCTTCTTCCCTTCTCAAACCAAATTTTTGGTTTTTTTTTTTTTTTTGGTTTTTTTTTTTTTTTTGGCAGTGCACAGGCTGTGCACAGCCCTGTGTTTGCTTATCACTTCTCACAAAGCCTCCTGCCTTGGAGCAGGGCTGCTCCAACCCTCTGTGCTGGCTCTGCACTTGCACAAAATCTGGTCTCTGCCTGAAGAAACAGGCTGCTGCCTCCCTCTAAATCGCTAATTATAGATAAGAGCCGAAGAACAACAGTTCGTTCCGCTAACGAGAAGGCTGAGCTGTCACGTGTGCGCGGATAGCGACATCCGAGCGGCACCGAAGACATCTCAGGAGCTGGGAGCAAGGTGCGGCTCCACAGCATCCCCTGGGAGGGAGCGGGGAGCTTCCCAGCTGGAGATGCTGAAGCACAGCTAAAGGTCGCTATGCACACGGGGCTTAGGGTGATATTTGTCGTGTATGAGGTGGAAGCCCAGTCCGAAACCTGTGCCGGGCTCCACATTTCTGCCTCGCTGAGCCAAAGGGCTCCGCCGGCGCGCTCGGCATCCGCTCCAGCGCTGAGTGATGCATCCCGCGCCGCGCTGATTGACTGCACGACTGCGGCCCCAGGGGTGTTAAACACGATACTTCAGGCATTAAAACATCCCCTCTGAGCTAAAATAGGAGGAAAAGATCTCCTGAAACCTCCCCGCCTCCCGTCCCACACAGTGGCTGGCATCGCGGCCGACGGCGCTGCTGTCCAAATGAAGGATACAGGGAATGCTCCTCCCTGCTGGCGTTTGTCGGCAAAATGTCCTTCGTGTCACTGTCTGGCGCCGGATGAATCTGCACATTTTGTGTGAGGGCTGCAATGTTTGGGCTGCCCATAAGGAGCAGCTGTCGGGCTTCTTGAGTTCTTCCCATGCCCCGTGTTATGTGCAGGTCGGGCTTTGCAGCCTCTCTGCCCCGTAAGTCACAGCCCAGGCAGGCAGGGAGGGCTGTGAGACATGGAAACTTGCAACAGGGGAAAATAATTCCTTGTATTCGTTTGTACTCACTGATCTTTCTAAATACAGGGGGAAGTAGGCAAGGCAATGGGGGGAAAAGACTCTTAAATATTCATCTGAAAGTTCACACACTTTCTCACCAATTATTGCCCATTAATCACTCAACTGCTCTGTCTCCTGGAGATAATATCGCAGGTCTCTTGAACCAGAATCATCTTACACCTGTCAGCCAACTTCTAACAAGTGGAAAACAAATCACCACCAAAACCTCTGCCCCCTCCCTCCCTCCCTCCCTTGAGAAAACCCCATCTCACCAGTAACAGGGCAGCTCTGTCTCACTCTACTTTCTATTTAAACCACTTTATCCCATGAACAAACACCGCTACCCACCTGCTGGTGTCCACCACCTCTGCTGCTGGCACTTCACAGCCCGGCTCCCACCACCAACCCCAGTGAGCTGCCGAGTGCCTGAGTCACCTATTAAAAAAGGAAGCTGCAAGCTCAGCACCAGTGTCCCGGGTCGCCTGGCCAACCACATGTCATCAGCTGTGCTCCCAAAATCAGCCGCCCTGAGCAAACACAGCTGCTAAGCAAAGCCCTTTGTGCCGCCGCGCGCGCCCCACGGGGAGCTGGGGGTTGTGTAACGGGGCCTGGGGTGGCATGGGGGCTTGCACAGGGCTTGCACAAGTCAGAGGGAAAGGGATGGCCCTGTGGGGCAAGTTCTGCCAGGGTCCTGTGCCTTTCCATTGCTCATTGATGGGAGCAGTGCTGCAGAGAGCATCTCCTCCCGAATCCGGCATCCTCCACCCCTGCTCAGGATCTGCTTGGCTTCTCTGCTCTGCAGGTCAATTTTGGGTTTGCCATGTTGGCTGCTGGGCCTGGCCTGTCCTGTGCCATGGAGCATGGATGTGCTGTGGTCTCATGCCTTGGCTACACCACGGTTCCAGTGCCACGAGACATTTGGTGCATCCCATGGAGCCAAACCCAATTCTCAGAGGCCAGTAGGAGCAAAGGGACTCATGTCCCTTTAGTACCAGGGAAGCCAGGGCAGGAAAACAAGTGATTTCTTCAGATTGTGAAAGCAACTTTCTATTCCAAGGGGATGGAGGTGAACTGACAGGGAAATGCTGCTTTGTGGCTCTCTGAGCTGGTTGTTTCCTGGGAATCTGGGGCTGGTATTCCCCCCCATCTGGGATCAGCCATGGGTTACCCCCATCAGATGGTCACCACCAGCTCAGCCTCCTGACCCAGGAGTGTGTGACACCCCTGTGTGACTGGACATGTCCCCAGTACCACCTTCTTGTCCCTGCTGTTCATCCCAGTGAAACATCAGCATCCCACTGACCTGCCCCAAAGCTAGAAGCACATCCCTGTAGATGGGGACCCCATTTCTAAGTGCCTCTGCCCTTGGATGTGGCAGCTGCATGTGCAGAATCACATCTGCCCCAGCCTTCTCCCAGTTCTTCGCCCCAGAGGATCAGTTCCCTGACAAAAGTGACTCCTAAATACCAGCACGGCTCCACGGCTGGGCTGGGGGAATTTGCTCAGATGGGTGAGCACCCATAAAAGCTGGCTGGGAAACCAGTGCTGCTGCTTAATCCAGGAGCCAGGCAGCCCATTGGGGGTGCTCAGTCAGCAGGGAAAGGTTTAAATCTCTGCCCTAACCCCTCTGCCAGCAGCCCTGGTCCACAGGGAAGCTCTGCCAGAGGGGACACATTCTGAGAGAGGCGTGGGAAGCAGGGCAGGCTCCCTGCTGCCCCAGTTTGGAGGCTGCTGAAAAGGTGAGTGGTTCTGGGATGCTTCAGTGATGGGTGGGCAGGGGAGGGCAGTCCTGGGACAGCAAGGATTTGGGCAGGAGAGAAAATCTGTTCCTCATTGCCCTCATGACCCTCTCACGAGGCTTTAGAGAAGGCTAAAATGCAATCTGTCTTTTTCTGAAGGAAGGGAAAAAAGAGGTGGGACAAAGAAGCAACAGGGAGGATCGGTGGGATTTTAGAATCTAGCAAAGAGTGAAGACCTGTCATGCTCTAAAACACTCTGCTCACCCTCATGGGTGCTTCCCTCCTGATGCCCGGATCACACTTTGTTCTCTTTTCAAACCACAGTACTTTCTCTCATTTTCAGTCCTACAAAGGACTGTGAGTGTTTGAAATTCAAGCTTTTTCTTTTTGCCACGGATCGGCCCATTATGTGCCAGAGTGGCAATTGTAAACATGTTCTTTTTACACAGAATTCATGTGGTTTTTTTACTGTTTTGGTCCAAGAGTACCTGTTATAACAATACAGGTTAGGAATCGACCTTTAAAAGTACTGAGATTTTCTCATGCTCATGTACCAACTCAGATATAAGAACAGCACTGATTACAGTTGCATGATTAATAAAAGTCATGCAACTTAACAAGGCTTTTTTTTTCTGATTCCAAACTTTCATGAGTACACCTTGTCTTTTCAAATAAATTTGTCCAGCATCCCATACAATAGATCCCTGATTTGGAGCCCTGCTGGTATAGAACATAAATGTAATGACTAATGCATATCAAAGAAATAGAAACCATTCCCTTTTGAAAGGGTTTAAGAGAGTTTTTGCCCTGTCTGCAGCCATATCCTGCAATTATTAGAGGAGCTCTGGTACATAGAGTTAATAGGTGATTTCTGGGGTGGGAAATGGGCTGAAAAGAAAAGCACTAGAAACAGAGGAAGGTGCTAGACAAAGAAGTAAAATAAAATAATATAACTAAAGACCAGCTGTGTTGAAGAGGAAATAAGATTTAAATGATCATTTCATGCATTAGTATCTTTCTACTAATTATCGTAAAATAATTGACGTTTTGCACATGTATAAAGTTGCATTTGCAAATCTGAGAGGGTGGGAAGCAGTGAAAGAAAAAAAAAATGTCTTGTTTCCTGCCCTTGATTTTCAAAATCAGGTCTTTTTGCAGTTTCCAGCACCTCTGAACTGAAGGTTCATTATTTTTGGTCACTTCTGCAAATGTTTTTGGCTCTTTGGCATCAGCTGGAATGTCCTTTGCAGGAGCAGCATCATGACCCCGCAGGTAATTTAAAGAGCTTCTGAGAAGAGGTGGGAAAATTTAGCCTCAGGCAGAAAGGAGTATCTGCCCCAAGGCAGCTCGGGGCTATTTCTGGGCTTTGCAAAAAATCCAGGAATGTGGAGGACTCTATTCTGGGCACCAAAAAAATGCCAAGAAGCTCTGCTGAGAGACAGCTGCGAGTGGCATTGCTGTTTGGGGACATGGCCTTCCCGCGTGGGCCAACTGCTGTGGGCTTGTCTTTGCTTAGGGAGGGTTCCAGCATCACCCATCACCCCACGGTTTGGGTACCGAGGGCCTGGGGGAGGTGGGGGCAGCCCCGACTGTGCCCTCGGCATTGCCTCGTTCTCTGCCCCTCTGCTAAGTTAATAAGGGGTTAATAAAGGCCGAGCGGATGTCCAGTGACTCAGTCCCTGGCTGTGTGTCACTGCGGGCGTCCAGCGCTGCCCCCTGACACATCGTGGGTCACGCCCCGGCACCGTTCTCGTACCCTCCAGTGCCTTTATCTGCTATTCACAGAGGGGTTTTTCGCTGGAATGGTGATAAACACCCCTGCTCGATATCCATTCCCCTGTTATTTTATCTCCTCTATCCCACCATCAGCACTACTTTTATCCCTAACCCTTCTCCCAGGATCTTTTCCCCCCTGCAGCACAGCCCTTACAGCCCCGAGTTCAGGGTGGCCGTTCATGACAGCAGCTTCCCTCCCTGTAAAACCCCCTTCCCCAGGGAAAGCAACACCCAGCTCCCCACTGGAATAGCCTCAGCCTGGGGAGAGGGCTTCTCGGCATGCCACAAATACCAGACCTTTTAAGGGAAGCCCTCTCTCACGCCTCTGAAGAGATACCTTGGGAATGTGTGTGCAGGCAGGAGCCCTGAGCATCCCCGGCCTCACATCCTGCCTGGGATGCAGGGTCCAGCCGGGATCAGGGCCCTGCATCTCTCAGCATTTCTTTGCCATGCCATGGTGTTTACGTGGGGGCATTGCAGGGATGCCACATGCCCTGAGGAGCTGCCTTGCCTTTCTATTCTTGTCCTGGTGTTTCCATGGCTCTTTATCACCCGCAGCCAAGAAAACTTAATACTGTTTTGGACGAAAGAGTCACACCCCAAACCAATTTAGCAGTATCTCTTAAAGAGAAAACCCCAAACCCACTGGTAGCTACTGAGATTCCCAGGAATTTCCATTTGTTTCTGAGTGAGGCAAATTGCCAGTGAGAATATGGGAGAGGAGAGAAATGGTTGGCTTGAAAGTGTAAGATACCAGTAAGGTACAGTACTTCAAGAAAAGATTCCTATTACTCTGTTCAGACCCAGTCCTGGGACATTCACCAGTGCTAAAGAAGGATTTTCTCCCTCTTAGTAACAGGTTTAGGGCATCCTTGCCTGGTTTCCCCCCAAAAGGAAGCTTTTGTGTGCTGTTAAATACTGAGTCTGTTCAAGGGCTGAAAACAGCCTTTGCAAGATGTTCCTACAAATTTCCACCCATTCTGAATCCCTTAATTGCCACTGAATAATCTACCACTATACCTGAACAAGAGTATGGATTTTTATATTGCCTCTTCTCACAAGGTAATATCTGTACCCGGGGCATAGGGAAAGGAAGACAACTCCACCTTTGTTTCCTTAAATCACTGTTTTCTAACAAAAATCTGAACCTGCTTCACTTTTTTTTTTTTTTGATACAAAGATTTGGGTGAAAACTGGAGACCTGGAGGGAACTGGGGAAAGCTACAGAACTTCTGTGTTTCTCACAGCCATCAACCAGATGTGAATCTCAGAAGGAAATATTGGCCATCAACAAATCCATGAGCTGAAAAAAATGCTGGTTTCAGCTCAGGTCAGGCCCTTCCCACGGTGACTGAGGGGCATCCCCAGGGCTGGACCTGAAGTCCTGGCTCTCCTGGTGACCACAAGACAGCCCTTACAGCCAAAAGGCAAGTGGATAATCAGGTGTGAGACACACACGTGCACACACAGGGGCATTTCTGCTCCATCTGAGAGTGACACAGGTCTGAGGTTTTTGGAGTGTCCTTCTACAGATGTGAGCACAAACAGGGAGAGGGGTATGGCCATATTAATGCTGCTGACCCCACAGGCTCCTGAAGGCCTTTGTTTGGCTCAGGGTCACAAACACATTTTTCAGACCTCTCTGGAGACAGGGATTGAAGCAATAGGGAAAGAAATTCCCTCCATAACTAATCCTTCCCTGCCTCCTGTTCCCTAGGGACATAGGATGAAGCAAATCTCATTTCCTTCTGAACATTCCACATTTTGCTGCCTCCCCACTACCAGTCCTGAACAGGATTTGGGTCTGGAAGGTGTTCCCTCCACCCTCAGCATACCTCTGGCTCAGCTGGATCCCATACAGATTTTTTCCCCTATTTGTGCTCAAAGTGATCAAAGTCATCATAAATAACAGTATTTTTTTTTTTATTGGGAGAGAGTAGACACTAAGATCTGTCCCCATGAATTTAAGCTTCAAAGCTGGGATTTTCAGTATTTTAGGACAGAAGCACAGAGTCACAATGCTCTGCTTCTGTCTAGAACATGCCCAGGTGCCCTAAACCATGGTCTTGAACCAAACCAAAGCCAGCATACATGGAACACACCTGCAGCACAGAGCAGGATTTACCAATCCTGCTGGACTGGTAAAATTCTGCTGGATTCTGGGCCAGCAGAACAAAACCCATGGCTTTCCATGAGCTGCAACACCACTTTCATAGCGTGAAACACTAAGCATCCTCCTTTGCCCTGCATTTTAGGATCAGTCTGAGGTTCATATTCATGCAACACTTCACCCCATTCTAATCTACCCCAAAATTACTTACAGGGAGGTCTCTGTAGTCCCCACAGGTGAGTCCCGTCTCAGACAGCCCCAGTGGAAAATCTGTGTGAAACCCAGGGCCAGGCAGCCCTTTGTGCATCCCAAAAGGAGCCCTGCTCCACACCCCACACCCTCAGTCTGTTCACTGCCTCCCAGTGGTCTCTGGCAGCTGGTTTTATCTCAGGGTGCTGGGCTATGTTGAGAGGATGAACCACTTGGTCTATTTTTAGGGAACAGTGAAATTGCTCTTCCACCAGTCTGAGTCAATCATGAGTCCCAGCAATCCTGCGCAGGGGTTGGGAAAGGCTGGGGCCCTGGCTTATTTTCAGAATTTATTCATTCAAAATACCCCTGGTGTAACCTGGTACGGGATGGGGACGCATCCAGGCAGTGGTGCAGTGGGGAAGAGGCATTTCCCTGACTCACTGTCATGTCCTCAGGCTGTGATCCTCACAGCCAGGCCCCCCTGTCACCTCTGGCCACAGCCAAAGTTTTAAGAGAAACGCTGGGAAGGTGAGAGGTATTGCCTACATCTTCTGGTTCCCTATTTCCTCATCATTTCCAGTATTTTAGGAGCAAGAATGAAAAAAATTACTTTGGGAAAGTGACTAAAGAAGGACAACCACTCTACCTGCTTTATGGTAAGCTGGGACTTGCTCCTATCCTTGCAGCAATGTGGTGTCACAGGTGGCTGCTCTGGGAAGTGTTTGGAGAGGGATAATAATAAAGTACTCAGACCTGGAGGACCCGCGATGCCCTCAAAGTTCAGCTGGGCAAAGGGTACTATTTTAGCATGTTAATGGAGGGTAAAACAGTGCCAGAGCTGGTGATCCTGCCTGGCCCAGCTAATTCACAAATACAGACATAACCAAAGGCTCTGGGGATGGTTTTCAGAGTCCAACTTTAGCAGGCTGGAATACAATTTGACTGATGTACCCAGTAATACTGAACCAGGCCCAGCTGTTCTCTCTGGTTTGCTTTCCTGACACCTTTAGAGAGTGTATATTTGAGAACATCACCCCGTGGCAATGGAAGGTGTGGGTTGGCTGTGCCAGTACCAGAAGTCCCCATCACCTGAGATAAAACACTCCATACTGTTTATTGCAAAGGGCCAAGAAACTGGTGCTGATTTTTCAATTTCACAGAATCCCAGAGTGGTTTGGGTTGGAAGTGACATCAAAAATCACCCAGTTCCCAACCCCCCGCCATGGACAGGGACATTAGACCAGGTTGCTCAAGGCCCCATCCAATCTGGCCATGAGCACTTTCAGGGTTGGGGCATCTACAATGTCTCTGGTCAACCTGTTTCAATGCCTCACTATCCTCTGAGTAAAGGCTTTTCTCCCCTAACATCTAATCTAAATCTCTCCTCTTTTAGTTTTAGATAATTCCCCCCTGTCCTCTTACTATGTCCCCATGTAAAAGGTTCCTTTCCTTCATTTTATAAGCCCCCTTTAAGCACTCAGATGTTTAAGTTTTTTCATGCACTTCTGAGTAGTTTTGCTGGACTTTTACAGGCATGTTTGGAGGGGCTGCTGCCCCTCTCTTTTCCCTGTGGGGTTGTAAGTGTCAGGAGAGGATGCTACTCATCACCCAGGCTGCAGTTCAGCATGAGGTGTGGTTTCCTTGCCAACACCGCGTGGCATCACACCCCATCACAACATGTCCAGCTGCAGGTGAACATCTGTTTTCACTGAGGCTCCTGGAAGGGCCCAGCTCCTCTCTACCACAGCCCAGTTCCTTTAAGCATCCTGCAGGGCCATGAGCTGCTATTCCCCTGCTGTCTGTGTTAAGCTGCTGCCTCTGGAGATCATCACCCCTCCTCCTGATGTGGTCTCTCCATTCTTTGTTGCCTCCTTCCATAAATGAGGATCAGAAAAAGAGCTGCCAGGAGGGTGATAGGCAGGTCTCTGGTGGCCAGCCAGGTGGTGGGGCAGAGGGCTGGGGATGGCAGGGGCTGCCAACAAACACACACCTGCTCAGGTAGCACCAAGTGGGTGGCAGTGGTGTCTGCAAACACAGCAGCACACTGGGAGCTGAGATATTTATTCCATGTGGATGGAGGGACATAAATGCAGGAGGCAAAGGGCAGAGCAAACCAGCTCAGTCAGCAGCTGGCAGTGGGTATTTGTGTGACATGGCCTGCCTATGCCTGGCAGGAGCACACAGGGTGCCTGTGTATATTTGTGTGGAGTTCTGTTTTCACCTGCAACATCTGTGTGTTCTGTCTGCACCCATGGCTGGCTGCTCACACTCCTGCTGTCCCTCTCCATCCCTAGGTGAAGGACTTGCTCTGCTGTGGGCTCTGACTTCCATTGTGTCCCCATCAGTGCCCCTGCAAACTGCTCCTGCAGCCCTGGGAGATCTGAGCTACCTGACAGCTCTGCACAGCTCCTGGGGAAAGGGTTTTGTCCTCTTTTCTGAAAGACAGCAACTAATTAGAAGGCAGGAAATGAGAAAAAATGAATAATGGAGGCACTGGGATTTTCTGAGAGGCACTGAGTGTGTGAGGGGAGAGATCAGCAGCCCCAGGATCCGGAGCAGAGGGCAGCCCCGAGCCCTTGGCTGAGATGGCGTGGCTCTTGCTGGAAGCCCAGTGAAGAGGGCAGGAGGGTCTTAGCAAGGGAAAGGCTCTTTAGGTTAGATTGAGTGAAAGCAGAGGCTGGGGCTTGCAGGAAAAGCCAATTAGGAGGGACAAGTTTGTCTGCTTTGATTGTTGGCAGATCCCGGCCGGGCTGATCAGCAGAGGCTGATCCCTCCCCTGCCCTGCAAGAATCCCTGGGAACTACTGTGTGCTCCCATGGCAGCCTCCCCAAAAAATGCCTGTGATCCCAGCTTCCCTAATCGGTCACAGGGGCTGGGAGAGCTGACAGAGGATGGGTGGCACGTCCTGCTGCCCCTTCTTTCTGTGATGTGAGGTGTTTGAGTCGGGGGACAAGATGGGATCTCGTGCTTAAAGACCCCCAAGTTTCCTTCCTGCCCGAGTTGCAGAAGCACAAAGCAGTGAGAGCTGGACAGACTGGCCACTTACAGGAGTCCTGACATTCAGCTCCTGCTTGTCATGCCCATGAGAAGCAGCTGCTGAAAGGGAAATGAGCTTTTAAGGATTATTCTGATCGCACGAGCCTCTATCACGGCAACTGCCGGAGCTTCCTTGAACTCGGAGCCGTCTCTGGCATGAGCACAGCCTTTTATCTTAAATCAGCATTTCCCCCCCGCCTTTCAGACCTTTCCAGTTCACTAGCGATGCTCTCCCGAGCCCATCTGCTGAGCAGCATGGTGCAGACGGCGGAACGATGGCTGCAAAGCCCCGGGTCACGGCGACAGGGAGGGTGGCAGCCTCCCCCACCGCTGGGGCTGGGACACAGTGTCCGGAGCATCCTTGCGGAGCCCGATTTTGGGATGGAAGTGAGTCAGTTCCGTCGTCGCTAGATGGCACCGCACCCCCTCGCAGCAGAACGTGCGGGTGCTGCAGCCAGCAGGGGATGGGGTGAAGCCTCCCCTGTCGAGCAAACCCTTGAACCAAACCCGAGTCTCCCCGCGTGCAGGATGGGGGACCCCGCTGTTTCCTGCCCTCTCCTTCGCCTCCTCTCCTTGCTTTGAAAATTCCCCTCGTGTAGAGGTCGAAATGAACATGAATAGAATAGAATGGAATAGAATAGAATAGAATAGAATAGAATAGAATAGAATAGAATAGAATAGAATAGAATAGAATAGAATAGAATAGAATAGAATAGAATAGAATAGAATAGAATAGAATAGAATAGAATAGGGGAGGAGGGGTTTGCAGGTGGGTTTGAGGCTGCCTGGATGCTCTGTAATTTGCAGTCACCTCAGGCTCCTGTTTCATCTTTGCTCTGCACTGAGCAAAGTGCAGAGCAAAGTGTGCCCTTCAGCTGGAAGCTGTGTGTCCCTGTGTGCCCTTCAGCTGGAAGCCCTGGCTAATGGAGCAGTGTTAATAAACACACACATAAACCTGTATGCATATCCCTCTTCTGTCTTCCTTGGCCACAATTCCCTCTCTCTGATTGCCAAAATTCATCTAGAAGCTTTGATTTTTAAATTCAGAGTACTCAGAAGACTCTACCTGCAATAAATTAGCTGGTGCCTTCTCCTTTTGAATATTAAAGGACTCAAGCTTTCAACTATTTCCCTTTGGGAAAAATCGTTCCTTGATTTGCTGTCTTCCTTCCTAGGAAGAATTTTGTTCTGCTGTGTAAGTCTTCCAGTGCTCAGTTTAATCTCATTACTGCAGACTACAGCCACTTGGACCTCTTTAATGAGTGACTTGGTGATGTCTTTAGTGGCAGCTTCCTGTGGATCATCTGATATCACCAGTGTGACCAGAATCACAGCGCAGATGGTTTGGCTGTCTGGGAATGTGCTTTTCTAAGGGGTGCGAAAGCCATCCCCTAGAGCAATGCTCAGGCCTGCAGCAGTGTCTCAGGTGTGTCTGTGCTGTGCCTGGAAAGAGATGCAGCCACTGGTGCTTTGGCTTTTTGTGCAGTTATTCAGCTCCAGACTGACATGTGTTTGCTGATAAACCCAACTCCAGTCAGCAGAGCTGGCTTGAACACTGCCAAGCTGTTGCCCTCCATTTCAGGCATCCCAGCCCCTCAGAAACTGTGGTCTGTGCTTAACTTGCATTATTGTGTGGCTTCAAACCACTGGACACTGCTTTCCCCATCCTGAGTTTGGGATGTCCCCTCATCATCCCGCAGGAAGGGCAGTGGGGCTGTACCTGTGGGGTGGTGAGGAGGCTCCTACAGAAGATCTGCCCTGGTCACTGCTGGGGCTCGTGGAGCTCCAACATCTCTCTCACTCCATGGGAATCATGGAACACAGCACAGGTACAGCCTTGGATGTGTCTGATCCCTGAGAGGTTTGGGACAGCTGGCTCCTGGACTTTTTTAGGAAGCATTACAACTCCTGTCTCTGAGCAAATCCAGCACCTACCTCAGCAGTAGCTGTGCCATTCCCAGCTCCCTGGATGGAATTGCCTCCCCAGAAGGACCTCACACAAAGCCCTTCCAATGAAGCACATGAAGCCATGCCTATTACAAGGCCTTTGAGTCAGGGGCTAGGGAGTGGTGTAAGGCTCTAAGATAGGCCATGATTCACCCCTGGCCAGCCAGAGGAAAAGATGTTCCTGGCGCTGGAAAAGGGACACAAAACTGTGACAGCGTGGAGCTAGATAGCCTGGTGACATCATGTGCTCTGATACAAAAAAAAAAAAAATCCCAGCAATGCTGTGGAAACCCAGCAATGCTGTGGAAAACTGCAACATTAGTGTGCTCGTGTAAGAGATTCCTTTTCCCATGCAGTTGGGTAATTAAATACAGGGTCTCAAATCCAGGCAGTGTGTGATCCTTCTTCCCCCTCTTGTGTGAAAGGCAAGAAAGAAATGGAAAGAAAAAAGAACAAATCCTAATGACATGGTTTAAAGGGACCCTGGATTCCTGATCCAGGGCCAAAAATCCTGGGATGGTCCAGTGGTCTCTAATCCAGTCATTATGGGGTTTTTTGGAGACCTGTTTTTTTTTCTGCGCCAAGTCAAACAGCAAAGTTCGGCAAAATTCTACTCTTTCCCATGCAAAGCTTGGATTTCTCACTTTTGACAGATGCCTCTTGCCTTGAAATATCCCTGACCTGCTTTAGTCCTGATGATATCATAACATTAGGGATCACTTACATGCCCTATCTTAAGCCAAGGATGACTCTCTCTGTTACACCACTGCTGCCAAATTCAAAAAGGAGCCCAGCCAAGGCTCCTTAGTTAGGTACAAAAGAACCTCTCCCTCTTCATGTCCTCAAGGCTGAGGCGCAGGGGGATATTACTCATCCCAAACTAAACATGGACGTATTTCTGCCTTGGTATTTAATAGCAGCTATTTTTAACTGCTGGGAGAACAGCACAGGGAGAGCCAGCATGGCTCTGTGGACTCATCACTGGCCCAGATCCCAGCTGTGCTGGGATTTGCCAGCTCTGTGTAGTGGGACTGATCAGGGCTGCAGTCAAGGGGTTGTCTGCTCTCTGTGCTCCCTCTCCTTGGCCACATTCCTGAATGTCCAGTCCTGGCAGGACCCACATGTCCCCAGCCAGCATCGCCTGGTCAGTGTCCTCTGTGGGGCTCTGTGGGAAATACAGCCCTGTGTGAGGACCAGGCAGACTCTTCCCAGCTGCATCTATAGAGGTGGAAACAGGGTAGCAATGATGCCTGGAAACCAAAATAAATGCAACTCACAGTTTCTGCCTGTGGCTGAGTCATCAGCTGTATCTGGCACCGAGGAGATGATCCCCTGCCTGTCTCGGGACTTCTTCCCTTCCTGTGTGGGAACAACAGCAGGGAAAAAGGTAAGTTCCCACAAATAGAGGAGAGGAGCTGCACAAAGGCCTGGTGAAAGTGGGGACAGTGACAGCACCAGAGGCTTTCCAGAACCAAAGGTGGCTTTTTTTCCTTGCTCTGTTCTCTCCAAGGGCCGCGCTTCACAGCTTTTTGATGCTCTGCCTCATTTCCAGAGCTAAGTGGTATTTTTCCTGCCTGTCTTTGATTTTGAGGCCACCTTTCAGAGGCAGGATTATCCATGCATTTTCTTTACCAACTCCCACAATGATTTTTGTGTCTCAAACCCAGTAGTGATGGGTGTTGCCCTTTGCTGCACTCCCAGTGAAGGACCAGTCCCTCATGTGGGCTGGTATCATACAGCAAAGAGATTAACATGATAATTTCTGATAGGATCTCATCCATGATTAATATTCCAGGTGATATCAATATGGTTGACAGAATTTCCCATGGTTTTCTGGAGGTAGGTCTCTCTCTAGGCTGCCCATTCCTACCAACTCCTTCCCTCCAGGAAAAGGATCATCATGAGGAACAGTTTGTTGAACATCTGACCTCTGCCCCTGGTGACATTAAATCAGTGCTGGATGGCACTAGACATAAACATCCACAGGGAAACCTGTCCCCTGTGCCTAGGGATTGACATCAGTGGGTGATGAATCACCACCATGAAGTTCAGGAATTTATAAGGATAAAATATATTTCCAGGGCCTTTTGAAGAAGAGCACCTACTGACCTTTGCAGCAGACTCCTTCCCTGTGGCAGGACTCCATCGTGCCTTCCTCTGGATGCTCTGGAGGGCTGGGTCTCTGTGGGGTTTGCTCTCCATGCTCAGGGGCTGGATTGTTGTCAGGATGCTGGTGTGATCAGCCCCACTCTTCCTCACAGGGCCTTTGGGAGATGGTGCCTCCAGTGGAGCACAGTGTGACCTCTTACAGTGTGGGGTGATTTTGGGGGTGTCAGGGCTGGTCAGGAGTCCTCTGAAATTCCTTGCTGGAGCACCAATCTTAGGGATGGGAACACCCTCCATGGGCTTGCTTGAGCACATATCACAGGGATGACTTTGAGGTAAGGCACAGTTTTTCCTCACTGGAATGGTATTGTTCTGTGATTGATATCTTCCTTCTATAAGCTAAAAAAAAAACAACCCCAAAACAAACCCAAAACATCAAAACATGTTCTTATATAATTTCAATAATAAGCCATGTGGAATTTTTATTTCTTGCTCTTCTACTTCAAGCATCACATCTGCTGATTTTCTAACTTTGTGGAATGAAAGAGTAGCCCACCATTCTCTATGTTCTCTGAAATAAATGTTAAGGACACAATAGCTTGTTTTTGAAGTGTTGAAGTTTCTCTCTTGCCTGTTTCCAGCAAACACTCCTGGCTTTTCCATGAACAGGCAAGAAAGCCTTGGAGTAGAAAAAATATGGCCAGTGGCTGTCTCCTTTCTTGGATCATTGCTTTATTCCCATCTCCATCCTCCTAGTCTATGAAAATGTGTTTCCAAACTGTTGGAAAAAAACCTCTCTCTATCATTTAATAAGAAATCTCCAGTTTCTTCTTAGAAACCTGGACTGAAAATAAAAATTTAGGCCCCTTATCACAAGGCAGGGTCAAATGAGCAAACACAGAGCTCAGAACTTATGCCAATGAGTTTGCAATCAAAATATGAGGAACACTGGCAGGTGGGAGGTGTCCCTTTGCCATGATGTGAGAACAGTAGTCACAGCTTCTGGCTGGGGGGAATTCCATATAAGATGCGGAATTGTAGACCCCTAAATGCAAAATCTACCTATGAACTTGATGTCTAAGTCCCATTACAGTAAAAAACACCAAGAAAGTGCTAGAATGGTGGAGTAGAATGGCAGAAATGACACAAGCACCTAATTTGAGACACACAGGGCAACATAAAAAAACCTCCAGCTGGTGGTGCAGGTGGGCAGAGGTGCCCCAGTGTCACACCTGCCAGCCCAGTGTGGCTCTCTGGGTACCTTAGTGACTTTCTAGCCAGCACTAAATCCTCTGCCAGGTCCTTCACTTCTTGATTGTCTTCTGTCAGTCTCTACAGAACTTTTTTCCTTCCACAGCAAGCTGAATATTATACATGAGATTTCCATCCTGGAGCATCTTATGTATGCCAGACCATCTGTACATACTAGGAGGCAATTGGGTCTGACCTGTCCTGGGGTTTCTCAGAACAGCACTGGTTATTGCAGAAAATGCTGGGGTTTGGTTTGTCTCTCATTGCCAAGAGCTGCAGCTTTATGTGGTGAGGACAACCCATACCAACACCTCTGAGCCTTTGGCTCTCACCTTGGGATGTTCTTGCTTGGTCATGTTTTTTTCACCATTCAGGATGCTCTGGTACCTGCAGGGAAGACAGGAGATGGCACCTGAGTTCCTTTTCAGCTTGAATATATTTTTGCATGTTGTGGACAGGCTCATTCTGCCTTCCCCTATCCTTTGGAAAATATCGAAGCCAATAGACTCCAAAGGGAAGCTTAAAGAGTGACAGAGATGTGAGAAATCTCCCAAGAGGACTGGTTTTAGCTCAGGGCAGTACTGCCAGAGCCATTGTGAGCCCTCTCCTCCCAAGCTCCATGCAGAAGTGTCCCTGGAGCATCCATGTCCCCACTGGTGAGGGATGTGTTGGGGGTCTACATTGCCTGAACGAGGTGTATTATTGCACTTTGCTGATTTATGGCTTGGAGCTGAAGTCAGGCTTTCCAGAAGGTCAATTTATTCAGCTTTAACCTAATGTAAAGGGATTTATCAAGTTGGTATCTGACCTAATATAACACCAGTGGTGAGTGAGACCTTTGCAGAATAAACCACCTTCCTTCTCTTCCGTGCTCTGGGGAGCGCACTCTCAGCTTTCTCCAAAGACCCTGTCAGAGAGATGGCTATTTACAGTGGAAACAAACCAATTTTGGGATATTTGGAACTAAACTGTCCCATGGGGAAGTTCGAGAGACAGACTTGACAGCTGCTCTGTCACTCTTACATGGAGGGAGATGTACTTCGGGTTCTGCTCCTAATCTTATTCGTCTCACGCTTGGCAGCGTTTCAGTCTGATCTCAGTTATGGCTGTAACAAGAAGAGAAATCAGCCCTTAAGAGCCTTGGGCTGAAATGTGACTCTCCCTGGAGCCTTTTGGTAAGAGACAGTTGAGAGAAACCAGGAGGGGATGCAGTGCCCATACCCCTGTTTCCTCCCCATCAGCTCATCTCTCCAGCATTTGCTCCTTTCCCTTGTGGCACCTTACAAACGACCAAGATTAAAAGCTTTAATTGTCCACCTGGGAAACCCTCCAGTCCTCGGGGTCGAGGGCAAATTCCTCTGTTTCATTTTATTTAGTGAAGATTGTCGAGTGTGTCTGGATTTTAAATCAGGACTTGTCTTCCAAGACACAATAATGCACTGGAAATACAGAACAGATAGGAGCACTCGTGACAGAAAACACGCACCTCTCACTTGAGACCTGACAATTTGGGGGGCTGCGCTTGGGAGAGATCTGAGTGAGATTTGTTTGTTACAGAGGTGGAGAGGGACAGTCCTCCCTGGAGCCCCTTGGATCTGAGGTGAACTGCAATCACAGATTAAACACCCACCTGGCAACCAGCTCCGAGACGGAGGCAGCTTTCCTGAGAAGAACTGCCCTGAGCTCTGGATTGCTCCTTGGAGAATGGCACAGAGAAGGGAAGGACTGAGCTGGCCTCAGCCTCTCAGCTTTTTCCATGTTTTCTGTCTGCTGGCATTGAAACAAGAGAGCAAAGGTTATGGTGTTGGATGTGAAGACTCAGGGAAAAGAGGCCAAAAGTCAGTGTGTCCATCTCCACTCAGGGGACCAGGGCATCAGTAAAGGGCTGTGGAACAAATGCTGTCTTCACAGATGCATCTGCAAACCTCACCACTGAAATTCACTTTTGAAAAACAAAACGGGGTTAAAGCATTGTGTGATTTAATTTAACTTGTGTCTGCATTAACCCATTTTGTTTTTCAGACAAAATGGGGTTAAAGCAGACACAAGTTAAATTAAATCACACTTAATGCAGGGAATTGGACTTTTCTACTCTGTCTACCACTTACCTCATTCTCTTAGATCCCCAAGTTCATCTCTATGACAGTGAGAGACGCGAAGAAAGAAAAGATGTGAAGAAAATTAGCTTTAAATAATTTTAAAGTTATTTAATGTAATTTGCATATGCATCATTAATTAAAATTTTCTGATGTTTCCAGTGTCACATAGACCTGAACCAGCTCTGGATTCAGACAGTTACTGGAGATTTAAGTACCCCTTGGCCTCTTCTGCCAAAAATGTTCTTGTTTTCCAGACTTCAGCAATGTGCAGCAGAAGTCTCAGGCATTGTATTTGCAGTGACTGATCTGACACTTGGAAGTACATTAGGTCATCTGGGGTTCATTTTCTGAATGCAGACAGAGCTCTGGGGACCTATAAGTTATATGTAATTGCTTTTTAATTACTGACACAGACATTTGAACTATGGGATTATTAAGTACTTGTATTTACATTTTGAAAGTATTTGTTCTAAAAGCCATGTTGCTTGTGAAAAAACGTTTCATCAGCAGTTTCTAAGGCTATGGTCTGAATATTATTCAGTGTCCAGTCATTGTCCACCCATGTTTGGGTGTCCACTTCCAGATGCACTCAAAAGGGATGGATTTTTGGGGGGATAAGAATGTCATTCAGCAACTTGTGAATATCTGCTTCCCTTCTCATGCCTGTTAAGACATCTGAAATAAAGACCAGGGGGAGGGAGATATATGTCTCATTAGTTGCTTTAAAGATTTCCTTTTTTTTTTTTTTTTGTTTTCCAGGTCATTTCCCATGGTGTTAGAGAAGAGACAGATCTGTCAGACCACAGGCTCCCACCTCCCACAGTTAAGGGGTTGTTTCCCATTTTTGCAGCAGTGTCTAACATTAAACAATTCCAGGTTAAGGGCCCTCCAGGGATTTACTTTGTGGCAAAATGAGCCTGTTAGGAGAGCAGTATTCCCTATCCCTCCTTTCCCTTAAATACAGGCAGTGGATGAAAGTACCCTTCTCAGCCCACCCTGAACAGTTCCCACAGCCAGCACAGCATCCCCCAAGTTGCTAAGGGTTTACAGGATTTTTCTGATATTAATTCGTTCCATCTCCTGTGATCTGGGAGGGGTTTTGGTGTAAAATCACTTACATGCTAGAGCTCTTCCCTCTGCCTGAGATCTGCCATTTGATAGTCTCCTTGGGGCTCTCCAGCACCACGCTGCTGGCTCCTTCCTCTCCCCCTCCTGTGCAAGAGAGGAGGCAAAGTCCCTTGGCAAAGCTGCAATTAAATATTAAAAGCTGATGTGCAAATGGAGATGGTGTTGAATTGGAGAGCTGACACTGAAGAGTGGAAGAGATGAAGCCTCCTCTCTCCTCCTGTCAGCTTTTTGCCAATTGTTGAGGTCTCATTGCTCCCCATAAAATCCCCTGGTAAGTTCAGATCCTGGCTGGGGCACCCACAGCCATCTAGACCCAAAGCTGGAGCCTGATTTAGGGGGGCAGCTGCTGTGTCCCCACCTTGTCTCAGAGTGAGCCCCACTGTAATGAGGGGATTTTTAAATGGATGCTTCTGGCACAGGTCATCCACCCATACTCCAAACCAGAGAATGTTTTCAGTTCAATTTGTGGTCCCCTGGGCTTGTGGCTTTACTGGGGAGGTTCTGCAGGAGCTGCAGGAGAGAGCTTCTCTCTGGGGTGTTAACAGCTCCAGGGAACACACTGCTCCTCCTGGCAAAAATGAAAGGCAGGCCAAGGTCCAGATGAAATGATTTGAAATAATTCACCATTAGGGGAAACAGAGGGCAGGAGTGTCTGAGGAGATTTGATTTAGCCAAAATCTAAGTTTGATTAAAGTCAGAATCTGGCAAAAGTAGCCTTCTCAAACTCTCGAAAAGCACCATGGCCACAAAAAGAGCTGCTTTTCACCTAACAATAACTGGGTTACTGCAAAGCTCTCCCTGGGATTTATTCTGCTCACGCTGGAAAGTTGACTAAGCAGCAAAGCCAGTGCACAAATAGGAGCAGATCACTGTGTTGGTTTATAATGAACAAGAAAAGGTACATTTGACATCAAAAGTTGGAAAATAATTTACCCAGAAATGACTAAGCTAAGCAAGAAACCTTTGAGATGGGAAGCCAGTGAGTCAGGGCAAGGCAGAGATCTGGATAAACAAACGGAGTGTCCATGTCATTGCTGTAGGAAATAATAGCTTGCACTTCTCCATCTGTTCTGATTCAGCTCTTACTGGAGCAAACCTCCTTGCTGAGCTTTTATTTCATCATCTAAAAAAACTGAGAAGTACTAATGGTTTTAATTCTCTGTCCTGTGGATAGATACAAGTTTGGTTCCACATGGTGGACTCTGCTCATGGTGTCAGTTGTGCTCCTTTCAGCAGTGCCTAAGACCAGCCTGGAGCTGAGCCCTGGCTTTGTACACGCTCAGGTTTGTGCCAGACATTCTCCCAGGGTCTCCCTGAACTGATGAACAATTCTTCTTGGAGGACTGTGCAGGATGCTGTGCATGGTAATGGGAAAATTCCAGTGACTGTAGCAGCTGCTGGATTATCAAGAGACAAACCTGATGGAGGACAAAAGGATTTTAATTTTGTGGGCAACCCAAAGCTCTGAAGCTGGGATGCATCCTTGATAGTTATTTATTTTAGTGGAGGAGGATTTGGCTGCCAGAATGAAACAATGAGCCCTGCAGTCCTTCCAATAGTGAGTAATAGAGGCTGCTAAAAGCCTCGTGAATTATTTTGGGGACTACTGCTCTCCAGCTCCTCTCTCCATAAAAGGGCTGCATGAAACAATTCCCTGCACAGCTCTGAGGCACCCTCACTAGATAAAGTGTGTTTTGAAACTGTTTTTGCCAGGATTAGAGAGCCTTAGGCTGATTCCTCAGCTACTGTCTCTGCTGGGGGGCCTTGCTCATCTCACTGTGATTTCAGCCTTTGCCATTAGCTGTGCTCTGGGTTTGCTCTGTTGGCAAGGATCTGTGGGAAGATGGGAAGGAATTCTTCATGCTGGGATGTTACTAGGAAGAGGGGCCTGAATCCCATTGATTTGCCTCCAGGTAGCAAATCAAGGCAGTGGGGGACTAGTTAGAGGATGGAGGGACTGGATGTACTAGTCCCCAAAACAACTTTTCTTTCAACAACCAAGGAAGGGAAATAATCACTCTTGAAGACCCCTGGCTTTGTGTCTTGCCTTGTGGGAAGCTGGAAGAGATACCTTCAAGAAACTGGAAGCTTTGCTGGGATGTGATTTTTGAGCTTCAGCAGTTCCCCCAGGTGGAGGACAAGGGGTAAAGAGGTGCTGTGAGGATCCTTCAGGTGCTGTGGTTCCCAAATGCTCTTTCCAGTAACCCTTGACATATTTGGGACACAGATTGTGTTCTGGCTGCTCTGCTCCTGTTCTCCAAGGGAGGCAAACAGTTCAGCACTGATTGTACCTCTGGAAGGGCCTTTCCAGATGTCCTTAACTCTAATTAAATTCTGGTGGCTGAGATAAAAAGAGCAGTCAGCCTCAAATACCTCCTCTGTTTCCTGCAGAAAGGTGGGAACAACCACATTACTTATGTGTGCCTCTATCCTGATGCCACCTGGACAGAAAAGGCAGCTGAGAGGTTTTATCCCAAGCTTCCTTTTCTCTCCTCTAGTGACAAACAGCCAAATCACACCCTTGTCCCTCAAACAATGTGGGTTTCCCTGCAGAATATGAGAAGGGTGGTAGAAAGTCCTCCAGATACTTCCACAGGCAGCAGATGCCACTTCCATACTCCTCCTTTGGGTCACACCTTCACCTGTTAGAATCACCCACCCTTCCTTGTCCCGTGATTGCATCCCAGGACTTTTCCAGGTAGGGGCTGCAGTTTTATTCCAGGCACTCTGAGACCTCACTGCCTGCCCAGGACATCTCCTGAGCACTACACTAAGAACAATAAACTCTGCTTTTTGGTTTTGTTTGCTGTAGTCAGATACTCTGTGGGGAGCTGGAAGGGGCGGTTTGGTGTCTCATTCCCTGCTGAAGTGCTGATCTCTCCAACACATGGACATGGACAGGGGTGGGCAGTGCTGCCTGCATCTTACCTGAGGCAGACATAGGGAATGCTGGCAGGGAACAGAGGCAGCTCACAGGGAACTTTGATCTGGGAGCTACTAATGGTTAACACAGACAATTATTTCTAGTTGTGTCCAACAGACTGACCTAAGCCCACACGAGATTTGTGCTGACCAGACAGGGACAGCAGTTTACATAATCACCTCTATTTTTTTTTTAAATGTCTTTTCCCCAATTGTATAATGTTGTTTTGATAGCTGTATTCCCACTAAAAACCTGTGTGTCCCTCTTTCTTTCCTCCCCATGTGCCCAGCTTTGTTGCACACAGATTTGTACTCTGCTTGTCAGAGGAGTGTGAGTGGGGATGGTGGGGTGCAAGCAAGCATGAGAGAATAAATCAGTTTGGGTGTGAATAGACATCTGCTATTTGATATAAACAGATTGATGCATAAATGGTTTTCTGAAAAATACTGATTGTGATGTTTGTTTCCTCCAGATTTGATCCTCAACCAAGGAATTCACAGCAAACTAGCTACAAGCAGTTGAGGGAAGAACCAGATTTTGCACTCCTTCCAGCACATTCTCCACATTTTTTGGGAGTGAGGAGATCCATTTGCCTGTGTGGCCTCAGGGCTGGATATGTGACTGCACAGCCAGATTTTAATCCTGCAGTTGAGGACCCTGTGCAGCTCCAGGGAGATTAAGCTCCCAGAGCCAATTCCTTTCCTTTGGTCTGCTGAGTAGGGCTCTGCACAAGCAGTTTGCTAAGGATGGGTGTATTAAGGGAGGAAAAATCCCTGCAAAGTCTCTGGTATTGTTTGCTCTCCCTGTCTCTGCCTTCTTCTTCTGGAGACTATCTGGATCCTCACACTCATTTCCATAATTATTGGTTTCATGTTACGTAACCCAAAAAAAAAAAATTATCTATCAAATGCACATGTGGAACTAATGGGGCTTATTTGAAAAGACCTGCCTTTGCATTTGCAGCTGGCACATTTCTTGGTCCATTTTAATGAGCTTCCACAGCCCTGGCACATGCTGGGGAGGGACCCCATGTGTCCCCACCCCGTGCCCCCTGGGATTGTGGGGCTCCAGTTTCACCCCAATATGTAGGAACACAAATGCCTGGTCTGTGGGAAGCATGGGAAAACTGCTGCAAGAGCCTTCATGAATGCACCTTCCCTTTGAATATTCCCTGATTGCCAGATTTTCTTCTGATTTTCTTTCATGCAGGGTGGAAAGCTTGGAGTTTTTGGGGGAACTTTGTAGTTGCTGGGTTTTATGGTGGCAATTTCCACTTCAAGAAGCCCCTGGCTTCCCCAAGGAAATGAAAAGATACAAAATTTTGAATTTTTTTGGACAACATGCTCCCAAGTTCAGGTGGTGGTAGAGTTGCAGGGATGGCCAAGGATGTAGGGCTCAGGGTATGGGGACATCCCAGGCCAACTCCAGCTCCTGTTTGGCCTCAGTAGGTGAAATGCAGCAAATCTTCAGTGGAGCCAAGATGTGGCTCTCAGGACATCAGTGTTACCATAAATCCACTCACCACCACAGGGTGTGTGAAATGAAGTTCATTCTGGGCTGTAAGATATGAAACACTGGTCCTGATACAGTGAAAAGGAGAGAAGGCTTCTGGTGCCCTTAGTTTAGAGTTTTAGGGTCTGATTTTGAGAATCAAATCACTGGCACAGCCTGTAGGACCTGACAGGGTTTGTGAGTAGATAACACCCTGAAATGCTGCTCAAATTTGCCTGTCTCGTGGTGCACAGGACCAAGCTGAGGGACAGCAGCAGGTCTGTTTGGTGTTTGATGGTTTTTGGTGGTGTGGGGTTGCACTCACACAGCCTCCATCTCCCCCAGGACCAGAGCTGGCCTTGAGCAATACCTGATGGTGTAGTACCTCTCTCCTTGCCACAGCAGAGCATCCCCTTCTGCATGAAAGAGAATTAGAGAATCATTTAGGTTGGAAAAGACCTCGAGAGCATCAAACCCAGTCATCAACCCAGAACTGCCAGGTCCACCACTAAAACATGTCCCCAAGTGCCACATCTACACGCCTGTTAAACCCCTCCAGGGATGGTGACCCCACCACTTCCCAGGGCAGCCTGTCTCAGTGCCTGAGCATCCTTTTGGTGAAGAAATTGTTCCAACCACAACCTCCCCTGGTGCAACTTGAGGCCGTTTCCTCTCATCCTATCCCTGTTACCTGAGAGAAGAGACCAATGCCCACCTCTCTACTGCTCTCTCCAGGCAGCTGCAGGTCAGTCATCTCCACCATGGCCAGATGATGCACCTGGATGGGCTCCTCTCAATACTCACAGCCTCTTGTGGTGCAACTCAATCCCAGGGATGGGAGCTCCCTTTCCTAAAACATGACTCATCTCCCCAAAATGCTGCTGCTTGAACCTTTCTTTGCCCTGCTCCCAGGTGGATTCTGTGCCCACTCCCATGGCTGTCTCCATCTGGGGGAATCCTGAGCTGAATCCACCCCTCCTGGACCCACAGATTGACCATGGATCTCCCATGCTGATGTTTGGAAGGGGAACATCAGCTTTCCCAAACACAGCAGGATACACTGCTGCCACCATGTCCGTGGATTAACAGCCCCCACTTTCCTGAGCTGCTCTCAAACTCAAATAACTGTCCCCCAAATCCCCTTAATTTCTCCCATACCTTTCCATTGGTATAGATCACATCCCCTAAGTCTTCACTCACTTGTCACAGCAGGGAAACTGCCTGCTTATGTGGAAGTAAGGAAGAAAAGAAGGAAAGAAAGGCAGAACTAGAGCTACCTTTAATTCTGAATACAATAAGCCCACGCAGCTAAAAGCTGGGTGACTCTCCTTATGCTGAGTGCTCTGCTCATCCCAGGCACTGCTTTTTCTCAAGGGAAAACCTCATCTTTTCAATTTTTAGTGTATTAACCATCATATTCTGGCTGTATGGGGCTGCAGTGTCCCTTCAGGCTGATCATGTTTTTATTTCACAGGCTTTTCCCTGTGAAAAGGGGTGATTGCCTGTGATGGTTTTATGAAAGTGTTTGGAGGTGGATGTTCCTTCCACCCTCTTTCCACCCAGCAAAACACAAAACCGCAGATTGTTCAGGCTTCAGTTTCTCATTGAAAAGTATCTTTTTTTTATTTCCCCCCTGGGAAGCTCTGAAAATTAAAACCAGCAAAAATACATTTCTTGTGAGGAGGAAATTTTTCCTGGCTGCCTCTAAGGCACCATGGGGGCTGCGTGTGTGTGTGTCTGCAAACTGCACAGTGTGCATACCCTGTGCTTTTGTACTCTTTGGGCAAATGTGGGGCAAAAGCCACACAATATAAGGCTTATCCCTGTTTTGTTTAAGGGCCTGGAGCATGCACACTGCTCTGATTGATGCTGAAGGAAGGAGAAAGGCAACAGAAGCCTCTCAGCATCCCTGGTAAACATGCCCTTGTGCACAGTTTGCAGTGTATTTTGCACAGTTTGAAAAGACTGCAAAGGTTTGGTGACCACAACTGTGTATATTTTTTTCCTGTGCCTGCACTAGAAAATCTTGGCAGCATAGACCCTTGTACCTGAAAATGCAGACTCAGAGGAAAGGGAGCAACTCTGGGAGATCTCTCTGAGCGGCTGCTGCCTGCCAGCCCTGACCACGAGCCTTGCAGCAAAGAGGTGAGAAATCTGCCAAGATCTGCCTGGGGAGTGTGAGCGAGGGTGTATCTGGGTGGGAGGGAGCTGCTCCCCACTCCAGGCTCGGCAGAGTGGGTGAGGAGCCAGGGAGCAGCTCAAGTCCTGCATCACTGCGCTGCTGCTGAAACCCCGGCAGCAAACCCGGCCTCCCTTGTCTCAGGAGGAGGAAAATGTGTGTTGCTCCGTCACTGTCAGCTGGGGCTGGCCCTGAGCACATCTGGAGCACAGTGGCTGCAGCAGCATCCAGGGATGCTGGGAGGTGCTGGGCACCTCCCCAGGGCCCGGCTCACACAGCCCTGCTCCATCCTCAGCCTCTCTCCAGCTGGCTGGGGCACTTGGCAGCTGCCACTGCCTCCCTCCTCTTGGTCCTCGGGCTCAGTTCCCTCCTGGTGCGTGGTTAGGAGCAGGGAAAGGAGTTTGAGCCAGGGGATGGGGAATGGGGTGGAATTGCATCAGTCTTCCATGTGCCAGGACTCCAAACTGCTCATGTTAGCCTAAAAACCAGCTTTTCTTTTTTTTTTTTTTTTCCTTCCATCAAGCCTAGTTTGACCTTCAAGATCAGACATCAGATGGAACCATAAGGTTGAAAGGTGCAAATGTTTGATATTTTTTGCAGTGGGCTGCAAGGGCTTGCAGACTGTAGATGAACTGGCTGGGTATCGGTTTTATTTCACTTTAATGCCTGCAAATCCTCACTGAGGAGCTGTATTCCTGAATCCTATGTAATTATCTTGAAGGTCTTCACATGCCAACCTTATGCAACTGTTAAGGAATAGATCTGGTTTCATATCTGCATGCATTTTGGAAAGATGCAAATAAGGAGGGAGCATTTGCATACCAAAGTAGGCTCCAAGTGAGATTTATTCAGCTTTATTATTGTTATTATTAACAGTGGCATGCTTCTGCGAGTCTCTGGAAGGCAGAAAAGGTAAAAATAAGAGATTGCTTCCAGCTCTTCTTTTTTCTGTAAATAGATTTGTGAAGCCTGAAACCACCCAGCCCGTGGAGCCACCGTTAACTCATAATACAGAAAGTGCTCTCTGGCCACAGGAAATGGTGCACTGAGGGATTTGGGGGCTGCCTGTGTGCATCCCACAGCTGCCAAACACACAGAGCCCCAGGGATGTCCCCACCAGGAGAGAGTGTCTGCCTGCAGCCACGTGGGGACACATGGAGAAGTGTGCAGCGTGTGCCCTCAGGAGCTTGTCGTGCCTCTGACGAGACAAAAACCCTCTGGGATATGTGGGCTGTTGATGGAGAGAGGTCAGAGAGCCCAGAGCACACACAGCAGGGGGAAGGCTGGGTTTTCTTTTTGTTAAAGCACATGCTTCTGCTGTCAGCATGGGAAACTCAGGGTTACCTGTGGATAAACTCCCAACTGCAGAGGCTCAAAGCTCTGATTCATTCTCCCTTCTCCTTGCTTGTGACCTCTTTGCATTTCTGAGCTTTGTTTCTCTGTTTTACAGCCCTGTTCTCTGTCTTGACTTAATGCCTGCAGAGGCAAATGCTCTAAATAGGGTGTTTGTCATGGGATTTGCACACATTTTCCATAATCAGTATTGGGTTGTTACAGTTTTTTCACCTCGAAGGACTGCTGCTCCCCTGACTTCAGAGGGTCCATTGTAAAA
>VXAX01006612.1:884868-897137 GCA_013399835.1 Leptocoma aspasia
CAGCCGAGGGTGCCCCAAAGTGCATTTGGGAAGTTTGTCCGTTCAAAGAAGGCAGACAATTGAAAATGGCAGGTTTTGGGGGGCTATCAAAGTGTTGTTTCTAGATAGGTGTTTTCCAAATAAATTTTTAACCATGGGGGTTGTCCTGAACCACCTGCCCAGGTGGTTCTGCCCTTGCATGGAGACCTGCATCCACCTGCTGCCCCTGATGCATCTCAGCTGAGTGAGCACAGGGGACAGAGACCTGGACATGGCTCCTGTGAAAACTGCTTCATACTTGGTTGGTTTTTTTTTTTTAATTTTAAATTAAATTTTTTTTAATTTTTAATTTTAATTTTAAAAGTTTAATAAAAAAAAATTAAGGTAATACAAAGTGGGATAATTAGGGTTAGGACAACAAAAAGCAAAGAATTATGGACGTTTGGGTGGTTTTATTTTAGGAAAAGCACAAAGCACTAATAAGGGTTACTCTTTAAAAGTAATAGCCTGTTGCATATTTATATTTTTTATATATGATTTAAATATTTTTCTTAAACAAAGGGTGTCTTCTGTTTAATCTCTGTTCTTCGCCTCATTGCACAAATTAATTCTCCTGTTTTAGGGTGTTTACTAAGGTAAAAATAAGGAGGCAATAACTTTTTCTTGGTGTCTTCGTGTTGTTTCTTTTAGGCAAGGAATTTCTTGGTTATCTTGTTCATTTTTAGAGTTAGTTACAAAAAGTATTTTACATTACATGGTTTCTATTTTAATATTATGTCTTAACAATAAAACTACATGTAAAAGATTAATATAGTACTACAAAAATTAATACAACACAACTCTCTAACATAACACACGTACTATCCATTCTAATATTTGTGAAAAGCCAATTATATAATATGCATTTTTCACAGCTCCTCTTACTGATGCTCAAGGGTCAGCCTTGCAAAGGTGTCCAGGGACAAGGCAGAGCCTTGGTCAGGCCCTTTTTCCATGGATGGAAGCCCTCAGTGGTACACACCTCCCTGCTCTCCCTGTACTTGAAGGAGCATTTTGCCAAGCAGAGAGTGGAGAGTGGGAGGTACTAGAGCAGCTTGGTTGGTTCAGGGCATAAAATCTTCCTTGGCAGATGCCCTAAGCCAACCTCCCAAACACATCCCACTCTGGAAAGGATTTAGAAGGCAAAAATTCTCTGAAAACATAATTGTAGTTTATTATAACTTTCTGAGCAGCTTATTTTCCCAAATCCCCTCAGTGCTGTCCCCCATCTGGCATTTTCCTGCCCACAGTTCTCTGCCTGAGTGTGGTGGGCTCCTTGCTGGGTGCCTTGGTGTTGTGATAGAACCCATTTCCATTCTACCCCTGCACGGTCTTTCCCACTGCGTTTACAGTAAGAGATGGAGCTTGGGTGTCACACTGGGAGCACCCCCTGTCCTCCACCTTGTATCCTTCAGGTAGCCAAGGTGTTTCCTACTTCTGCAGAGAGCGTGCGCCCACCTATTTTTGGGTAACGATCCCACGCGGCCTCCTCCAAGAACACAAGAGGGCGCCTCCACCTCATTTTTTGGGAACATTTCTTCAGCAGGATTTTCTCTTCGCCTTCACCCCATCAGCTGTGGAAGGTTGGGTGAAGGTCCTCGGAGCAGGGAACTTGTCTCTTTATGTGTTTGCAAGGCCCCCGGCTGAGGGGAGCTCCATCCTTGCAGCGTCTCCAGAGCCTCACACAGAGCAAATGAAATCATATTTATGTGTGTGAAACAGGGCTTGTTCCACTTCAGGATCTGGTGGATTTTCAGAGGATGTCTCAGAGGGTCTTAGCACTGAGATATGTCATTGGTTTTGATTATTCACTGTGAGAAACACAGGCATGTCAAGGCATTACTGCTGGCATCCTCTCTGACTGTAACAGAACTGACAGATCCAGGGGAAATTTGGTTTAAAAACAAGAATTGGGAGCCTTTGAAGGGAGAGGGAATGGATTTTGTACTCACTGCCCCACTGGGTGTGGCAGCAGAGGCTGTGCCGTGAGCACATCACACATCTGACATCCCCCCTCCAAGGAGGAGACAGAACAGGTAAGAAAACTGCCAGAGGTTGGGGAACCTGCCTGAATCTATTTAATCCAGGCCATTTCCTCCCTAGTGTTCTTCTCCTGAGAAGGTTGTTCCCTGCTGGTGGCTGTATCCCAGCCATGCTCTGGAGATGGAGAACACAGGACCCCTGACCCCCAGGCTGACCTGCAGTGCACACACACATCCCAGCACTGGCAGTGAAAGGAACCTTTTTTTTTTATTCACTGCTCTACTCAATGCTCTGAGTCTGAACAACAGCCTGAAAGTCCAGGCTGTAGAACAGGGGTTGTATATGGGCAGTCTTGGAATTACCTTCCTGTCCTAGCTCACTCCTGGGACTTGGAGTCTGCTTTCCCTCCTCCATCATCCTTCAAGGCTGTTCCTATAGAATCACAGAGTTAAGGGACATCCATGCATGGAATATGTCCCTCATTACAGCTATGACTACTGCAGCTGCACCTAATTACTAGCTCATAAATAAAGCCTAATTAGCCAGCACCCAACTTTTCTTCTGCACCCTTGTCCTATCACCTCTGTCCCAACACAGGGAAAGCAGTTTTCCCTTCAGGTGTTTGGACTGGGATGTTTTTGCTACAGAGCTGGCAGAAAGGGACAAAGTGTTTACAGCCACAGCAGGGCTGACCTGGAGAAGGCACAGAGTGTGCTGCCAGACACATCTCCTCATACAACCTGCAGGAGAAAATCAGAGTGCTGGGGTATTTTCATCACAACAGTAGGGCTTTAGGTTTACCTGAGGCTGCATAACCTCCAGGATATGGAGGTGGTGGGCTTTTGTGCTGGGTGACATTGGATGGGTTATTGCCTGGTATTAGTTTTTTTAAAGAGTATTGAATCCAGATACTTTTAAGATGCCTGTCTTTCAAAAACTGTTCTACGGGAGGAAAGGTCTTTCCTGCAAATCAGACCATTTTCTGATGTGTAAAGCTGTGTTCTGGAACAGGATGTTCCCCAAACACTAGTTACATGTTAAAGGGTTTTTTCAAGTGTTCTACTTTTTAAAAAGCAACAAAGGCCATTAGGAGAAAAAGGAACTAAAAGTGCTTGGCACCTGTGAAAATCAGAGTGCCTCTGTTTAGTTTTTCAAATATGGAGCTTGACACAGACAGGTTCTGATTTCCAAAGCATCCATAGATCCTTGGGGCCAGAGGTGCTGAGGGGGCTTATGAGCAGCATTGCTGGGTTCTGAAGCTGTGTGTGTCTCTTTCAGCCAACTACAAATGACCTAAACAGAACATTCCTCTCTGCTGTCCCAGCAGACTTTCAGACTCATGGACTGTGCTTAAAAACATGCTTAGGTCTCTTTAATGTGCATACAAGTCCTGCAAAACCTAAACCCTTCTACTGAATAGCTGATCCTTTCTGAAAGAAGGTTGGACATCTCGGTGTGAGAAATCAATGTGGTGAAGAGCTTTGTCAATAATTAGGCAAAAACTGCCTGGGCAACCCTTCAGATGTGTCTTGTGCATGAGGTATTGGTATTTAAAACTCCAAAATTCTCTGTCAGCAGAGAAATGTGGCCACATCTCCCTCTTTATATCCCTAATGCTATCTGTTGGGAGGATCTCCCCAAAGGTCTTGTCCATTTTTGCCTGGAGAACTTGTCTGAACCCTCCTTCTTTCTCCTAGGCCTCCACATTTTCAAACCTTGACCTTCACATCAGACAAGAAGATGTTGAAGGATTTAATCAGGGGAACTTGCACCTATTTGTTATAGTAAGGACCAGTTTCCTTCTGGGTCCTTTGAGGATCTATGTGCCCCATTTTAGTGACTTCTCCAGGAGAAGTCCTGCAATGTTTTCTTATTGTTGTTTTCACATTTGCAAGTTGCTTTTTCCCACCGGGCTCCAGACTTGTACAGGAAAACATCCCAGATCAGACACCACAGACCCATGGAGCAGCGTTGCTTAACGTGACCCATTTTGCAGTGTTTCCACCCCAATCTGTTCATGCCCCTTGTCACAGCAGGGTGGAGGCATTTTGCTCCACAGCTCTTGACAATTCCAACCTCTGCATTCCCAAGGACCTGCTGCCAGGCTCAGCTGAGCACAGATGTGAGAATGTGCTGCAGATATTCCCCACTTCTTCACCACATAAGGGAACACTGTCCTTCCTAATGCTGGGCAACAGGGGTAGTATGAATAACTTTCAGGATTAAGGATGAAATTTTGAGTCTTTCCCCTCTTCTGCTCACGGGCTTGTGGGCTGGAAAGGATTGTTACCATCTGAAGGGCTGGTGAAATTGGCTGCCCACTGTTCAGCTTGCCTGACTTGTTCCTGCAGCCTGTTGGCTGGGCTGAATGGATCTGGAGATCCAGCCTGGATGGAGTCCTCCAAACCAGGGCTGGAGAATGCTGGGACAGCCTGCACACAAAAACTCACTGCATCCCCACTCAATAGGGCACTCAAGTCTTCAGGGCTGGAGTCCATCTGGCCCTTCCCAGTCACTTAAGCAGAGCTTTCAAACACAGCTGCCAGGACTCTTCTGTGCTTTGTATGCCAAGAAAGTCCAGACCAACTCTTGTCTGCAAGGGACACGAGTTCGGTGCCTATAAACCATCCTCAGCAGCTGGGCTCAGCCAGGGAAACCTCGTGGATGTAGGGAAAACATGGGAAAGGTGGTTCTGTAGCCCTACCTCTGCCCTGGGAATTTGTGCAAGAGGAATAAGCTGGGAGATGATTTTAACAGCATCTTGGAAGTGAGTGAGGTTCTGCCAGAACATGCAGAGCTGCTGCATTGATGAGAGAGGAACCAGAGGTCTTGGGCACTGTGTTAGGATGGTACTTTGAAAGGTTCTCCAGGGTGTTCCAGAGGGAGCAAAACTCTTTGGCACTGTGTTGGGATGACTGCTTGAAACAACCTCTGAGGTGTTCCAAAAGGAGCAGAGCTCTCAGGAACTGTGTTGGGATGACTGAAACAGCCTCCAAGGTGTTCTAAAGGGAGCAGAGCTCTCAGGAACTGTGTTGGGATGATTGAAACAGCCTCCAAGGTGTTCTAAAGGGAGCAGAGCTCTCAGGAACTGTGTTGGGATGACTGAAATGGCTTCCAAGGTGGCCCATGGCAAGTGAGAGGCTCGGCTGTGACCCGAGAGTGCTCCTGGTGCCAGGCTTTCAGCGAGGTGAAGGTGCAGCCTGGGGCACCTGAATTCAAACCCCTGTGACCCAGATTTACCTCTGAGGTTGGCCACATGCCTGCTGTGTCCATGCTGCCTGGTGTGGCCAATATTGCCAGTTCCTGGCTGAAGCTGGGCCACCCTCCTCTGGTTGTATTTTGTGTCCCGATTACTCTCCAGCCTTCTCTCCTTTGTCCTGTCAGTTCACCCCTGCTGGGAGCTGAACCTCTTTCCAAATGCCTGGCTGGTCTCCCAGAAGCAGCACAACACCATTGTAATGTGTAATTAGGCTGGAATTCTCCTCCAACCCCCTTTTTTATTTAAATTACACCAATCACTGAGTATGCCAGAGGTTATAAACCCAAGCAGAAGAGACTTCTCACACCTTTTAGTATTTTAAAGGATGTAACCTTTTAGTATTTTACCTGAACACAGGGAAAATATCATCAATAATAAAGCCTAACACTGAAAGAGGACAAATCTTGGAAAGATGGAGTAGGGCAATGCTCCTCTTGTGAATGAGATGTGGCAAAAGAAGTGTTGAGTGAGTTTACCAAGGCCACCTGGCACAGGAAGAGTAAGAGGGATAAAAAAGTAGCACTTCCAAGGCCAGTCCTAATCCTTTGTCCCCTGGCCAACACCTAAATGACTCCAACATATGATCAGGGCTGCATCTTTCATGGACACTTATTCAAAGCAGACTGTAGCCAGACATCAAAACAATACAAGATGCCGTGCAGTAGTGCCAACCTGGATCTTGCCTGTAGTGGCCCAAGTCCAAGGAAAGCACTGAAGGATTTTCAGATGTTGGTTTAGACAAATCCCCAGACTCTTAAAGCTGACCATCTTTGATAACCTCTTCCACCAGCTGGGAAGTGGCAGCTGCAGCTGTAAGGCGGGTTACTGCAGTCACCCCTTCTGAAAACAGCAACTGTTTAAATTCATTAGGTGTTTTGACCTAATGTAGGATAGACAGATCCCATCAAACAGGCCAGGACACTTTTAATGCCCCACAGGAATAGTTACTCTCCCTCTTTGGTATCCAGTCTGCACAACTTAAATGCTCCACACCAATCTCTGCCATCACAAACACACCAAGCTGCATCTGTGATGGAATCACAGAATCATGGAATGGTTTGGGTGGGAAGGGACTTCAAAGATCATCTAATTCCAATCTCATGCTATGGGCAGGGACACCTTCCACTATCCCAAGTTACTCCAAGCCACATCCAACCTGGCCTTGGACACTTACAGGGATGTAGCAGCCACAGCTTCTCTGGGCAACCTGCTCCAGTGCCTCCCCACCCTCACTGTAGAGTTTCTCAGTGTAGCTCCATGTACTCCAGCTGATGATGTGACCATGGAGACAGAGAGTACCTTAAAAGGGAAGAGGTATTTCTAGGAATTTCCCACTTTGGCTGAAGATTTTAAGGGCGTTTAAATGCATGGGAAAAATACAGATATAGGCAAAAATGTCTGGAAAATGTCAGGTCCCCCTTATTCCCATTGCCTTGGGTTGGCCCTGTCCTCTACACTAAACCAAAACCAACATCCCCCCCAAAATGTTCTGGTTGGTTTAAACATCATCAGAGCAGCTCTTCAGCTGCCTGACATGGTTAGACTTCATCATGTTCCTTGTCAGTGTTAATCTAATCTATATTAGCAGCAAGGCAAGTTACTGTGAAGATAAAGCCAAAGTGCTAAAGGGCAACAGCCACATGACAATTTTTTTTCCTGTGTAGCAGTTCCTGTAGCAGTGACAGATTTTGGATTACAGGTCCTACTCAATGTCTGTCAGAAGGATGTAATTCTTGAGCTTCACCTGCTAGGAAGCACAGCTGAGATCCTCCTGAGTGCCTGAGCTGACCCCTGTTTTAGATGTTCATACATCTCAGCCCCCTCAGCAGACCCTGGTCTTCAGCAAGGAGGTGGTTGTCACACCAGTGGGGACTATTTGGGGACTCGGTGCCAGCTAACAACTTCACCTTGATGTCCCCTCTGCCAAGGATGTGAGTCTCTTGTTGTCTTGGTTTGACAAGACAGGAGTCTGTTAAGGAAGGTAAAAGCCTTCAGTGAACTGGAAAAGGTAAACCCCCTCCCTCCAAATTACCACAATTTTGAAATTAAAAGGCTCTCAGGCAAAGATATGGGAATAGGAATAACAGTTCTTTACTAGGAGAAATATATATACAAATGCAATTAGTACAAACAAAAACCACTGATAGAGTCAGGAACCTGGCCCCCCTGAGGAGTCAGGGTGTTGATAACAGTCCAGTTAATGGTAGCTGCAGTCTTCCTGGAGGAGCAGATGAAGTTCTGTTGAAGAGGTGATCCTGTAGAAAAGGTGTAGGTTCCCTCTGGTGAAATGTCCAGCGCTGGCAGAGATGGGCCTGGTCTTCCTCTGGAAATCCAGTGGAGAACAGGTGGTTCCTCTTGGAGAAGAGGCTGTCTGACGTCTCAGAAAATGCTGATTTTATGCGGGTAGGGGTGCTTGGCTCCTCCCTCTGGGCGGAGCATCTCATAATGGGATGATGTAATCTTATCAGTCATGCAGTGAGTCATTCAATGGCCCATTAACAGGAGATACCTCCCCGGAGGGAGACATTGTTTTTGGAAGAGATAAGGAAAACTGCCTAACTGATAAAAGATATCTGTCCCACCTTTAACAGATGGCAAATGGAATATGTGCCTATTTTGAGAGCCAGGACACTTGTGCTCTCTGCTTTAGGGTTATGCACAAGAAAGATCTTCAGATCTTCATCCTGATGAAGTTTGTCGTCTCTATCAAACCTCAGAAAGTCCCAGTCCTTAGGAAATGTCACCCTTCCCCTCACTTAAATTATGTGCTGTCACTGTAGGTTGTTGCCAAATCCAGGAAGGGCACAGTGAGAGTGGAAGGATAAGGGAGGGAAGTTCAAGGTCGATTTAGTCCTCCAAAAAGATTCTCATCATCCAGAAAAGGAGCAAAGAAGAGAGTTTAGGAGGCTTGGTAACTTGTAGGTCCCAGATGCTGCTTAACAGCTCATGGCACTCAGTGACTTCCAGGCTCTTCACAAGTCCCTCACCTGGGAGTCTGGACATCCCACAACACAGCCTGGGTCTCTGCTCCAGATAATAGAACCTAAAACAGGACCTGGTCCAAGTGTCATCTTAGTCTGTGAATTTCTTCCTTCATCTCTGGATTTTTTTTTTTTTTTTTTTTTGCTTCTTTGAGAATACTCTTATTGAAATGAGAGGGATTGTCTTGCAGGGTGTTTATTATAAACTTTTGAGGAGTACAGGTTTTATCTGGAGCATCACCAGAGCATGTTGCAGTGTGTTGACCCTGACTGGATGCCAGACACTCATCAAAGCTGCTTTATCACTCTCCTTCTCAGCTGAACAAGCTTCTGTGGCTGGGCCTGGCAGAAAGGAAATATGGATGGGAAGTCCTCAGCTGTAATGCACATTTTTGTCCCTTGGTGCAAACCAGACTGGTTTTCCAGCGTGCTTGAGTTATGCATCACCCACAGCCAGTCACAAAATGACACTGGACCTTTCCCAAGAATAAATGAATTTTAAACATACTTCTTTTTTAGTGAAAAACGAGTGGTTTTGCCTCAATTCCTGTTCCATCAAGCACATCTGCTGAGCACTGAAGTCTTGAGCTGAAAAATGGGCCTCACCTCTCAGAAATCTTCTTCCCCAATGTATGAGACAATTCTGTGTTGGGTCTGATAAGAGCAACGTTGGTATATTGGTGTCATGACTTGATCAGGGCCATGATATTGTTCTTTAGGTGAGAGCTGGCTCTTAGTGGGACCTCTCTGTCCAGGCAGTGCCAGGTAAATATCCCCAGATGGAAAATTAAAAGTCAGGACATTGAGGCACATGAAGCTGGCAGAGAAAAAATGTGAAGATAGAAGACAAACAGACAAAGTAAACCCCACCCAGCATGTGCTCCAGCTGGGTGAATTTAGGCACCTGTATTTTGTTTTTGAGGTACTGTAAGTGGTTTTGAAGTTGAAATGCAATTCTTTAGCTCTGAGAAGATGCCTATGACAACCTCGCTTCTTTACAGCCTAAATAATTCTTAGGGCTCTTGCACAGCAGGCAGAGTATCAGAATATCTCAGAGATGTACCACATCTCTTGAAATTCCTGGTATCTCCAGGAAAGCAAAAAGAAATGGAAAGCCCTGCTCTGATTATTTTTTTCCCAAGCCATATCGGGAACTATTTTCTCTATTACAGTTCCTGCTATAACATTTATAATCATGTCATAAATGGGGATGAGGATTTATTGCAGGGTCCTGTACATCCTGATTTGGCTGGAGACTGTTCCATGAGACCAAGGACATTCCCACTATCCTGAAAATAACCCTTGGGGTTCTTGGTTTTAATCAGGACACGAACTTTCTCCTGGATCTCTTGAACTCACCCCTGGGAACCTTCCCATCACAGCAGAGCTCAGCTGTGGTGTTGGCTCCAGTTCTAGGGACATAGTCTGATAAAGTGTGAGCCCCGTGTCCTGGCACCTGGTGTGGGTGTCACAGTCCATGCACCTCCACTTTTTAACACTTTTTCAATCTGTTATAAACCAATCTAAAGAGATCAAACCATTTTGAGGTGCCCATTTTGATTGTCACTGCTTGTTGGCTCTGCTCTGGAGAAATCACCCTTGATAGATGAGGCAATTACCTATTTCTTTTTTAGCTACATGGACCATGAAGTGGAGCAGAGAAAAGTACTCCAGATAGGAGCAATACTAATGATTCTGTGTTTGATGGCTTGATGACAAAGTCAGCTCTCCCTAGCTGGGGGTGACGGGGAGAGGAAAGCTGTGCTGCTCCTGCTGAGGGGTGTAGGGGGACATGCCAGGGGTGTGGGGCTGGGTACATCCTCACATGTACCTGCTCGAGTGACAGATGCCCTAAAGCCCTGTCAGCCTCAACAGAGCTCAGCCTGCTCACAGCCACAGAGAATCCATCACCTTGCACTGGGAATTCTGCTGCCATTCATCAAGTGATATCTCAGCTGTGACTACTTGTCAGAGAAATTTTACTGAGGATGCTTTATCCCCTTACAACCTCCACTGGACATCTTGATTTACAGCTTCCAGCTCTCAGCCCAGATAGAGGAGGTGATGCAGCCCAAGCAAGCTGGGGAAATGCTGCTGTCACCCACTCGTGGGAAGGCAGCAAGAACTGCCTGCTTTCCTTTGTCCCTGGGACCATGGTGGCTCAGAAGTGCTGGACTGTAACAGGAGGAAAGAGGATTAGTGTTGGGGAGCAGCTCTCTGCCTGTGCCTCATCCAGCACCTCCTGCACATCGATGTCCTGTGCATGGCATTACAGCAATTTTCCCTTGTGGGCTCTGGGAAAAGGCCCTGCTCCCTTTGCTGACCCCTGTTTCCTCTTCACTATTGCCGTGGTTTGTTCATTAACAAAGGACTCTTGACAATAATATTAGAAGGCTAAATATGATTTATTAACATGACTCTATAATTCAGAGGATTTAGGGTTATTATCTGCCCAGCAAGGAGCATCTGAAGCTCCTGCCTCAAGCTTCGTCTAAGGAATGTCAGAATAGCTTACACAATCAGAGATAACAACTTTTCACCTCATAGGTTGAGAGGAAGAGAAACCTTTATTTCTCATTATCAGGAGACAGGTAGAGAAATTCAAATGTCTTTGAAACACAACACAGATATTTGTTTACAGAAACTTCTACAGAGTAAAAGACAGTAAAAATAATGGTTTTCCATGGGAAGAATTTTTTACAGACTTGCATACAGAAAAACTTATAATATGTTCATGTAATAGTTCACTGTCTCGTTCTTGCTTTGCCCTTTGGCAGAGGGTGAGTGACTCTGGCTCTGACTCCTCCTCCTGCTTGTGGAGGCTGGGCTGGGAGCAGGGCAGAGATGTTCCATCTCTGGTTTCCCCTCGGGAGGCAGAGGCTGTGTGGATGTGGGCTCTGCCATGCCCACACATCCATGGGCCACAGCAAGGGGCTGGGGAGTGCAGCCCCACCACAGGCACCAAGAGCCTCTCTGTGGCTTTGCATATCTGCAAACCTCATCCATCTCTGTCCCCTCTGGCTCTGGCACAGCTGATCCCACACATGCCTGTCACATTTCCTGGTGGATGTTGGTTTATGCAGGGGCTGGAGCAGGCTGTGGGGAAGTGGCTGGCCAGGGCAGGGAGGAAGGAGAACACCACCACTGTATTCACAGTCCTCTGGGGCAGGTAGGAAGAAGATGATTTTCAGCTAAAGGGTAGTAAATATTAATTTCACATCTTCCAGTATGACTAGCACAGTGTTTGCAATTCTCTAAAACCACAAGGCAGATTCCCTGCTCCCGCTGGAGGCACAGGTCAAGCCCTTGTCAGCACCTCTGGGCACAGCCTGGCTCTGTAAGTACTCCTGTATGGCTTGTGGTGAGCCAAAAGCCTCACAGAGAGGCAGGATAGGTTAATTCAGCCCCAGAACAGGTATTGCCACTGTGTTGGCTATCTTTGCACAGCCCTGCTCAGCCCACAGCATGGGGTGCCCTGGCTGAGAGCTGTTTGTGAGACACTGTGACCCTCTGCCTGCAGAATCTGGGCTCTGCTGTACTTGTATCACTCCTGAAGAACTCCTGAGAGAGGGGATGAGTCAGAAGGCAGCTGAGAAGGAGCTAACATGAATGACCAGATTGTATTGATAATCAGTACAAACCACATCAGGTATGCAGGACATTGGGAGCAGGGCACTGATCATTATTAAAAATCCCCATTCCTTTATTTCCTTACCCAGGTGCAGGGTGTGAGGAAGTATTTCTTGGCATGTGTTTGGGCCATCTCATTATTCACAAATGACAGAGTGAGGCAAAGGGAGTGAGTTATGTTGGCCTTTGCAGACAAGTAGCAATAAAATAAGTTTATGGTACCGCCTCCTGTACCATCACATATTTATGTCCCATATTTGTCTTGCTTTTCTAGCTGTTTATGCTTTCTTGTCTTGCAAGGCCATCCCACCTCCATTCCCTGAGACCCACAAAAGGATGAATTCTGATATGGCAGCTTGTGCTGGGCAGCACTGGAGTATTGTTGTGGTCCATGCATT
>VXAX01006613.1:0-39042 GCA_013399835.1 Leptocoma aspasia
CTTGTGCTAGTACCAGTCCTAAGAAAATCTCTCATGCAGAAACAGACAGGAAAATCTGAAGGAGTTCTTCTCACTGCCTAACAAATTCTCTTTCTCTTTAAATATCCCAAGTTTTCTGGTGTGAAGGCCACCCATGTCCTGGGGTGGATCAGGCCCAGCATCACCAGCCAGGCAAGGGAGGGGATTATCCTGCTCTGCTCTGAGCTGGGGCAGCCTCACCTTGAGTACTGGGGGCAGTTTTGGGTGATACAATACAATAAAGATATTAAGCTATAAGAGAGTGTCCAAAGGAGGGCAACAAGGATGAGGAAGGGTCTGGAGGGGAAGCCGTATGAGGAGCAGCTGAGGACACTTGGACTGCTCAGCCTCAGGGAGACTGAGGACAGACCTCACTACAGTCTATAATTTCCTCATGAGGGGAAGAGGAGGGGCAGGTACTGAGCTCTTCTCTCAGTAGACAGTGACAGGACCCCAAGGAATGGCCTGAGGTTGTGTCAGGGGAGGTTTAGGTTGGATATTAGACAAAGGTTCTTCCCCCCGAGGGGGGTTGGGCACTGGAACAGGGTCTCCAGGGACGTGGTCACAGCACCAGCCTGGCAGAGTTCAAGAAGTGCTTGGACAATGCTCTCAGGCACAGGGTGTGATTCTTGGGCTGTTCTGCACAGGACCAAGGGTTGAATTCAATTATCCTAATGGGTCCCTTCCATCTCAGCATATTCTCTGAATCTATGAAGTTGCATTTGTCCCTTTCATATTGAGTTACAGAAAAAGATTGGTGTCTGCAGATAGAGAAAGCTAGAGGTCAGTGTGGTAAGTAAGAAAGCAAAGATAACCCCTGAGCAAAATCAGCATCACAAAAGGAGGCAATGTAACTAGCATCCTTTGAGAGCTGTCTTTTAGTTCCCTTTTCAAATAACCAAATGCATCTGTATTTACTGATGTAACTTTTATCACATGTGCAGACTGACTCCCAGATATGCTCCCTTAGATCCACAGATGTTTTAATTGATCTACTGCTCCACAGGTTTTTGCTGAAAATACATAGGCAAATGTTTTAGTTATGCTATCCAGAAATGTGCTGGTACACTTCACATGTTACAGAAAGATAAAATACTCAGGAAAGAGTAACAAGATTTAAAGTTTGGGAGAGTGATAGGCTTCTGAGAACAGTGAATTAGAAAATAAGAGAGGGATTATTTTGTCCTGCTTCTTCTGCTGTCAGCATGATGCAGAATAAGACACCAGCTTTCTGTTTCCAAGTTATGGGAATGCTAGTTCCTTTGTTACAGTTTGACTGTCAAAGCAAAGTAAAACCAGGCACTTTTGTCATTTTAGTATCATTTTTCTCAGTAATTCTATTTTTCCACACAATGTCATCCATGAGCAACCCAGTAGGATTCAGGTTTTAAACTCAGAGAGTAATATCCCAAACATTTTTTCTGTTCTTTTTGGTAACACAGACTGCCAAATTTTACCCAATGACCTGTGAGCCAATACTGTGAATTTATTAATGAAGCCTGTTTTTCCTACTACCTTGTGTGATGTTTGACAAGACAGATTCTGTGAATGGCAATATTAATGCCATCCAAGTTCTGCTTACAGGTACCTGTTTAGCAGCTAAAACAAACAGCCAGAACTTGTTCACTATATACTTAGACAAATATGTCTAGTTTTGTAAAGAAGAAGGTATTGATCTGATTTGAAAAGGTCGTGAGGGAAAATAAAATGGGTTAATCACCATACAATACATGGGACAGAAATTAGATGGAAACAACCTGGTCTCCACCCTAATTTTAACAGCAACTTATCACAAATATTCTGTACTTAAAAAACCAAATCACATTAATACTAACATGGTACTTTATCATCACCGCTAAATAAGCGTATATAACCTTAAAGATAATTTTACTGATTGCAAAGCATTGGTATTTTTTGCATTTTGCTGTGGGTCATCAATTCTATGGTGGACTTATATCACTGTATTTCAGTGGGTTTATGTCAGTGTAAAGAAACAGCTCACAACTGTTGCTGTTGCACAGTACACTAATTTCATTTACTGTTGTGAAGTCATTCGTTGGGATTAACTTCTCTGAAAAATAACATAGCTAAAACCAACAAGAACAATCTATTACAGTGGATCTTAATCACAAATCGCAAACATCTTGACAAAGTCTCGTTACCGTCACTGTAGGAAAAGATCACTTAGAGTTTGTTGGAGGTCTGGTATGCCAGAGAACAGCCGTCACTCTGTCTGGAAACTTACTATGCTACCATGCACCATGCACGGAAGACAAAGATGTCATTATTTCCGAAATAGATATTGGAGTTACACGTATGAATTCATATTTTCATGTGTCTTTGCGTGGAAAGAATCAGTTGGAGTGCCAAACACCAGCCATCTACGCTTCCTCAGTTCCAAAGACGAATTGTATCTGTAGGCTGAGACAAACCAGTCTGGAAGAAACTGAAGACAAAAATAATTTGTTTAACCAGGTTCTCCTAAATAACAGGCTCCATCAGCTACTATTTATTTTTCATTATCTCTGTAAACTTCACTGTATTTCTGACGCTTCTGCACTTTTTCATAAAAATCTGTCCTAAATATGGAAATTCTTCTTGAATTGCCCCAGATGAAGACCAGGAAGCGATCACCAGAAAATCCTGTATTATGTATCGAATTAGTCACTCTACTGCAAATGTGTCTGACAACTGCTTTGGAAGAGCTGGACATGGCCAAGTGTCTAATGGCATAATTTTAAATCAATGGGATTTGACTTTCCATTCCTGAAAGTCCAGCACTGTTGGCTCTCTTGATAGCGGATCCAAGCATGTAAAGGGCTCCAATCTGTGTGTCTTCTTAAATGCAGTGACATGAACCTAAACTAGTCACAGAGGCTGATATTTCTTCTGTGATGATGGAATATCCTCCTAGGTTGACAAGTCAGAGTTGTCTTAGTTTTTTGAAAAGTCTGCCAGAAAATACTCCTAGCGTTGTCCAATGCCACTGTTATTATATTCTTTCTTACTTCTTTATTTTTCATTTCTCACTCTCACTTCTTATAAATCAGAGCTGTATTGATCATCATCATTTCCAAAGGATAGCTAATCACACACAGAGAAAGGAAAAGTCAGGACAACATTTTTTCATAGATTGCAACTTTTCTGTTGCTTGTCAATGAACTCAAGTGTCTAATAAAAATTGTAGGGTTCATAATGATTTCAAGTGGATGAATCATATTCTAAGTTAGAAATCATGGCAGAAATTGTTCATGAAAATTATACCAAAATTGAGTAAAAAAAATTACCTGTGCTCCCACTTTCAGAGAGCTTTATAGCTCAGTGACTACAGAGCAGCCTCAATCACTTAAAAAAGACCTTATTATATTTTCTGAATATATAGAGTTTATTTCTGTATTTTCAAAATTTACTTGTCTGCTGTCTCTTGATTTTACCCTAAAGAAACAAATTTGTTTCCTCAGCATCCCTACACTCATCTGTTTGGAAAAATTCTAAAACCTTTCACTAAAATGAAAATATTCAGCAGTCATAATTCCAAAATTTCACTAAAATGAAAATACTCAGCAGTCATAATTTCATTTTTCAAAAATGAAAATATTCAGCAGTCATAATATGTGCGAGGACAAAACCAGATTTTCTCCCTTAAGCTTCAGCACTTGTGTGACAGTTTCAGCTTCTTCTATGGTCAATGGAGAGTGACAAGAGCTTTCCATCATTACACAGGAAAAGTTTGTCACCTTACTTTTACACCACTGATGCCCATGCAACAAATGTCACTCATAATGTAGAGTTTATTTAAGGGAGTCCACACTGGCTTATGAAGTACTCTGAGAGCAAATAAAAATATTATCTTTATGCTTGCTCATACTAATAGTCTCTGTCATTTTCTTGAAACACCTGTGGAAAAGAACATAATTTTTTCTACACATTCTTTTATTTTTCCTCTATCTGCCACATTGGTATAATGAGGCAAAATTTAAGTTATCTGTAATATGACCTTACGTTTTTTACTGTCACGGTTGTGTTGTGAGGATGTTTTCTTTTATCCTAGGAACTGTTGCCAAGACCATACATAATACAAACTTTTTTTTTGTCCCTCCTCTTTGAACCTGCCATGAGGGTGCTTGAAATATCTATTTGAGTTGCTGGAATTCTCTTGGATTCCCAGAATCTTTGCTCTCAGCTTTCTCTCTTCCTGAAACAGAAGACTAGATTTTGTTAAAGTATATAAATGTCTGTAAAGACTATAGCGCTTTAATAAATTTCAGTGTGTTTGTAAATATATGTACTTTCAGGAATGAAAATATTTTATGTACTTTCAGAAATGGAGAGCAAGGAATGAAATAACCCACACTTACTACAATTCTTGACAGATTCAGTGGTCATACCCAACATCTGATGGTTCACAGATTTGTATACAACTCTAGCTAAGTGTAATAACATTGTGTTACAAATTCTTGCTTCTTTTTCAGTTCTAGCACTTGTGCTCTTGGCTGCAAAATGTTCCATCATCAACCATAGGCTTGGTAAGTGTACAGTCTGCTAATTATAGCACTCATTTTCTTAGGAATTGAAAAAGATTAATGAAAATCCCTGAAGCTGAGATAAGCTCAGCTGCCATGCTGAACAAGCATTCCCACCACTGCAGGAGTGAATGAAAGGCAAGACTTTAAAGTCCATTTAAAGTCCCCCAGAGTACCTTTGCATTTCTCCCATATTTCTGACAAAGTTGTAATAATTTATTGATGATGTGGAATACTGTGACTATTTTCTATTTTTTTAAATGTACTTTTTCTAGTGGAAAATACTCACATTTTTCTTGGTCTCCCAATGTGCACAGATGACACAAGTTTTTAAAATTATTATCTGCTTGTGAATTTTAAGACAGTTCATCTTTTCTCCCTAAACACTTCACTATACTCTTCAGAGACTTTAAATCATGAAGCTGTGGTGTTAAAAATCATAGACTTTTTTTGACCACTGATATGATTAACTTTTTCTTTGTCATAAATAATATCACATGGTCTACCTAAGGAAAGGTGGTTTTGTATCTTAGTTATGCTGGTTCGTTTTGTTCCTCAGGCCAGATTCTAAAGGGTAGGATCATAGTGAAGAGTTATATGTGCAAAAAAAGACCTAATTGGCTGATTTTTTTGAAGTTAATACCACATCATAATAACTTCACCTCTTTCAGATGCACAACTTGAAGCGCTAATTAAAAGATTTACTCAATTTTTTGCTGTTAAAATCATCATAGCAATCACCCCTTAAACAATCTCAACCCAAAACATGAAGGAGCACATATTCTTAGTTGCTTTTACAAATCAAGCATGCATTGTAATAATCACCCTGCTTACAGTGTTGACTTTTGTAGCACACATTATTTGATAAATGCTTCATCTTTGACAGAGATATTTTAGGAACTGGTAGGGAACTCACTGGGGAAGCATCGAGAATTAAATTTTCCGGTGGTACTCACCTGACTAAATTAAATGAAAATGTCTCAAGATTAGAGTTCCCCTTTGTACAGAGGCATATAGGAACCCACTGGATATGGTTCCTCTCATCTTCAAGCAGACACTGAAGTAATAGTGATAGCCATGTTCTGCTTTCCCCTGTCTGGTATGGCTTGGTAGATATTTATATAAAAATGTTTATAATTAGGTGGGATAAAACCTAGCAACTGCCTTTGCAGATAAATCCCACAGGACTGATCCACAGTCCACCAAAGTCCATGCAAGGCTGTTTATTCAGTTCTCTGGGTCAGAGACCATTCCTTTCTTATATATTTCTTAATGAAAGATATAATGAAATAAAGAGTAAGTCTTGGATTTCTTGAGCTCAGCTGCCAGAATTTTCTCAGAATCCTGGCACAGCTATGGAAATACATTAGGGATGTCAGAAAGCATTTTCTCACATTAGTCATTGGATGTACATTTGGATATTTGCCATTTTCATTTCAATCCTTGATTTAGCAAGAGAAAACCAACTAAATCAATTTTTTTTTATTTATTTAGTAAGGGAAAACACTGTTTTAACATATGGAAGCCTTGGAAACATTCCAGGAAAGGAAAAGGTTTGACTGAAGACAGGCACATACTGACTACACTTCCAAAGTATAGCTTGGGTAGGGATGTGTGACTCTGACTGCTCAAAAAAAATGTAACCAATGCCTGTGAAAAAGCAGCACTCACTTGTGTTATCAGCAGTGTTACAAATGGTTCTGTGTAAACATTATACATATGGCTATTGGGTCACACAGAACACAGAAGGCCAAGGTTTCCACAGACAGAAACAGATGTTCTGTGTCACCAAGAAAGTTCTCAGAACATGGCATGGCCAGGGCTCTATGAAGAGATCAGGAAAATACATGTTAGTGCCAGCCAAAAAAAAAAAAAAGTTCTGTTTCGAACCAGCCCCTGTTTTGAATGATCAAATGCTATTTCCACAAAGAAAATTGCTGAGGATTTATGTATATTTCAACTGTAGTTGAAACTTATATTTCTTATATATTCTTATAAGTTGAAACTTATATTTCTTGCAGTTGAAACCACTAACTGCAAGAAATATTACAAACCTGAAGACTCTTGAGGGATTATTATCCTCAAGTAGGCTAGGTCACACTTCTAGCTGCTGTTTCAGCATTTAATTACCCAAGCATATTGATCTGGATTTGGAGAAGTGAGAGAAGGTTGAACTAAAATCATGTTTCACCTTGATATTGCTGTATCCTTCTGAGACCTGGAGGTCATATCATTAAAGAGGTTATTTTCATGTTAGTTACAAAATTGTTTTGAGCTCCCGTCAGGGATGCCGTTGTGCTAATACTGGCTGTAAGAGATCTCTAGAGCCTTTAAATTGAGATACAATGGCTGGTAGGAAAAAATAACAAAACTTGTTTTATTTTGTTAACAGAAGATCATATGTGATAAAATAGCTATTAACTGTAAATAAATATCTTTGTGCAATTTTCCATATCTGATGATAGCTTTCATCAATTTTGTTTCAAGATCAGTACACCCCATATGTATCAATAGCACACTGTCTCTATATGAATAATTATCACTTATTAGTGAATGTCACATTTTCAGCTGCTGACTAGAATTTGTAAGCATTTGGCTCTGATTTTAGCAAAAAATCTTGGAGACTGTACAGAAGTTCTGTTCCTTATGTTTTTATTAGATAAATAAATCCATTAAAAGGATCTAACAGATGGTCATTATCTTCTTAATAATGTTCTATTATTCATGCAAATATACCATCAGCATTATATGTTGGTCACAGGAACCAAGGCCATGATTTAAATAAGCAAGTAAGAGTTTGGAGTGTCTCTGCTTCTGTGTACAGAGCCTGAGAAACATGGCAGAACCTCGCTGTCAGGAAATGTGTTCAGGCCTTTCCAAACATCATGCACCACCAGAGCTTGGCAGCTTGTCTGTCTGGGCACTATTCCTTCTCTGTGAACAACAGTCTTGGCTATTTAGGTCAGTCATGTCATTTTCAGGGAACTGGACGTGGAATTTTAGAATGTGGAATTCTGTCCTCTGCTGGACAGAATTACACTGTGAGTTACGCTGAACAGTATTTGTTAGCTTATTATCTTTTCCAAGTTGGTCACTTTGTGTGGCAAAAAGAGAGAATGAAACTCATGTGAATTTATATTAGAAACACTGGAGAGCACTGAGAGCCCACACATAACACTTCTTGACATCCTGTTTAAATTTCTGTAGGTATTATTTTTTGGGGAACATGAAACTCCTTGGACAGTTAGGACATTTCTGGTCTCATACCAATAATACCTCCAGCTGAGGGACAGGAAATCCAAATTGCTCTTCAAATTAAATCACGGGAAACCTTGACTCCTTGCTTGTCTCAAGCGAAGTTAATGGGAAACAGACGCACATTCCTGTCAAAACACAAAGTTGTATATTTATCTACTGCTGGCTTATCTTTCAGTGTCCTGTGCTAAAATTATAATATTCACTTCCCCCCACTCCTCCTCATCCCCCTCCCTTAGTATTTCATTTGGTTAGTATGCTTTTGCAAAACACTAATGAAAATAAATTATCAATTTGTATTAATACTGATAACTGATCATTACTGGCAAATCTGGATCATTAATTTCATCAAAAATTAAATTTGTGTGCTCTAGGAAACACAGTGACAAAAGTACCATTCATAATCTAAATTGATACAAAATTATGAAAACCATAATCATCGGATGTAACAAAATACTCAGTGTAGACTCAAATAAAATATCTGGGTTTGACTCCAATTTTGGTAAAAGAAATGTTCTCCTGACACAAAAAGAAGACATATCTATGTTTTTAACAATGTGCCTGCCCTCCCTTCCACCCCAATATGAAACTATGCCATCCATCCTTTGGAGCTAGCATTCCAGTTGCACTGAAAAGGGGTTAAAAAATTGTTTAAAAAATACTCTTGCAATGTTAAAAGCATTTTGGAAGAGTTTCATTGATTGTTCTCCTCAGTGTTTACTAGAGTCAGCAATGATCAGGCATGTGCCATAGAGGAAATCTGGAATGGAAAAAAAATTCCTTAGTGAACTAAGTCTTTGTGTAATAGTTTGTAGCTGGAAAAAGAGAGAAATCTCTGTGTCCAGGTTAGTACTACATTTTATAAGTATAGTCCATGCAGCTTCCAGTTGTGGATAAGTAATGGCCCAAATTCAGTGAGATCGTCCTCACCCGCAAGCATGTAACTGAAAGATTAATCAGGCCTATTAATATCTTCTTACAGGCCAAATCAGGAACTGCTCAGAACACTGAATGTCTCAGTGCTGTCCTTAAATGTGTTTTTACTGTGATACAAAAAAGCCAGTGTTTAAAATCTGTCATTTCTATAAACCTGACATTCAACAAGCTGTATCAATTCACAGCATGTTGGCTTGTGCTTCTCCTCTCAGTCCTCCTCCCTTGCATCTCCCACATCCTCAGTGCACTTGGGGTTAGTAAATTTACAGTTTACCTGCCAGCTGCCAGTGAAGAAGTGCCTTGGCAAATGATCAATCCTACCTTCCAGCTTTGAAAGGAATATGCTCGTTCTCAAGTCCTTGTTACTTCCTAAAAATCTGTGACATCTTAGAAGAATGGTGCTGGCCTGGAGCACATGTGCTGGTCTCAGCAGAGTCAAGCTCATGGTCACACTTGTAATCTCCCATGCTTTGGCTGAGGTTACTCCGAGTTTATATCCATTTCACTTCTTTGCATCTTAAAAACATTGGCTTAGTCATCCCTGGAGACCTTGGGCTTTGCAGGATGTGGAGGAGGAAATGGACTAGTAGAGCTAATAGCTCCCTTGGAAGCGTAGAAATTTATCCACGATCTTGATGAGGAAGGAATGAAAACAAACAGCAAAGCAAGGAATACTTTTGCAGTGCTGTCTGCCTCTCAACCACCAACATGCACAGGCTCACTGCGAGCTCCCTGAGAAGACCTCCTCGCCCTTCCCAGGGGCTATCTAACTTGCCCTTGGCTGACTTCCTCCTTTGTGACTCTGCACCATGGACTTTGAGGCAGTGACAACACTGAAAACTGAACATATCCCTGTGTTATTATTTATATTGTTCCTTCCCTATCTCCTTCCAGAATGTATTTTTATAATCTTCCGCTGTAATAGCCTGGTTTGCTAAATGAAGTTTTTTGCTTTCAGCTACAAAGTAATTTTGCACTTAAGGAAATTAAATAGAAACTGCTAAGTTTTATATCTTCATTGCCTTACTGGCAGTAGGCCTAATGTAGCAAGTGAAACACTTGTCATTAGGAAATGCCATGATAGAGGTTTAAGACAATCCTTTGCACGTTGTGTCACTGAGGAGAAGTGTACAGAAGAGGACTGCAGTCATCACGTCATTAAATGCTTGCCCTCAGGGAGAAAAGGAAGCATCACATCAGCACAAGATAAAATCAGCACAAGTTAAAATCAGCACAGGTCTCCCACCATTAAAAGCGCAGCAGTTCAAACCAGGCTGGAAAAGTAAGGAGACAGAGAGGCAGGCAATGAGCAAAGTGAGTGTAAGAAGAGCCAGCAGTCCTCATTTGGGAAGGAATAGAAGTGCCAGAGATGCACAGCATGGGCAGTCAGAAACGCTAGCAGGAAACTGGAGCGAGCTTGTTTGAGCAAGGGGAGAGAAAGTGGGGCGGTTTTGATTATATTTGTATTCATGCCCTATGCAGAGCATCTGCAAGCACTTTAGACTGATGACAGATGAGGGCTAATTTTTAAGATGGATATATCTTGCCAAAGGAATATTTCTGGTACAGCAAAGCATACACACCAGCCTTGGGTCTTTCCATGTAGTATAAAATCTTTCATAGAGTAACTTAAACTTTATTTAAACACCTTTTCTGGGAGTAAACCTTTGGTGTTTTGTTGAGGTAAGGTAAGAGCATATTATCCTATGAGGCACAGGCAGACATGGTTTGCCCAGAGATAGCCTGTCATGACTAACTCCCAAGCAGGCATGCAAATTACCAGCCCATTTTGTCCAGGATTCTCTGTCCCTTGATGTTGCTGGCCACTGAATAAAGCTATGATCTGTGCTAATAGCTGCTGAAAGCAGTAACCTCATGGTTAATTTACATTAAGCAAGTGCTTCTGGGTTAATTTAGCACCAGTAAGTCCCAGCACGTTAAGCTGCATTTCTTCCTGTGCAGTCTTGTCCTACCCTCACAAGCGTCATTTTCTAGCTTGTGGCTGAGGGCCAGGTCCTGCTCCCAGATACTGCTGGATACATCTGCTCTACCCACAGACTTATTCAGTCTGACTTTTTCTCCTTTGAGTAGGACTTAATTATGCATCTGGTTGTGTATTTTGTACACTGCCGTCCATTTTATCCTTTTTGTTTTACTTCAGACTTTATGAAAAGCTAGGGTGTCTTTTGAAAAGGCAAATGCAAAAACAACTTCTTTTTTTCCTTTCTGTAGACACAGTGTTGGTCTGATATAATTCTAACATGATTTCTTCTTGACTAGTTCTTAATTAAATTAAGGTCAGAATAACTAATTTCAACTAATGTATGTGCTACAGCAACACACTGAGACAAGTTTATGTATTTTCTATGCCACAACAACCTCTTAACATCTCGTACAAATGACTCATTGCAGTTTCAGTAGGTTACTACTTTCCTGAAATACTAGTAAATTCAGCCTCTCTTCCACACTTGTTGTGTATTACCCTAAATTTCTGGCTATTTCCCATCAGTATAGAAAAATTAAAGGAATAATGCTCATAGAAGCAGGAGTGCTCTCTCACATCTGATACCACCCTGCTCCCTCATTGTCCTTTTTTGGTAATGTTTGGACTAGGTTCTGGATGTGAAACAATCTGTCTGACAGAAAAGTGCCTTGATGTTTGCATTGGTGGAAAATTTCAATTCCTCATTAGTTTATTTACTGTGTTTTACTGGGGTCTAATTGTGGGTTTAAATGCTGTGGTTATTTTTAATTACATTAGTAAGAAAAAGTCCAGCTGTTGGAAATTATTGCATTTTTTTCAGAAATAAAAAATACTTTGAAATATCCAAATGAGAGCCTTAACAGTAAACCAGTCGTAAATCGACGGTCTGTTTTTCTCAGAACTGTTTCAAGGGGTGATTTACTCCTGATGTCACAACATCTCTTGCAATTCTTGCTGGAGACCGAATTTTGCTGACACAGACTCACTGTGTCAAACACAAAAGACTGTCTTAATTTGTGTCTTGAACCAGGCCCAAAGGAAAGAGAAAAAATGATGGAGGGAAGAGGATTACCATTCCAGCTATGCAATTGAAAACAATCTGACTATGCAGAGGAAGGAAAAGGACAGAAAAGAATAGCTTCCACTCTCCCAGGATGCCCAAGAGTGAAAAGGAGAGGGGTGGGAGTGCAAACTGATGTTCTCCTTTACATATCAAATTGGCTTCCTTTTGCTTACATTGAATTTTTATGGGATTCTCTTTTTTCACTTTCATTTTGAGAGCTGCTAGGAGTTGTTACCATTCTCCTCTCCAAATTTAAAAGGCCAGCCAGGCTGAGATAGGAGTGGGGTTGTAAGATTGCTCAGTGCCTGTAAGAAATGTAGTCAAGATGAAGAGGAGACTCAGGTGAGGCTGAGTTACTTGAGGAAACAAAGAGCAGCCAGGTAGAAGAGTTTTGAAGTCCCCCGTTAAAGTTCTTGTGAAGAACAAAATAATAAGTTGGTTTTGAGTTCTTACGTCAGAGGAGGGGAAAAAATTCCAAGTCGGAGAGTTATTTTTGCCTCTTAGTCTCTTATTTGTCGCCGGCCGGGGGCTATGTACANGTCTCTGAGGCCTGCCTTTTGCAGCTTTCCCAAAAACTCTAAATTTATGGAATCCCACATTATTGAGCATGAGAATGCAGGTTTCTATCCTTACAGCTAATGCTTTACAGAAAAGAAAGTGTTTTGAATGAAAAGAGTACCCAGGGATTGTCTCATATGTGTTACACACAGCAGCAGTTGACACTCAGGTGTTTTACAGCACATGCATATATACCCCCCTGGACATAGGGGTCCACCTAAAACCCCATAGTCCGTGACAGGCTCTCCTCCTCTCCACGGTGACATAGAGCAGGGACTATCATCCAGTGTGGTCCCTGCAGAGGAGTGCAGCAGGGTCTCCAGGCAGGTCTGCAGGTGTGGGCAGGTCCAGACATGCCTGCAGAGATGCACAAGCGTCTGCAGGATGTCTTTTTCTGATATGTGGCTGCCGTAGGATTGCAGGCATCTCTAGGAGTGAGCAGGTAGCAAACAGCAGCAATCCTGCTCCAGGTGTTGCATTTGGTCAAGAAACCCTGAGTGCCTTTGCTTGTTTAACAGCCTTTGACTGGCTAGGCAGCTTTCTGTGACTGTGATCAAAGTTTGCTGAATCCACATAGTTTGTACAAGCAGAGACCCTGCTTTGAACCAGGTTTGCCTTTTGCTGTAGCTCTCCTGCTTTGGGCTTCATGGTGCGGAACTAGTCAGTGAGGATAGAAGGGGCTTGGAGCATGAATGCAGGATTGATCCTTAACTGACAAGATAGCAGTTCTCAGAAGTAATACAGAATAAATTAGACTTCCTTTTCCAGCTATTTACCTGTCTCTGTTGCCTGTCAGATTGGGAGCTTGATGACAGAGACTAGTTCTTAATATAGATTTCCATGTTTTCTGGCTGAAAGAAAGTGCAATGCAAATAATAGGGGCAGAAATTAAGGCATTCAGTTTTTACTTTTGCAACAAACTTACCAGGAGATAGATTATGCCTGGTGGAGCTAATGTACACTGAAGTCAATGCCACCCTGCCTTAGCTGCTCTGATTTGTCAAGCTGTATTGATTTGTAATGCTTACACATGGTGCAGTTATTCCTTCCACTCAGAGCAGGGCATACCCTGTGTCTCTTCATCTTATTACAGAATATTGCTTCATTATTATGCTAAATTGCAGAAACATCCTGACTGTTTCTTCATTATTCTTAATAGCTAATTAAGTAGTTTTATTTTTACATACTCTGGCAAATCCTGTTTAGCAGGGCTGGGTGTTAGCTAATCCTGATGTAGCCACTTGGGTTTAACTTTTTTAATGAGAATGAAACACATCTGTTATATGGAGATAGTAAATCACTTTAGAAGTTCCAGCAGAAGATAAGACCCACCTACACTGTTGGCCTGTATCTATCAGGCAGCCATAGCTTGCTGTGCAATCAGTTTTTGTCTCAGTACTGAACTGTTTGAAGATTCGTGGTTAAATACAAACTTGATCACAGAGTTTACATTCCACAAGTGGCTCAAGCAATTTAAAATGAACTCGACCTGACATTTTAACCTCCTTACCAAGTTATGCAGACTGTTTATACTGGCAGGGGGACCTAATAAATGGGGCAAAAAAAGGGAAAGGGGAATCAATCATCTTATCTCAGCTGAATCACTGATTCACTATGTGACCTATGCAAAGCCCTGAGTCTCTATTGCCTTACAGGTTTTTTTTTTTAACAAGAGTACTCTGAGACCCAAATATACTACCTGAGATGTGATTTTCTTGTTAAATTTATGTCTGCTTTCAGAAAAATTATCTAAGCATGGAACATTTCATACAATGCTAAAAGACAACACAGAAATACTGGACATTGTTGCTATGAACATATTATAAGTTTCTCTGTGTGTAAGCCTTCTGATCATTTTCCCATGGGAGAACATCCTTTTGCTGTCTTTTACTCTGTATAAGCTTTCTGTAAACAAAATATCTGTGTCTGTTCTTCAAGGACATGGAATTGGTTGGCCTCCTCCTACCTATGAGGAGACGGAGCTGAAATTACTTTATCTTTCTGATATTGTAAACTATTCACACACATTCCCTGGACGAAGCAGCAGCAGGAGCATGGAGAATGCTCTCTGCTGAGCAGATATAGAAAAATATTAGAATTATGGAGTCATTTTAATAAATCATTTTAGCCTTCTGAATTTGTCATCAAGAGTCCTTTCTTCAATGCATGGACCACGACGATAGGACATAAGTTATTTGCCCAGTGTGAGCCTTGCAAAGTATGAAGTGGGCTACTATTACACCATCCTTACATTTAGGGTTGCCAACAATTCTTGAAAGTCACTACAGTTTGCATGGGTTCAGTAATGACTTTTATTTTTCTCAGAATTACCTGAATTTTCAAGGATTAAGACTTTCAGCCAGTTAATCTCAATTTAATATCTCTTCCTAAGAGCTGAACCATAAAGGTTTAGAGACTTGGGACGCTTTGAGAGCACCATCATCTGGTCATTCAACAAAGGCATGTCCAGCCCAGTACCACTTGCCTTTCTGATACTTGTCTATCACAGTTTGAAGGAAATGATTGAATCATACTCTGTGTGGTAGAGGCAGTGTCATGGAGATATAAATGATCTGTGAGTTCTTCAAACTCTTTCAAACAGCAGCTGCCATATTGTGTGCTGTTTCACACCCAGAACATAAGGGGAAAAGGTACTACTCCAGTGCTTTTGCAATGGCTGATTCTTATCCTTTAATTGATATTGAGGTAAAACACATTGCAAATGAGGAGACTGCCACCTAAGCTCTTGATCCTGATTGTGCCACAAGCCTAGAGCATTCCCTTAGGCAGTTGTTCAATATATATGCTACATTTCTTTTAGTCAGATTACATTCCTTGAAAGTGTGGTCCACATCTTGCTATTGGGCTGGAAAAGAAAACACACCATGGGTATTATCAATATATGATAATAATGCTCTTACAAGAAAAGAGTCGTTGCAATATCAAGCATCACAATTTAAATAATTCTTTCATTCTCCCTTAAAAAACAGCAAGAAATAATGTTTTACTCACTTCTTCCCCTAGAACAATGCCATATGGTGCCTAGCCTGGAGCAAGGAAGAAAAATTCCTTTGCTTTCTTCATGTCAGTAGCAGTTGGGCTTCTGTGGACATATGGAGATGGTCTGAAATCATACCTTCCAGTATGCTTTTCAGTTCTCTGAGGGTTTCTAGGGGAGGATTGTCTGTATGTGCAACTCCACACTACCTCCCACAATACAGACCAGGGTGCCCTTACCAGGGAGAGACTGGCTGTAGAAAACTGTAGCCTGGATAAGGCAAGGGGGAAGACAACTGTGGAGAAAAATAGCTGCTCCAACAGACTTCCCAGCAAAGGAAGAAAGCTCTGCAACCTCTGGCCAGATAGAAAGAAAAAACAGGAGTGTGTTACTTCATACTCTGTACTTTATTGAGCCACAGATTTCTCTTTTAGAGTGTATTCACTTTGCTGGAATTGAGAAAAGAACAAAATGAAGCAGCTTGGAAGTCAGGCAAGTAGAAGTGAAGAGGTTGGTCCTGTGAGCGTGGTGCAAGCTTCTTTACAGCTGCTCAGAGGATATTTAAGCCTGCTTGCACAGTACGGGAGGAGTTAATCTCTATTCATTCTGTGTGTGTAAGATCTGACAGACCCTAAGTCATCAAGAGATCGTCTGAGAACTTTTAACATGGGACACAACACAGATATTTACTGGCAGCTGTCAAAGTTCAAATCAGCTGCAGGAGAGGGCCCGATCCCTTGTCACTTCTCCATGGAGCAGATTAATCATTGGACAAATCTGTTCTTGCTGTGGCTGGCAGTACAGGGGGCTTCCACCAGCACCTGACCATTTGAATCAATGAAAGCAGAAGGGGAGGTGTGATGTCAGAGTGTCACTCCTGCCATAAGCAGCCATCAGGGCCATCTCCTTGCCTTAGAGAATAACTTCCACAGGAACCAAGGAAAAAGAGGAGAGCACAGAGCCCTCTCTCTACTTTGCTGCAAGAAAATCATATTTATAAGTGTTGAGATCACACAGCCTGGCTATGGCTGACTAGAGAACCCATCTCTAAGAAAATGTTTACTGCCCAGACTCATCCTCATTAGTTTCCAATTACAGAGAAGGCAATGAGGTCCAGATATAATTGTGTGCATTTTCGAACTGGGGTGGTTTTTTGTAGCTTTCTTGTTTTAATTTTAAACTGTGGTAGTATGCCACATCTATGCCAGAAGCTTCAAAATAGGTCTGGGGGAGGGAGAAGGATAAAAGAGGTTAAAATCTGGGAAATAAAAAGAAGGAAACTCCTCACAATACTGTTGTAGTCTTAGTCATGTTAAACTGTGGGGAATGATAAGGCCTACATCTACAGTACCCTATCTGAGTAAAACAAGTCACCTTTCTAGGATGGTTTCCATGGATTTTGGTATCTTCTAATTTCAAAGCATTTTTCAATTAAAAAACATTGTCTGTGTTTAATTCATGGTAAACAGCAGCTGTAAGATTTGTTCAAGGTCACAAAGCAAATGAATTTCAGAAACTGGAAAGAAAACTAGTATGACTTTGAGTATCTTTCCCTCATCACTGATTCGTGCAGCTTTCCCTTGGGAGACAATGACACTCACTGTCTCTTCAGTCATAGGACAGACTCAAAATATAAAGGAATTTTAGATATATTTATTATGTCTGTCTATCTATCTATCTANTGGAAACAGTTAAACAGCCTTCTGTTTTCACCACACTTCAGCCGTAGCTTTTAAACCTGAGAGTGTCACACACACTGCAGAACATACAGGATGATGAACTCACTACTTTCTGTAAAAACTCCCCAAGAAAGAAAAACAACACTTTATTGTTATAAGTAAGGGTCATGACACAGCTTTCTTATATTCACACTGTATTTTTTCAGAGCTTGCACAACACAGATCACAAAAATAACAAATCTCCATGAGAATGTGGAGGTTTCATCTTGCAGGCCATTTATCTTGTTAAGGTACTCTAATTAGTCACACTAATCACAATCATCTGTTGATTTTAACTGTTAAGTGTAATCCATCTGATCCATATTCCACAGGCTGGCAATGAAATTTGGATGGCTCATCATATTGCATTTGCTACTGCAAGCTCTAAGCAGGGGAGTGATTCTTGGTGCACAAAACACAGCAAAGAATTGTCCTCTCCCAAACTTTGATTTTTTTAAAGTATTGTCCTAAACTTTGCATGATGAGGCGCTCTTGAGAGCACTCCTGGATGCTAACCCTACTGCATGGATGTCCTAATCAAAAAAGCCCTAAAGCCCAGAGCTCCTTTACCACGGTTAATGTTGCTGGGCTTTCGTTTCCCCATGAACCTGATGCCTGCTCCCACCCTTCAATCGTCAAGTTCTGATTTCTCTGTAGGGGAATGGCTCTGCTACACTTCACCAGAAGAAGCATTCACCAGGTAGAGAACAGAAGCAGCCTATACTCATGGTTCAAGTAATCCTCCAGCAAATGGCAGAAACTCATAGGAGCCAAGCCACCAAAATTAAACATCTGGCAGCAAGACAGTGACAGAAGACTATTCCTCTGATGACCTAGCATCTCCTTTTTTACTGTCAGTACAACAAGTAATTGAAAAGTGCTTTTTAATTTGAACTAATAGGCACTGTCTATTGTGCTCTACCCACTTTTGCTTGGTGGTGTGCTGCAGCTTACCATTTTGAGGATTATAGCTGCCACCTTTTTCATCTGATACCCCGTAGAAAGGGAATATGCTAACTCGCACGATTCCAGCTTCTAGACACTGACATGTCTCCTGCATCACTCCAGAGGTAACCACTTACCAGCTATGAATGGCAAAGAGCATCACAAACATATCCTGTAGCACAGCCAAACACACCTGCTGTAAGGAGAGGAAGTGGGTAGTGGGTAAAAAAATGGGAAGGAACCATCAGTGATGCTTTAGGAGCAGGCATGATAAACAAGAGACAGGCAGGACTGGGGTTTGGTGAGAAACAGACTTGTCTCCCTTGTCATGACAGGAAAACTGTGAGTTATGTCACTTATCACAAGGCTTTAATCTTTTGGCATGTTGCTTTTGAAGGATAATGGCACAATTTGTAGGGATCATTGCACAAGTAACAATCAGCAGCTTATCATTGCAGGCTGGATGATCTGTTGTACAGATCTTTTGGGGTATTTTACTGCAAATGTGCTGAAGAAACAAAACTTCTATTGTGTTCCCTCATTCTGTGCATGGGTTTTCTCTTTTAAACCCTTAGAGAAATACTGATGTAATTAAAAAGAACAAAAATTAAATTCAGACAGAAACTTAGAACTATAACAATGTACAGCATTTGCAGACCTATCAAATGCATTTGTCTTTTTGATATATATACCTCTTTTTAAATCATAATATTAAGCTATTTCCTGGGTTCTCTGATTAAAGAAAAGAACAAAGTGTACATTTGAATTCCTCTGCTGAAATCCGTGAAAGATAAAATGAAAACATGTCAGTTTCCATCAGCTGAATGCAAATAAAAGTGACTGACACTTTTATCTAGATTTCTTTCCCAGTAACCAAGAGTTTAATAATCACAGAATCCAATTTAAAAAATATATCACTTGATTCCAACTACCTTATTTTCCAAAATGCATTTAGGGTTAATTTCAAAAGGTTCTGTTCCAAAGCATACCCATGTAGTCTAGAAAAATGGTAGTGGTTTAAAAATCATTCAACCAAATCACAGTGTCACTATATGGGCTGTTCAGTTGCCTTGTTTAAATATTTTTACAGTAGTATGACTTGCCAAATCTAACTGAGAGGCTCTCGTAAGTGAGTACGTCATGGTCTATATTTTTGTGACACAGGCAATGCAATCTACATTTATTAAAACAGAATCCCCCATGTGCAAAACAAAATCCATTCCCAATATATCACACAACCCAAATCTCTGAATCAGAGTTCCAAGAGCTAGAGTACATGCTCTGTGGAAACAATGTGCTTTAATCCCCAAACATGCACTTTACAGTTAAAGTTTCAAGACTGCAAGGGACACTAAGTTAGTTAAGTTGTGTTTAAGACATGGTTTATTTCATGTGGACAGAGAAAACTTTGGTATGTACCTCTTATTCCTTCCCATCAAGCTTATTCCAAACGCAAGATGCGATGGTCACTGAACACAGGATGGCACTTGTGCCAAAGGTGCCCTGCTGCTGCACAGCTGTGTGCCATGCAGTACAGTTAAGCTCAGCCCAGTTGCCAGGCCACTGCCTGCTTCAGTTTGGCAGTATTCCATAGGTGTAACTGCTGAGAGACTGCTTAACTTGTTCAGTTAGAATTGCAATTAACTGCTACTTCTTTAAGGCTGTACCTAAACAAAACATGAAACTAATAAACAACTGAGGAGCTGCACTTAAGTGGCAAAAAATAACCTTTGTATTTTTTTAATACATGTAACAAAAAAAAAAAAAAGGAAANCATATTGGAGAATTAAACTAACAAATAATCTCTAGATAAAGCAAGAGAGGAGATGAATGGCAATTGTAACATGAACTGTGTGGATGTTTATGACCCTCTTCTAATCCTTTTACACCATTCAGATAGCCAAAGAGACTCTGGATGAGTCTAGAAGGATGTTCAGACAACAGAAACCACAAAGCTGCCCAAAGAGTCCACAGTGTATTTATTGCTCATAGTAGGCAGCAGTGTTCCTTTTCCATCACACATCTCCAGCAGCAACTGAATGCTCCAGAGAGCATCACCACTGCAGCACATGAATAATCACACCAGCCGAGACTGCACTGAATGAACATGATCTAGAGTGGCAGGAGGAATGCAGAAAAGGCGTCTGTGGGAACATTTTCAAAACATCAACAGTTTGAATTTTCTGATCCCTGAAATACAATTTGAAAATGTGTCTCAGAGAAAAATAAAGTAGTCCAATTTTATTATTTTCTCTGCTTTGGACAAGTGGTTTTGGCTATTAAAAAGGGTATAACTCAATTAGAATAATGAGAATGCTGCAGCTCAAACTGGAATGGTTTCCGCCCTTGATATTAGGGGTTTAAAACCTGCAGCATGCATATTTTGAGTAAAGGCAAGTATTTGTGTAAGCTTCATTAGTTGCAATTCTGAAAACTTACCAGTGTTTACAGTTACCTTTTGAAAAAGCTGTGTCAAAACAGAAGGCCTTGAGCCAGGAAGCTCTGATACCTAGCCCTGGACGTGACACACACTCACTTGGATAATTCATGTAGACTCAATCCAGAAAGATATTAAAAGATTCCTGTGAGACACAGAGATGTAGCACTGGCATGGATTTCTGCTGAGATGTTTCTTCTGGAGTACCATTTATCTTTCCTGCTGCTGTGGTGAAGAGAGAATGGTGAGGAGGAGTTGGATGTTGCAATATTGTGCTTGCACTGCTGATAGGCCAGATGGCAAAACAACTGGTATCACTGGGATGGATGGTGTTGCTCGTTCATCCTGCCTGCCTATAAAGGCAAAAAGAACAAAAACCAGCTATAAAAACTGCACTTTTTAAAGTGGGAGGGCATTGACTGACTTACCTTGGGTTCAAAACAACAAACATATAGTTTGTTTCTGATATATATGAGGAGCTCTTATAACAGATTATTGAAACATAAGGTTGATTTACAGGACAATTTTGGCACTGATGATTTGCCAAATCACTGAACAATTACTCTCTGTCCTTCCAACTTTTTACCCCACAGCTCCCCTTCAGTAACAATTACACAAAAATACAACTCCTGTTCATCTGCTTGGTAATTGTATTGTTTAAGGATAGCCAGCCAGCACTAATGTCTGAAGCTGCTTTCCTCATATAAATCTGTATAGAAAGTAAATTACAATATTTCAAAGGAGCACACAAATTCAGGGCTCACATAATGACAGATAATTTTGGAGCTAACAATGCCTTTGCCAGTGAATAGTCTCCCAGTTACTAGTATTTCCTTTGCCAGCAAATGTGCTTTTTTTGCACAGTTATCGAAGATTAATAACCACAATGCTAGGTAGATTCATTTGTATAAGAACAACGCAGCAAACTGAGTGTGGATTCGTCCGCAGAGGGGGCAATGTGTAGGTTGACAAAGCTCTGGAGCGTTCTGCTGCTGAAGGACGGAAAATAGGGATGACATTGCCCTCTCGTGGGAAAACGCTGAAGTGGAAAGAGGCAAATCTGCAGCCGGCTGATGCCGGTAAGGTTTGTTTATCCTGTTAGTCCCATTACAGCAGGCGTTTTAACCTCCTGACATTTTCGTTCCATATGCTCAGGTCATTCAGAGTTGAGAATGTGTGGCATGCTACAGGACCAGGGCTAAATCTTTACTAAAAAATTCAGTGTGTTGGCTAGGGATATAACTATGAGGCTATGGCTCAGAATCATCCCCTTGAAACCCAGGTATTTGAGGTCAGGATTATCTTTTTGGAAAGAACGGAGTGAAAAGCTAAAAAAAAGACGCTAAACATTGAAAACACTTTTTAGAGTTTTAGCCTAAGAGCTATGACACAGAGCTGTGCCACTGGGAGTCAAATCCTGCTAAGACTGCTTTGCTTTAAAAATTTCCCCTCTGTTCTGTCACCAAGCAGTTCAGTTCGTATCTCCTAAAAGTATAATTCATACTGTACAGAGTGGTGGGATGGAGGTGATTTAGGGTTAGTTTCAGAGGATTTATAAATTACCATGGACTGAATTGAAAAACATATTATAGAGTGGGTTACTGTCCAGCCATGGTAGCTGTGGACGTTAGAAATGGGCTGTCCTCAGGAATTACATTTTATAAAGGAAGTTGATTTTTTTATTTTTGCTCAGATGTCTTCAGAGAACCTTGTAAAAGATGAACTATTCAACTGGTAAACATGGGATGAAGGAGCATGAGCAAAAGCAGGACAGGAGTAGACAGGTTGAGGACAACCTAGCTTGGTTTTGCCTTAAGGAAAGCAGCAGATCACTGGTACCCAGATATGTTTCTGAAGTCCACATGGTTGCAATGACAAAAATGCAGGACAGTCTCAGGATATCTTCATGAAGGAGGCACACAGGCCTACAGGTGAGTCACTGTTAAAAGCATGTACAGGACTGTTGTAGTAAGCATGGCTGCCAGAATATTAACGATTAATAAACTTTCTATTCTCAACACAAGGAAAATATTCCCAGCACTTGTTATCCACTGTGGGGAGCAGCTGTTAAGGACCATGGCAAAACTACAGAGGAATAAATTAAACTAGATATGTTCTGGTTTTAGAATGGCTTGTTTTTCTTCTATTCTCCATATATATATACCTATATATCTATATCTCTATATATCTATATATCTATCTATATATATATATGCATACGTGTATGTATGCATTTATGTATAAATGCAGGTAGGAGCTGCAGTGATTAAGTAAAATCTTACTCTCTTGAAGCCTTTGTTCAAACTGTCTCAATTTCAAGTTATTTGGGATGGAGGACACATGATGAGAGAACAAGCCATACATTGTTCATACACTAAATAGTGCTTTGAAGATTCAGCTGGCTGTTGTAAAGGTGAGATGGGCAATAAGAGGACTCTAACTGTCTAGTGCACACAGAAAGAAACTATTCAGACAGCTTGTCTTTCAGGACAACACAATGGAGAAGAAGGCAAGCACTTTTTTTAAAAAAATGCTAACTTTACTATGTTGGATATTTCACCAATAAAGTGTTTAAAGAGAGAAAAATAGTATCAATAATGTACTCCCACTACAGATTGGTGATCAGAGCAGTGCTCCAGCTGCTGAAACAGAGCTGCCCCACAAGCTCTCCAGTGGCCCCCAGCGCCTCTTCTGAGTCCTCAGGGTCCATTCATAACATGGTAAAGAGCCAGAAAAACACCCTCTGTGTGCTCAGTGGCCGTCACCTGGTGCAGCAATTACCTTGTGGCTCCTGCTGATATGTCTCCTGGTGACAGAACAAGGTTCCAGTATCAAAAAAGAAATGAAGGTAGTACCCGGCCTCCTGGCTTTAATGGGTGTTTTGTCAGGTCTCTGGCCCACAAACCTTAGAGTGCCTAGCTGTCTTGAGTGAATAGAGTAGAGCTGTTCTAGTCTAACCCCATCCCTCCTGGACCCTCATGTAACATGCAGCCCCCAGCCCTTTCTGCTCCAGTCCTGGCTTGTCCTGAGATTCCCAGTGTATCCCAACTCAGAATTGTATGGCTGCAAATAAAATATTCTATTCCTCCACTCTGGATGATCCCATTCCTTTCACATGTCTCCCTAAATTCCTCATCCTAAACTGGCCATCTTCCCATGTCTTCTCACCCCACCTAAGGTCTCTGTCCAGAAGGCAGTTGCTGCCTGCTCAGCTTCTCCTGTTCTGCTGGCACAGGTACTGCTGCTCTCCTTCCCACACAACTCTGGCTCTGGCTCCTTCCTTCACAGGGTTTAAAAACCAAAGGCATGAACTGCTTTTACCAGAAATCTGCCTGGGCAAGACACTGAGAGCAGGAGAGGAGAACACGTCCTGGAAAAATGGATGCAGTAGCCACAGCAGAAGAGGATTTAAGTATGTCTTTCAGACAACCAGACGGCATTCCTGTCTCTTTAAATGGCCTTAGAAGGTACCTGCAGTGACTGTGTGACCTTCCTGGGTCCTACATTATGTCCGGTGTCATGTGTGCTATGGAACTTCACCATATTTCTTGGAGTAAGTGTTCTTTTCCTGTACTGCAACTACATAATTTTTCTTGGAGTAAGTAGTTTCTCTCCTTTTTCTTTTTCAGGGTACACATACATTTGTTGGTGTAAGCATGTAACACAACTTGTTATGATGGCATTTTCCATTCATACTTCTATGAAGAGAAAAATACAGGTGTATGAAGGCTCAAACTTATTTAGCAATTAAAGCTACAAGCCTTTTGGCTATATTTTTTCATACACACAGGAAAATGTGGTTCTTTCCAAATATTTAAGACCAAGAGAGTGTAACTTTTCACAGTCTCTTACAATCAACTTCTCTAACTGAAAACACTGTAAAGACAATATGGTTTTGTGAATTATCTGTAGACTCTTTACCACAATTGTGCAATGAGTCCCTAGCTGTAGTTTGGTAACCACTGGCATAGGAATCAAATCACACCACAATTTGTGTTCCAGTCCTGGCATTACTACAAAATTCACAGGAAACTTTTCCAGACATTTTCATTATGTCTTGTTTTCTCTCTCAGTAAAATTAATCTAGATCATATCAGCTGCTTCCCAGGACTGCTGGGATGACTGGTGTTTTGATAATGGTGAAATCTGGATGGATGTGACCCGAGAGGCACAGAGTGCCATTATTAGATTTTGCCATCAAATAAACCCTTCCAGAGGAAGATTTCAGCAAAATTTAATGAAAGAAGATTAGGAAATTAAAAAAAAAAACAAAAAAAAAAAACAGAGCAACTACAAAGAACAAAGAATGCTCATCGTCTTTTGTTAACTAAGTGTTTAAAAAAATTACCTGTTGCAGAAAACAGTTGCAGAAAACAGGCAGATTCATCTACAAGAGAAGAAAGTCAGTTATGCAAACAGCTATGCGGAAGAAAATAATTCTGCCTTTAGCTGCTGCCTTGCTGTCCATGAAGCTGGATAATGACAGAATCTGTCAAAATGTTTTAAAAAGCAAAATGCCTTAATCAGTTCTGCTTGTGAAATTTTAAGCATCTCCCTGCCTAGTTTACAGGTTTTCAGATTCTAATATTTGGAAGAAAAGGCTTGTTTTACAAAACTAAATTAAAATTGCTTCATTGTTTCTCATAACAGATAATTTTTCCTAGTGGGCAAATCCTATTGTTTAATTGGGAAATGAACCTTAAAAATCTGACCTGGAGTCTGCTATTTTTCTTGTGCTTACTAGTTTCCATTTGTGAATCTATTTGCTGGTTTCATACTAAAAACAATTCCCTTCCATTTATTTTTGCAGTTATGAATCCTAAGAGAAAAAGCATTCTGCTTCTTATCATTGCTACTTCCATCAATTTGCCTTTGCTGTTATTGTAGTCTATAGCAACATAGCTCAAGATTTCCACTTGGTGCAAAATAATGTTGCCGTTCCACACTTGCAATATCCAATTAAAAGAATCATAATTTTTGAGCACGCGGATCAAAATGCTGATACTAGTACATTTTACATGGGAAATAATTTTGACTTCGCTACATTATAGGACCTATTTTAAAATGTCTTTTCTTCTAAAACTATGGCTAATGTTCATGTAAATTGTAGAAATGCTCTTGAAGAGAAACGGCGTAAGCTGAGAAAATGGTGTCCCTGGAGATCAATGCAATGATTCTGGTGAGATCAGTGCCAGGGAGAAATACAAATTTCTGTGCTGTGTTGAAAATCTTTCTTTAATTATTTAAATCTCCCTTAAATCCTATTTTTAGAACTAAATTTAATTTAAATGGGGCAATGGACCTTTTCTAGCATAAGAGAGGATTTCTCTTCAAGACTCTCTGGTCTCATTCGGATATTTGTGCATTGCAGGGATGTGTATGAATGTGATATAGTTCTTCTCTGGAGACAGTGGTGATGAACTAACTTCCGGAACACTCTCTGCAGTTTCAGACATGCCAGTAACTAATAATGTGTTATCTCACCCTCTGAACTAGAAAGAAAAGAGGGGAGTGAATAAAAAATATTAAATGTTAAATTAATTTTAAATAGAAGCACTGTTTTACCATTGCCTTGGTTTTACACACAGAAATGTATTTCCTGCTATGATAAACTAAAAGGATGAGAAACCTTAAGTATTTGCACTGGGATCAGACAGTTACCTTGTAGGGCACCAAGTCAGTGACATATTGCTTAAATATTTTTCATCCAGAAACATAAATTAAAGACTGACAAGCAATTCTTCAGTTTATTATCAGTTTTAGGTGAGTCACAGAAATTTGGAGCTCCATGCAACCTCATGGTATATAGTACAATATTTCCTTAAAGGAGTGGTATTTTATCCTGGACAATCACTATTGGAGAAAAAAAGTGTGTTTCAAGGCTGTTAAAAATCTAGCAAAATGGTTTTTGTTCCTTTTTCAAATTTCAGAAAGCCATAATAAGGTGCAAGCTCTGTGACTCCATATTCTTTTTTCAGTAAAATAGATTACTAAGTAAGAGTTTCATTTTTCAAGACAAGCTCAAAGATAGAGGGATTCTTAGTGTGGTGTGTGTCAGGAATAAAACCAGTAAGAGTGGAACTTTGCTAGAAAAAATCTGATTAACCTGAAGTCACAAATTAGTTATGAAACTAATTTATGGGAGCATGGGAGAAAGATGACCAATTTTTAAGTTTTTTTTTTTTTTTAAGTCCTGTGTTTGTTAGCTGCTGTTCCATCCTGGGTAACTGATATGAACTAGAAATGCTTACCTGTCTGATCAATGTGCCTCTTTGCTTTCTTAGTTCTCAATTATTTATGGTCAATCATCAATTGTTTCATGTTTATTTTCAAGGTCCTATAACAGCAATTTAAATCTAAAAGTAGTATACTGTTGGATAACTTAGGTTTTGTTTGCTTTAAGATGACCTCCTTCTGGGGAAGTCACTTGGTATTAAGTGATATAAACCATGCAGTTCTGCCTATTTGTGTTAGATACTTACATAGATCTTGAATTTTTAACTTCATTTTCCATTCTAACTTCCAGATTGTAACTCACTGGTCTAACTTTATATGCGCATTTTTCAAAAGGGAATAATTTTTTTTTTAACATGCATTGTAACTCACAGTGAGTACAAATAAAAGTCTGCTAGATTTTCTCTTACTAATGCATGAAACTTTAGGAGATAGTGTGCTTCAGTATAAAATGGTAGGTAGAAGAGTGATAAATATGGGTGAGAAAAACTGGAGAAACAAGTGGAAAAATAAAGGTTTTTATGCTGAAAATTGGCAGGTGACTGCTGGGCCGGGGCTAACCCCTGCATTAACTGACCCTGTGTTCAGCAAGCTGGTGAGATTAAAATAGCCTTTTCCCTGAGTCCTCAGGAACTGACAATCTCTTCTCTAGATAAAACATTTAGGTGTTCAGAGAGGAATCTGAGCTTCTTACAGCAGCTGAACAGGTAGGGTTTCCTAACATGGCCTTAGCACACAGTAAGGAGAAGGAGGATCTAACAAATACAGTTTACAATCTTCTTGCTCCTTCGCCTTCCCTAGAAAAGGACCAAGCCTGTCTCTGTTACCATTTGATGAGGATTCAAGTTTGGGTTCTGTTGCTGGATTTCAGCTTTTCTGTTCCATACAGAAAGCACAGCCAATACAGAGGGGTATGTCTCGTCCCTCCATTCTTCACCCCTGCTTGTAGTTTGAGCTACTCTTGGCCTTTGGTCTACAGCAACAGATACCAGCCTGAAGGCCAAGTTAATGGCAACTCCAGGTTAATACATGTTCCCCCCTTCCTGTCTCCCTCCAGTCAGGAGCAGCTGCAGATGGCTGTGCCTCTTGCTAGCTTGCATAATTCTCAAACACCCACTCCCTTACTATTTTAAGTAGAAGAGACCCACCCATGTTCCACTTCAATAATCACCTGAGCTCTATCCAGCATGATAATTATTCTTCTGAAAGACAGAAGAATGCTTCTGGAAGCCCAGCAATATTAGATTACCTTCATGAAGTTCAGATAGACTGTAGCAACAAACTATTTGTCAATAAGTACAGTTTGTCAACAAGTAGAGCTGAAAATAAACTGTGGCATAACCAGACTGCACTTGAAGGTCCCATCAAGTTCTCTTCTTTAAGCTCTCACAGATGAAACAAATACTTTCTAACATAGCTTCTAGAGCCCTCTATTTTATACTGCATATTGTGTTTTGGCATCTGACCACTAGACAAGAATGTTCTAGGTTGAGATTGAAAAGAAATACCTCAAATGAATGTCTTCCTTCAAAGGTCATGTGCATCATGAGTTTTTAAAACACATCTGGTAAACAGATTACAAACCACAGCTCAATTTGTGAGCAAGAAACATTCTGCATGGACTCACAGAGTTGAGTTCACGTGGTCAGAAATTTCCAAGCTTAAAGTACAACGGAACATAAATCACTAAGAGGTGGCCTAGGCTATTGCAGTCTTGTGCATTCCTACACAAAATATCTGTCATCATGCAAACGCAGTCTACTTCACAGATTCTGGTCTGGCAGGAGGTTATTTCAACAGCTATAGGACAGAAAGGAGAAAGGTTTAGTCCTCTATCAGTACAAACCATGACATAACACAACACTGCCAGGGTTTACATACATTTACAGCAGATATAAACTGCTCTGTGAAGGGGATTGATACGTCAGGGTGGCAGCATCTGTATAGAAGGGAATGGTGTCTCAGCAGATGTACCCATTTCTTCCTGATAACCTAGAAACTGCATCCATGTGAACTCACAGACCTCTGTCCAGCTTGTGATCCACCTGTCCATCTCTCACTTGTGATGCTACTGGGTCCTTGATCCAAATTTGACCACACCAAGGTCTGCTTCCAATTACCGGCCTGAAAGTAGTTTTGGACATTGCTAGAAGATTCAGACAAAGTTGGTCCTTAGTCTCTCAACTTGAGCAGAAAGTATTGGTAAATTTTGTGTTTGCATGGGAAACGTGCCTTCATGTTATACTTGGGAGAACAGCAATCTCTGAAAAATATGTCCTTTGATGCCCTGTGCATGCACTTAAGGTTATTTGTACAAGGGTTGGGGAGGTTTGACTACTGCCTATGCAAAATGGTTGTTTATTGTTCTAAGAATCCATTGATTTGTTAATGTCCTACAAATCCAGATAGGCAGAGTTACTGGAACAGCTAGTACAAACATTTCTAGGACAGTGCTTGTATCTATTTACAACCTGCCTACAACTTTTATTTATCTGTTTGAATTGTGAAGGCTCCCATCTCAGTTCCTGCCCAGAGAGGAGCCTACATAAGAACACCCCTGTACCAAGTTACTTCAGATTCTCTTTCTTTGGGACTGTACCACTATGGTTAAATGCAGGGTTTTTTTGGATAGAAATAGCACCTTCCATAGCAACGTCTTCATCTGACACTGACAGCACTAATTAATATCGGAGACTCATGAGATTGATCCTTGAACTTCATCTACTAGAGAAATTTAAATTACATTGAGGAGGTAGAAGGCTTAAAAGTATTTCTGTTTGGTATTGGTCATTTGTATGTCCATCTTCACAGAAACTGACACAAAAAAAATTTAGGGTTTCCCTTTTATGAATATTGTCTGCAGAGAGAACACATAATAGTTTAACTCTTGTCAGTGTCTGATCTTAACAAAAAACTCAGCTGTACAAAAGACAAAACCAGGCTGTGCACAGAGTGGAAATAAAATGAAAAGCAAAAAAAAAGCAACTACTGATTGTGTTCTGCAGAACACCTGTTCGCAGTCTAGATTTAACTCATACTTCAGGAAGAGTTACTGATATTTTGTATGTACTCTCAGCTGAGAAGAAAAGTGAAAGGTTAAGTTAGTATTAAAAATGGGTATCAAGATATCATTACAGCATTTCAAGGAATTTCCAAATAGCTACTTCAGGTTTTTTCTTCAACCCAAAATCTCATAGTTGAAGAGTTTAGGTGAATAAACAGAGATTAAACACCCCCTCCCCCCATTTTTATGCATATATATTTAAATATATCATAATACTATTAAAGTTTGACAATGGCAGCTCTGGAGGAGGAAGAAGGAGCGCTTTTTGGAGAGCAGAGTGAAGGAATAAAAGGAATAAAAGATTAACAAAGAGAGAGATGTTCATTGCCTTTTTGATGTTTATTTCATATCTGAATCTGCCACCAGTCTGCCTTGCCTTTTTCTAAAATAAGAGTCACAGGACAGCCTGCAGCACTTACCTGCAGCAAGTCTCCACAAGATTCAGGCTATTTATCAATTCACAAAGTATCAACTTACAATCCTTGCCATTTTTCATAGTAAAGTAATTGTCCATAAAGTCTACAACAAATTCAACAACATTAGTTCTTATGCAATCTTAGCACATATTGATCCATAAATGATTTACTAATAATGGATAATATCTTGTCCAGTGGAATTAGGAAGAATGCTCCTCCTCTTAACTTTATCTTTTTTTTTAGTTGACTCTTTTAAGAAGGTGCAGCATCAACCAGTATCACTATGCTACTGTCTATTGTTGTATTTTAAAAATGAGGTTTTTTCCCTACTCCACTGAAAAAGTACTAGTATTCACTAATATTTAAGGTGAATGTGACTAAAGATGAGGGTAGAAAGTGATCAATGAACTGAAAAATAATTTAAGAAAGTTAAAGGGACAATTCTGTACATTTTATTATGAGTGCACTGTAAAGTTACATTTCCAAAGAACATACATTCCAAGCAATAATAAGCCTTACAGCTGACCCACTAAAATTTGCTTCTCTATTTTCACAAGGTATTGCTAATAAGAAAATATTTTCCACTACTCTGTACTTCATCTAGATCAAACGTGGATTATTTTAGCACTGACAAGGAAAACAATTTTCTGATATTCCAAACACAGATGTGCAAAACCAACACTCCTTGACTGAAGTCACACCAAGCTTTTTGTACAGTATATATCTTTGTTTCATCATTATGAATTCCTAGCTGAATTTTACTTGGAACCTGTAATTATCAATTATTCAATTATCCAAAGGGCCTAAGTCCATCTCTGTTATAAAATACTGAGTTCTTTCATATACTTGCATATAGACAAAAAATGAACCAAGTTATCTTGGCTGAAGTAACACTTGATACCTAATAATAGGGTGCAGTGGATACTTTTGCTATATAAATTATTCCACATTCAGGTAATCAGTCTTAAAACTTTTGGAAAAACTTCTATTAATTTTTTTCTCATCTTGTATTTGAAATATATCTGCCATTAGGTGGTCTCAGAACATCAGTCAGAGCTCACATCTCACTTGCACAAAAAATTTACTAAGGAGCTTAGCATTCATTAGGAAAGAACATGAATATTATTTATACAGTGAGATGGCAAAAATTAGAAATTGTCTGTGATATACCCAGGTGTAATTTTAAAAATAGCTAAAAGCTGCTCAGAACCCACAGCTCTGCTGAACACTTTCTAGTTATTATTTTTCTTTTAAAAATCAGTTTCTCTGGAGTACTTTCTCCTTACTTACTGTGAAGTAAGTGTGACTTTTTACATTCCCACTCTTCAGAGATTTTTCTTCCCCTCCATTACAAGAAAATGACACAAGTTTGTTATGAAACGATACAATTATTCACACACATTAAATTTTGGACCCTCTTTGTTAAGTTTTCTCATGGTAAGGCAAATGTACCTCAACAAACAGAGACAGTTGTGGATGGGGTCAGTAAGCCAATAACTGCAGATGGGACATAGCAATCAACAAAACAAGGCTGAAGTGGTAACCCTTGAAGCACAGGCATGCAAAGAATTGTCTGCAGAACAACCACACTCTGGGGAATCAGCACTCTCAGGTGCCTCACTGAGATGCCTCTACACATAGCCCGGGGGATGGCAGGAAGGCAGCATTCTGGGTGCAGCTAGAGGCCTGTGACTCCCTTGGGGTCACAAAGATTTGCCGGGACACTACACGCCAACTGGAGTGCTACAACTGATGGATGCAGGCTCTCTTGCTCCAAATTGAGTCAACCAGATTTCAAGCGTTAGTAATGTAAGTGCTTGTAATTGATACAATAATAACTCTGTTAAAGTCTTTAAATTCTAATCAAGAAACACTTGGTTTGCATGGGAAGTGGGTTTTTTTGGCTCATTAATTGCATGAATTTCTGGGCTGGGACCCCAACCATGAAGAGACAGCAAACCAAGCTGTGCTTTAGATACAACATGAACATTCATCAGAGAGACTTGGTATAACTTTTAATGCTTGCTTCTACATATTTTGGCAAAAGAAAAGACAGAAAATGGTTTCTTTGTAACTGACCTGATGTTAACTTGGGAGCTAACATCATAGAACCATAGAACGGCTTGTGTTGGAAAGGACCTTAAAGATCATCTAGTTCCAATCCTGCACTTAGCTTATAGGGCAAAGTTTTAAAATCCAGGGGTAAGGAAAACTAAGCAGAACTACAAATAAATATAAATAAATCTCATAAAAGTAAAATAAAGTAGAAGAATAATACTTCAGTACTGACAAACAAATGTGTTCTATTTAAAAGTCATGACATTTTCTGATTATTCTTGTTAAGGTAGATAAGAAAATACATGAGACATATTTCATAAACAGTAATTTATTAAAGCAAACAGTTTCATTTTCTTAATAAAATGTACTAATCACCTGAAAAAAAAGTCATCAATAAATAGGTTTTTTGCATTTATTTTTACTGTGTTGACTTTGCAAAGAAAGTGTTTGCATAGATTTCACAGGTTTCTATTATTACTGTCTAAACAGCCTATTCTTCTGAAGTTCTTCAGTATTATTTGGAACAGTGTGGTTCATACTAAATACCGTAGAGATAACAATACAAATATAACAATAACTGCATTTTGTGATACTGGAATAACTGGTCTTCAAGTCAAATCCAAAATTTGTTTACAAGCAAAGATAAATAAATAAGCCTTACCCTTCTCATTCTGAACAAAGCAAGAGTCTTTTCAGAGCTCTACTAACTTTTCCACAATGCCTTTTCTTCCTTTTATTTGTCAACATTTTAGCTAGAAAAATTCTGAAAGATATCTGCACCCTCAAGCCAGTTCCGGAAACAGGATAGCCCTTTGTCTCTGATCTGTTTTCTTCCCTTGTCAGTAATGACTTCTCCAGTCTGTTTCACAATCACCAGTTTAGGAATTGCTGTTATGTTGTATTTCTTCTTCAGATCACTGAGGGAAAAAATTAAAAATAAAACACACCATTAGGAGCATTTTAAGAAAACTCCTAGTCTCTTTACAAATGCTACTCTGGCCAGGACACATGGGAGAGAAGAAGTGATGAGTGCCTGGGCTTCCTCAGAGCTTGAGGCAGAGCACTGGGTAGTGTAAGGAGATGAACAAGGCTGTAGCTGGAAGCCTACACAGTGAAATGTACCTCTGAGAGTTCAGAGGGCTGCAGCATCCTTCCTGTAAATGCTCATCACTTCTGCCTGCAGTTTCCACAGGAGCAGCAGCTCCTGAAGATGTAAAAGACATCCACAGAAGCAAAGTTTGACATACTCTTCCACCCTGTTTTTACTAGCCCAAAAGAGATGTCATTCTGGGCCCTTTAGAGGACAGGAGAAGGATCTCACTTAGATTAACATTTGATATTCATTCCCCTACAAATACACTCAAGTATCCCATAGTGCTACTTGCTGCAACCACCATTAAAGCATGATGCATAATTTTTTTGTGTAAATGGAAGAGACTGAAGATATTCTTTAAACTCCCTCAGTGAAACAGGCCTTCTACATACAGAAAAGTGAGCAATCATAATATTTGGAATAAGAACCACACACCTGTGTTGCCAAAGAAAAAAATTTCAGCTCCTCTGCACCTTTAGAAGAGCCAGAGGACAGACACAAAACAAGCAATAACAGAATAGCCAAATTCCAGAACACTAACAGCATCTCTCTCAAAACGTACTTAAAATACTAAATGGAAATATGCTGCCTGAGCGCCATCACCACAAGAAAGAACATTTGCTGTATGAGGTTCAAATGCCAAAGAAATTTGAGTAGAAAAAAAATGTAGCCATTATGTTGGCTGAGCAATAATGCAGAAAATGCTATGGAAGCAGCAGTAATAGGTATGGACCAGGTTTGCTCTCTCAGTGGATTGTGACATACAAGCAACCAACAATCAATCCCATAGACCTTTCCAAATTCTGCTAAAACAGGTTTAATGGATATTAATGGATAATATTAATTATCCATTACTTCAAACAGGTGAAAAAAACACATTCCAAAGCAACTGTGCATAGAGGCCATGTAAAAGTACTATCACCTCATACCACCTGAATGACAAACAAGATGGGTGGAAGACTTTTTATTGGTTCAGTGAAAACACAATTGTAGCAATCAGAGACAGAGCACTAGGAGACTGAAAGTAATTTGGTATGGAGACTGGAATCTTACACTTTACTTCCCTAAGGGAATGCATATAGCCTGCCCAGCATGGCATCTTGCTCAGACGGCCTTAGGGCAGAAGGTTGCTTGCATCAAACCAGACTGAAGCGTGCACAGATTTTGCTTACATTTGTGTGCAGCTTGCAAGGTCAGTGGACCTGAAGAAGGCTCAGAAAGAGTTCTGCAGACAATGCTTCTTAATCACTGTGTACACAGGTACATGTGCTTACAAAAATGACTTCTTAAGACTTATTAAGATCATTCTCTCCGATAGGGACCTAAAATCCCATGACTCACCTGCACAAACCACATATGTGCCATGGGACTAACTCCAATGGCAACTCATGGTATCATTAAACCATAAATAGAAATAAAAACCCAGGACACTAAGACTGAGGCAAACTGTAAGTCATAGCCTTTGTTAGATAATTTTGTTCTTATGAGAAGTCTGGATGAAAGTTTCTGAGAGCACAGCTTTTCTATTTCTAGATAATAGTGACATTGGCTGGGAGCTAATTTTCTTCAGCAGCTCGCATGGTGCGTACCAAAACAGCACTGATAACAAACCAGTGTCTTAGCTATTGCTGAACAGTGCTTATGCAGCACCAGGGCCTCTTCTGTTTCTCATGCTACCATGACAGTGAGTAGGCTGGTGGTGCAAAAGAATCTGTGAGGAGGCACAGCTGGGACAGCTGATCTCAAATGACCAAAGGATGTTCCCTACCATGTAACACTATGATTGGCTGTAAAAGCTGAAGGGGAAGGGACGAACATTCAGAGACAGGAGATTTATCTTCCCATGCAATCATTACAGGATGAGGCCCCCCTGTGCTGGAAACTGTTAAATATCTGTCAGTGAATGGGAATTAGTGAATGAATTCCATATCTTGCTTTGCCTGTGTATCTTTACTTTTGCTTTATCTATTAAACTGTCTTTATTTCAACCCCTAAGTGTTCTCACTTTCACCCTTCACATTCTCTCCCCCATCCCATGGGGAGTGACCCAGCAGCTGTCTGGGGCCTGACTGCCTACCCAGGCTGAGTCACAACACAAGTATGTTTATATAAGGGTTTAAGATCTATATGCAAGAGGGTTCTTAAGACGAAGACAACATGGGGCGGATATAATATAATCTTGGGAACAGAAATGGTAAAGTTTACACACATGTGTAATGTGATATCTGACAACACTTGAACTATAAGAGCTTTCCCTTGGAAGGGCTGTCACACGAAAGTGATGGGCATCTCCATCATCTGCTTCTAGCAGTATGCCCTGTAATATACAGCTGTAAGTATTTTCTTTTAGCTGTGAAATTTCTGCATTGTTAAATCTTAGTCATAATCATGCACGTCACATGTTTGGGATTCAATTTTAAAGTGTCTGCTGAGATTTTGCAATAGCAGTCTAAAAAGTCTAAGAACTAAGCAATTGCTCTTAACTGCTCAGATACTTAACATTATTCTACCTTTGTTTTTTAACACCCCATCCTCCCCAATATTTCTGCAGATGCCAATCCACCCCCATACATAAACCTTCCTAATATAAAATGTACATACAACCTTTTAATTTTCCTTTTATGGGCATTTTCTATGACTCTAATTTTTACTGAGCTGTACAGGCCAACTCAGTAAGTACCTGCCTACCTGGCAGCCTGCAAGAACAACTGTACACACCAGGGACCCTCAAAAAAACTGAGGCCTTTCACCATAGGATTCAGTATAAACACAGCAGTATGTCTTTGTGTGCCATTATCAAAACATTGGTCCTATTTAACAGCCTTTGTTGTTGACGTGTTCTGTCCTACACCTGCTTTTCCTCTCCACTACCCTCTTTCTCTTCCAAGTGCTCGCTTCCTACCAGACTGTCTTCACACGCAGCTTCAAGAATCAAAATACTCTGCCTCAGGCAACAAAAAAATTTATATTAACCTGCAGACAGTAAAAAGATCAGGAGCAGTATTTCCTATTAGTCATGCCACATGAAGTAGTAAAGATGCAGCCCCACCCCTGGAAATAGTCAGGACTGACAGCATGGAAGAATCTGCTTTGAATTCAGTATTTTGTTTTTCTGAAGGTAGGCTTGACACTGCAATGTTAGGGTCTACGCACTACAAGTAGGAATGCTGGCTATTTCTTAAGACAAAATTCATCACCAATGCTTCTGTTATTGAAAAGTATTTTAGATGGCGTACTTAAAATTGGCTCTGTTGTGCCTAGAAGAGACCTATCTGCAATTATGTATCTTAAACACTGAAGCAACTTGCTAGGATATTTTAACCTCACTGAAGATATTAAATGCCTTCTTTACACAGTCAAAAAACCAATAACCAATTCAATTAATTGCAATGGAACTTTAAAAATATTAATAAATTTTAAAACATTAATAATACAATTATTATATTACCCATTTTTTAAAAATTATATTCTTAATTGGAACTAGTATCTAGCCAGAATTATAGCTTGGTCTAGTGACTATACATCTGCTCTAAGTCTACAATGATTCACCAGCAGCCCTGATGCCAAACCACCAGTAATCCAACCTAAGCACCTTGAACAGCTCCACACAGTCTTTTATTGATACATACAAGAAACACAACTTCAAAAACATTGCTTGTCCATATCCCTCCGCACTTTGTTCTTCAGTAAGCCACTGTGATCTCACAGTCCTCTGGCAGGACAAGCCATGCTTCTCTACAGAACTGTGAAGGACATTAGAGGATGCCACAGAAAAGCCAATTAAACTATCTCTTTGCCTCCACTCCGCATGACTTGAGCAAGAGCAGTCAGAAATAGACCTCTAATCCACAGAGGATGAAGCTGTAAGCACATTCCCTTGGGCCATGCTGAACAGCTTGCTGGGTGCATGGACTTCAAGTGCTACATTTCCATCAGGAAATTTGCCTGCATTCTATTATGATTAGTAGATATCAAATACAATTACTGCCTGGGAAGATTGTAGAGAACTATGGAAAGCAGTATTTAAGTCAGTGGGAACTGTCATTTAAAAGGCCTAACATCAATTGGCAGTGGACAACCAGGAACGAGCCAAGAAAGGATGAAATTGTTCCTGGCTTCAAGTCATTTGCTCTTGAGTTTGTCAAACTGCACTGAAGAAACAAGACTAGCAAACATGCTCCCTGTTGAGTGAGTAGCTGGGGTGTTACACACCAGGTAGAACACTAGGATGGATCTAGAATTAAAAGGAAAGCTAGAAGTTACCAGAAACACTAGAAAAGAGTTCTTTCTTAGAAGAATTAATTTGGCTGCAAGTTTTATTACCCAATCTACATTTAAAAGTCATATTACCTTCTTGACTTTGGCACCACCCAGAAAAAACATTTCCACAATCTACTCATTTAAAGACTGGGGGAAAAAAGTCCCTTTACCAATATTTGCATGTCTTTCAACTCTCCAGTTACAGGCATTGCAGTAATGCTGAACATCTTATTTGTGCTCATGTAATCCCAGTCTCTACTTATAGGCGCTAAATCAGATTTCTGAAAGTCATCCAAATGAGTCTCCATCCTTGACCTAGGTCATCAAAACACTTCTTGGTATCGTCCTTCACCCCATTATTTACACACAGTCATGGCCTTTCCTTTTGCTGTTTTCATGAGCAAGCTGTCTACAGGAATGTCACTTTGGAAACTGAACAGCACAGGAGTTTTACACCCCAGTTACCTACCAGGTGCAGTATGCCACCGCTAAACTCCAGCTGATGCTGTATCTGTTTGAAACTCTTCAGTTCGGTCTGCTTCAAGTAGTTCAGTTACAAGTTTTGCTGCTTCTTCATTTGCCTTTTTCCCAGAGCACTAACCGAGACAATGCAGACCAACCTCAGTAACAACTACCGCCGTGCTGAAAAGCAACCACTTGATCCTCACTTGCCATTCATTCGTTTTTACCTCACTCATCTCTCTAACCCATGGGGTATTTGAACAATTCTTGTTCAAAGAGCTTTTAGTTTCCAAACAAGGTGCGCAAAACCGCGTTCGTTACACACGGGACGGGCTAAAGCCAAGTGAGCAAGCCGCCCCAGTGTGTGACAGCCAGCGGCAGCCGCGACTCGGGGCAGGGGCACGGCCGGGAGACGCTGCAGCCTGGGCTCCAGGGGCTTCAGCGGGAAGGCAGGAGCGGGCTAGTGGGGCAGAGGTGGAGGTTCCGGGGAGCTTCTATACTTCCCTGTACAGGGACTTCCCAATACAGGGACTTCCCCGTTACGGCTGTGCCCGCCCGCCCTCTCCCGGCCCTCGGGGCAGGGGCGCTGGCCTTGCGCTCCCGGCGGGGCCAGCCCGCCCGGGGCTGCGGGTGGGGGCGGCCCCGGTACTCACTGCTTGTAGGGGTCGTGGAAGGGCAGGGCCAGCCAGTCCCCGTGCATGGCGCGCATGTAGCCCACCATCTCCTCGGCGCTGTGGTCGGAGGAGATGAAGACGACCTCGAAGGGGGCGGGGGGCTCGGTCTCCTCCAGCAGCTCCGTGTAGAAGTCACAGAGGACGGGGGTGAAGTCGCGGCACGGCGAGCACCAGCCGGCGGAGAAGTACAAGCCCACGACTTTGTTCTGCAGGGCCTCTTCGGGGTCCACGCTGCGGCCATCCTTGCTGACCAGGAGCCGCCCGCTGAACACATCCACCATGCCGGCACCGCCAGACCCGCCACGGGCACCGCGGCGGCTGCGAGCCCCAGCGCTGCCCCGGCGCG
>VXAX01006613.1:39470-91387 GCA_013399835.1 Leptocoma aspasia
TTTGGTAGCATGGAGTATTATCTGAGTATTAAAGGGGCTGTCTTTTTTCTGTCCCAGTAGATAAGAGGAATTCTCATTTTATTCTAGTGCATTTATCTTGTGTTTCGGTTGAATAATGCTTTTTTCCTCCAGCTGACATCGAGTTAGAAATTAATAAAAATTGTATTACAAATATGCAATCTTTTTTTTCTGCCTAAAGCAACCTGCAAAAACGGAAATGAAAGATGATTTGGTGGTAAGAGTGTTAAATTATAGTTTAATTAAAGAATCACGATAGGGTGATCATCAAACCTGGTACATTTTCTTCTTTCCATGAACTGTGCAAAACCCAGTTAAAGAGAATTTATCTTAAAAAAATTATCAGTATCACCCCAAAATAAATTCTAGTGTTTATAATGGATACTTCAAGTGTCTAATGAAGATAGCTTAAAAATATTTCACATTAAAACTGTGTGTACAAGTGCATTCTAGGCTTTTACTCTTCAGTTCTTCCCCTGCTTTAATCTGCAGCCTCTCAAAAATCTGTCAATTTCATTTACAGAAAAGATAAAATCGTGACAAGTATATATTATGATTCAAATACTGAACACCAGAATGGAATGGATGTTAATTATGATGGTCGGGTAACTTGCAACCAAGTTTATAGTGAAATTAAAGTCAAATTTCTACATCTGATCACCTTCTGACTACATAGTATGAACAGTAAGAGTAGCGATTCTTCAAGTCAGAATTCCAGTTTAAATTTGTATAGGAATAAACTGAGCACAAGTATTCTCCCCTACATTTGTTTCCTTTTGAGGTCTTTTTGAAATGTGCTTTTCTTCCATTGACTTGACAAAAATTTTTTGTCTATGTTCTGTCCTGAGTGAAAAAGAACAAGGTATCACTTTAAATAAAATGAGAAGTGAGAGAAAGCCCAAAGATGTACCTCAGAAGTAACACAGCAATCTTGGTGTTTTTTAGTAGGCTCATCAAAACTGGTTGTAGGGTCACTTTGGATTGGGAATTGCATTCCTGCCATCTCTCTTACTCCTTTTGCCTTTTATTATGAAAATGTACTGCTAATTAAGAGACTGCTTGTTTCTTGTGCAAAAGTTCACACATTTAAAAGAAAATAGTTTAGTCATCATTTTTTAAGAGATTCTTTTACATTAATCTTTACAAAGCAGGCCTTTTTATTTATTTCCAAGTATATCTGGACTAATATGTTACTACAATTCTGATATTCTACTGGAAAACTGAAAAGAATTGCTTAGGTGTTTAAAAAGTGGCTTTTATTCAAATAATGTATTTCTCAATTTTTCATTGAGAATTAAGCTATGTTGTTTTCAAACCCAGATACTCATCTGCTTCAAATACAGAAGTGACATTTAAAACAATGTAATCCTCCCATCTGTCACATCTCCTATCAATCCTTTCTCCAACTTTTGAGTGCTGTTTTGTGCAGTTTCCCACTTCAGAATTCCTCCTGATGTCAAAGGTAGAAGACAAAAGGACCTGTGAAGGTTGCCTGTTCTTAAAGTAGCAGAGGTGAGAAATTAGGCTCACCTGAGTTTTTGATTTGCCATACTGTCTGCCTTTGTGAGACCATTGTGAAACAGGATGGAGTCATGGCATTTGGAGCCTGTAGAATCACCAAAAAATGGAAAAAATGTTTCCATGCAAGTTCAGGCTACGATAGGTAGATTCTTGATATTCCTACCAATTTCTCCTTTCATCAGCCATGAAAGTGTATTTTCTTAGGTGTTATTATGAGTGGAAGCAGTGACCCAAGGAACTTCCGACTCTTTCACCTGTACAGATTAGAAAGCTGGTTAGCCACGAAGCTGTGCCATGAGAAAAGAACATACTGAGATTGACTTTCTAAGCATGGAGAAGAAAGTTCATAACTACATACATCTCCATAAGGAGAAGAGCTGGATGTACCTGACAGTGATATTAAACTTCTTGAAGCTCTTTGGAAGAACTATTAGGCATGAGGAACCAGATACCTTACCTCAGGAAGCTTAAGGGGATCAACTCTCTAAAGATATCAAAGATTCACTGAAAATGCTGCATACCATGGAAAATCTTGTCTCGCACCTGCCTTTGATTTTACTGCACAGACATTTCTCCATGACACTAGTATGGACCAAAAAGAAATGCCCCACTTCCTGTCTCAAGGTAGTGTGTTAGGTTGGATATTAAGAAAAGGTTCTTATCCCAGAGGGTGGCTGGGCACTGGAAGAGGCTCCCCAGGGAAGTGGTCACAGTACCACCCTGACAGAGTTCAGGAAGCATTTGGACAATTCATACCAAAGAGACTAAGACCTGTTTCAGTTAGAAACGTCTTCTGGGACTGTTCTTGTTAGAGGTGTTAACACTATGGTGATTTATTCCATCCCCTAACCTCCACTTGGATGGAAGATAATGGAGCTTCTTTACACAGAACCTGTGGTCCTGTCTCAAGGTAGTGTGTTAGCTCTGATGTGACACTATCAGGAAATCTGCAAACAATGCTTATCCAGTGGAAGCCTCTTCGGAGCTCCAGGATAAAATTAAATAAAAACATCCTACCACAAAAAATTGCAATTATGATTTTGCTAGAAAAGAGCTTTTTATTACTGAATTTACCATACTATTCTAAGGTGATAGTATTTAGTCCTAATCTAAGCCCAAGGCTTTTAGTTTATTTGTGCTCACGTTGCCAAGATGATCCTACTTTTCTTGTGAGTTTTGCTTCAATTAACACTGAAGTTAATTACGTATCCAGATTTTGACACACAACTGAGAATTTTAAAAAGAAAATATGAAGAACCTGAATCATAAACTCGTGCTTTTAATGATACAGGGCAGCATGCTGAGAAAGAGCTGTAGAGGAAATGAACTGGAAGTAAAAAATGTTCAGACTTGCTGACTCCTAAATAGTATAAGAAAATACAATATGTGCTCAAAGCAAAGTAATTCCATGTTCCATAGTAATTGCACCTATGGTGGCGGAGTTAATGTCTCTATAAGCTATACAAAAGATAAAGTGTGAGAAGGTTCTGAAAGCCTGTCTAGGTCTTTAAGGAACATACCCATTGCTCTCTCCTTCATGTACCTTCTTCATAGCTGGCACGGTTTGAGTAGTAAAGAATTTGATCCAATAAACATTTGCAATAAAGAGTCTCTTAAAGCTTGTGTTAAATGCATGAGGTTGGTTTTTTAAGTGAAAAGGTATAAAACACCAAGTTTCAATCTGCTTATAATTCTTAAGCATTCTGTAGGAAATGCATACCACCATAACACAGTTGATGTCAGCAGGCTGTATATCCATCCAGTGAGAAGCCATAAGGCAAAAGCTGGCTAAATTCACTCAAAGGAGAGTGTGACCTGGATGAGGGCTTGTTGACTCTGTGTTTAATTAATTATTAGCACATCATCTACTTAATTATACCCTGATGAAAACATGTAAGTGACAAAACTAATGAAGATAAACTCTGGTTGGGCAGTACTGTATGTAGTGCAGTCCCTGAAGAAGTCATATTAGCAACTGGCCTTGGTGAATCCTGTTATGTGTGAATACTAGCCAGACCCCAAAGGAGACCACAACACACAAAATAAAGGAAACATCAGTGGATTGAAGAGTTACGTTTGTAGCAATCATCAATAAAATTTTATAAAATAGCTGGGGTTTTTAAAATTCACTTTCATAATACATAAAAATGTGCTTTACAGGAGAGAGTTGTAACCTCTCCTGAGAGTTATTGCTGAGAAAGCAGGCAAAGTTACTCACCACAGTGTATACAGTGAAGAAAAGGAATAGCAAGTTTCTTGGTCTCAACCCAACACATTAACCAATGAGCAGGGAAAGAAGCCAATGCACAAAGAACTACTGAGCCAAAAAAATTAAATTTTACCATACACAACCTGCCAACTAAAGTAGTTATTGCATATTCATAGCAATCCTTAGAGCTGACACATTTGGAATACCTTTTTCCTCAGCTGGGTTCAGGGACATTATGACATAGTCAGCAGTGATACAGATATTTAGTGAATGCTCCTTCATGATTGTTCTTGGTGCTGCTTCCCCTGCATAACCTCCAAACACAAAAGAACTAACACTATCTTTTCTCAAGTAGGAGAATTAACCAAATAAGTAACACACTTTTTTAAAATTACTATTTTATGAATTTTACTTGAACTCTTTAGTGCCTATTCCAGCAGGTATCAAGGGTTACTTGTTAGGGAATCCTACTTTTCCTTCATAAGAGATACTGGGATGTAGCTTAGTATTCTTACCACAAAGACATCTACCATCATCAGGACTGAATGAGAGCTGTAGCAGCTATCAAGTAACCAAAACATTTTAGTACAGAAAATACAGTAAGGTATATCTCCTTTTCATTTGTTTTCCTTTTTTGAAGCAACAGATAGTTACCAATAAGAAGCAATAATTATCAGAGAACACTGTGCTGGTGAGGCCTCACTTTGGGTCCTTTGTGCAGTTTTGGATGCCACAATATAAAAAAGACATTAAGCTATTAGAGAGCACCCAAAGGAGGGTAACAAGGATGGTAAAGGGTCTGGAGGGGAAGCCTTATGACAAGTGGCTGAGGTCACTTGGTCTGTTCAGCCTGGAGCAGACTGAGGGGAGACCTCATTGCAGGAATGGCCTGAAATTGTGTCAGGGGAGGTTTAGGTTGGATATTAAGAAAAGGTTCTTAAAAGTGCCTCACCCACCAGAGGGTGGCTGGGCACTGGAAGAGGCTCCCCAGGGAAGTGGTCACAGTACCACCCTGACAGAGTTCAGGAAGCTTTTGGACAATGCTCTCAGGCACAGGACAGGGTGTCCTGTGCAGGGCCAGGAGGTAGACTCAATAATCCTTGTGGGTCCCTTCCAAATCAGGATATCCTGTGGTTCTACAATAACAATTTTTAGGTAAACATTTGCAACAGTAAGTCTGGGTCCCAGTTTAATAAGCACTATTGGTGTAAATAAATAGCACATATGGAAAGGGTGAAAGAATGCTCTTACAAATATTTAAAAATTAGCTGGATTTGAGAGTTTCCAAGGAATAGTTTTTCTTTTAATCAGGAAATACTGCAACCTATTAACAGATTCCTACTATGCAAAAAGTCTGTTATAGGAAGTGCAGCAACCATGGGTACATTCTTTCCATTTTACAGATTTTTGAATTTAGCAAAGGTGTATGAACTTCTTGCAGTACAAAAAGCCTGATTCAATGATCCTTTGCATCTAACTTTATCCTGAGTAGTGTATTTCAAATTACCAAGTGCTAGTCTGAATATCAGTGCTGTAACTCTTCTGACTCCCAAACACCTATGCCAGGGAAACAATGCAGCGTCATCTAATACAGCAGCAGCTGCATGGCAACAAGGAACAACATTTGCACCTGCAAAAATGGAAAAATAACTGTGGTAAAATTCTGCTCTAGTTCATTTGAGTTCAGACACATTTTTCACTTCACTCTAGCCTTTTGGCAGTTTAATGTAACAAAGAGGACATTTAGGGTTTTGGGTTGGGGGTTTTTTTTTGCCTGAAGAGACCTCTGGATGCATTCCTTTCAGGGTCAGAGTCATCCAACACTAGATCCTGCATTTATGTGCCTTATGAGAAGTGTAAAGCTGCTTTTGAGTCTTCCTGCAGAATCTAGCTCAGTCCTCTACAGCTGCTAGCAACCACCACCTAATTCTACTTTTTTGTCAGAGTTCTTAGTTGAAGAAAAAGGTCAGATTGTTACAAGCACTCTACTACAAAGAGAGACTCCAGAAATTTCACAGTAGTTTCAGTTGCTTTAAGTAATTTGATAGCTGCATGGATAAGTAATTGGCATCTGCACAACCTCTTCTGGCAAAACTTGAATGGAGTCTTCAGTTGTGGAAGGGACAGCCTGCATCTACTCCTGCCCACCTTGTTAGCAGCCTCTCTTCTAGCAGGATTGACTGAATGATTTCATTAAACCATGTATTTCAGGTGATCATTTATTAGCAAAAAAAGGACCGGGTCCTAGAGAAGCCAGTGTAAGTTTTACAGTGCTGAAGCTAGAATACTTTTCTGCCAATAACCAAGCTGCCAATGTATCTATGCTGCAGCTCCTAGCAGGAGCTCCTAATAAGAGTTTTGGCAGAGCACATTGACCTCACTGCAGTCACTTGTCTCACGGGTTTGCAGATAGCCTCCTAAGAGTTTTCTGTCTAGCACGCTCCTTTTCATAAGAAATCTCTGGTTTTGCTGTTTGAAGGGAATGTTCTTTTAAGACTTTTAAGACTGGGATTCACTGTTATTTATATGGTACGTGTTTACACTGTAAAATCCCAAAGACCTTCCCCTTGCACAGACATATCCAGAATATATAACATTCTCTAGCCTGTAGTATCATGTGCTCTGATTTTAAAATCATTAGAAGCACAGAAATAATTGAGAAAGCAGTATCACTAAATAGGCTGAAGACTCCACTACAAAACCCCCCAAAAAGTAGCCTAAGATGGTAAGACCTGCTCCTTTGGTTGACAATGAGTTAAAAAAACAGTGACTGTACTTTAGAGCTCTGAAATTACAAATAGCTTCAGGGAATGACAGATGTCAAAGACTCAGGTTTCACATGCTAGCTTCTCTGCCTCATGAACATTGACTTTCATGTAATTTTCATGGGCATCCCTGCGCATGGTTGGGGTTTGGAACTAGACGAACTTACAGTCTCTTCCAATCCAAAACATTTTATGATTCTATCACTTTCAGTTACATAGAAAATCATCTTGGGCAAGGAAAAGAAAAATCATACATAACGTTGTTGAGTAGAATAAATTGTTATGCTGTGGTGGTGGGTTAGCCTTGCATGACTGTCAGAAGCCCACTCAGTTGCTCTCTCAGTCCCCCTCCTCAAAAAACTGGGTGAGAAAAATGTTGAGAAAGTTTATCAGTTGAGATGAAGACACAAACATTGTTTACTAAGTACCACTGAAGGTAGGACAGACTTAACCAAGGGAAAATTAATTTTTTGCAAATTAAGAATAGGAGTAGGATGGTAACAAAGAAAGACTAAGCCAAAAATAGCTTCCTCCCACCCCTCTTTTTCCCAAGCTCAACTTTGCTCCTGAATTTTCTATCTCCTCCTCCTGCCCATCTGGAGCAAGGAACTGGAAAATAGGAGTTGTGATCTGTTCATAATACTCCATCTCTGCTGCTCCTTCATGTAATCACAAAACTGTTAAGAGTTGGAAGAGACCTCTGGAGATCATCCAGTCCAAAGCCCCTGCCAAGGCCAGTCAGCTAGAGCAGGTGAGACAGGAATGCATCCATGTGGGTTCAGAATGTCTCCAGAGTAGGAGATTCCATGATGTTCCTGGGCAGCCTGTGCCAATGCTCTGCCATCCTCAACATAAAGTTCTTCCTCATGTTGAACTGGAACTTCCTGAGTTTTAGTTGGTGGTCATTGCTCCTCATTCCTCCTCACACTTTTCCACTTTTCCCCCCTGCAGTGTGGGTCCATTCCATGGGCTGCAGTCATTCAGGAACAAATTGCACCAGTGTTGGGTCCCTATTGGGCTGCGGTTTCTGCCAGAAAACTGCTTCAGTGTGGGCTCCTTTCCACAGTGCCATGAGTACTGCCTGGAGTCAGCTTCAGGACTGACTTTCCACAGACCACAGCTTCCTTCAGGACATCTCCATTTGCTGCAGCACAAGGTCCTCCAGTGACTACAGTGTGGACCTCTGCCCTTCAGTGGTACTCCACAGGCTGTGGGGGCACAGCTGCTCACCATGGACTGGACCACAGGCTTGTCAGAAACTGAAATATTATAGTTTATGACTTAAACATCTTCATGAAGGACTTTTGCCTGTTATAGCAAAACTGTATTACAAAAGCTGCAGAGAAGACCACCACAGCCTGAATGGGGCCCTGAATGAGGCCCTACGCTGCTCGCTGATGAAGATAAATAAAGTAAGAACTCAGGGCTGGGGGAGAAGGATGAATTCACAGAGCACAAGCTTAACACCTTCGGAGTGGAGGCCGCAGCCCCAGGGCTCTCAGCTGCCGGGCCCCACAGGCCTCACACCAAAGGAGGGGGGAGAGGCTTTGGGGCTGTGGGGAAAGGCCTCTGGGGAGAGGCAGTGACCGCCCGTCCTCCGCTGGGCAGAGGAGCTCCGGGCCCTTCCACCCGAGGAGCTCCTCCCTCCCTCCCTCCCACCCTCCCTCTTTTTCTAACCTCATTTGGTTTTAATCACATTTTTGGGTGTACTTCCAACCCTCAAGGTTCTTTCTGTTTTATACACAGAGACTTAATTTTCTTTGCTCTTCTGGGTTTAAACCAGATTTTAACAGGGCTCTAGGAGAACTTCTGCTCCAATGACTGGAGCATCTTTTTCCCCTTCTTTTGCCCTGACCTTAGTGTCTGCAGGGCTGTTGCTCTCACATAATCTCACCTTTCTCTCACAGCTGTCTTGCAGCATTTTGTACCTTTTCTCTAATATGCTTTCCAGAGGCAGCACTAATAGCTTGGCTAATGTGATCAGCAGTGTCCTATAGTGGGATTGTTCAGGCTGGTTGTGTCCTATACAAGGGCAGCACCGGCTGTTTTCTCACAAAGCCCACCCCTACAACCCCTCTACTGCCAGCACTTGACATGTACACCCAATTAAATTCTTGCATCCCAATAACTTAATCTCAAAACTTTTTCAATGGTTAAAACAATTCAGAAGAGGAATTATTTGAACACAATAATCTTTGTGTTTAAGAAATTGTAAGGCTGCTAACTCTGAAAAAATGGCTGCTCCAGGGATACTTCTGGGGCTAAGCCACAGGAACAGATCACTGTGAACAGGACATGGTGAAGATGCAGAAAGCTGGGTCTAGGATGCAAGGACCTCAATGCTGTGCATGTCACTTGCCACTAGGCGGCTAGATTTGCTGTCTCCATAAACACAGAGTTGAGTTAAAGCCGCAAAGCAGGAGTCTTCCATGTTCACAGTAAGACCACATTTAATTCTGCATCTCCAAGTGGCTCTGACAGAAATTCTTCCTGTGAGATGGCCCTGGATCTTGATTAGAGGTAACAGACTTAGAGTCAGACAGGACACCCCCATTACCAGAGCATCAGGACAGCGCCTTCCTTAGGTTGTTAATCCCATTGCAAAGAGAGCAGTAGAGCAGGAGTCAGCACCAACCTTAATCTGGTCCTGTCAAGAAAGCATTACTGGTTCAGAACTAAGTATTTATACCCTTACAAGTCTAGTCCAAAGGCCAGTAAAAAGCAGGTTCAGTTGCTGCCATACCTAGCAGGAGCCTCCGACCTCAGTGCCATCCCAAAGGCAGCTCAGGATTTCAGTCAGGTGGCCAGGCAATTTTTTCACTCCATTGCATGATTTTCTCTGGTGCTTACTCTGCATCTTTACTCTGCCATTCAAGAGTACTGACTAAAAAAAACCCCAAAACAATCTTTGAAATTGTATTTGTTATTTCCAAAATGTTTTTAGTGATATAATCAGGTAGTTTACAGAAAAGCAGATGTCTGAAGAAATTAAATTTCTGCCTCTGGCAGCACAGTGTACACTTTGTTTTTTTATTAACTGACTCAAAAGGACACAAGTATCAGCATCACTTATCTTTGCAATCTTGAACCTAAACTGAGTGCAAAAAAAAGTTTATACTCCAAAGAGGAGCATCTCAAAACAAAACATGACGTGCATCACAGGCTTTCTGTAGTAAGGTTTTTACCACACTTCATATATTTTCTTTCTTCCACATACAAGTGTATTCCTTAAAAATTTGAAGCAATTAAGATCTCCATTTCATGCTTTTGTATTATCTGCAAGAGTATGATTAGATAGTATCAATCCGTAGTAATTTTAGGTAGTTGTAGTTTTGTAATCTGCAAGAGTGGTATTCGTTGAACTAAAAATTCAGAATTTGGAGAACATATGGTATTACTTTGGGCCATTTACCCGCATAATTAGATTATATTTTAAATATGACAATTTTCATGTGTCAAACCAAATCTGTGGAAGCCAAAATGCTAAGAATCTTCTATGTACACTGCTAATCTTGTAACATCAAGTTAAAGGCCACGATAGTGTTTGGATTCACAACATTAGAAAGCACTACCTAATGTAATTAATCCTAATTTTCTTTCCTCCTAAGTAAAATTTCATTAGCCACACACATTGCATTTCTCATATATTATGAGCATCCTCCTGTTTAATCTTCTGACAGTTTTTTGGAATGAAATCTTATTCTCAGCTCCCAATCAGTAGATAATGGGTCCTTATACTGTTTGCATTTTTCCCCCCCTACCATCAGAAGTTCTGAATCAGAAGTTTCTGCCTCACTTTTTCAGAAAACTGCACTGTAACTCCCTTTTAAATTTTTTGTCTATCAGGTACTGAGTAGACAATATACTGAGCTGCACTAATAACAATAGAAGTTTCTGCCAGGCAGAATGACATCCGTTTAAGGCACAATCCTGAATTAAATGAAAAATGCTGGAGAATATTGAGGATTTCCAGCAAGACAGAATTCCAAATTTCCATAATGAAATGTGTGGCATCACATGAAAAATTTGCTTGTAAAAGTTGTTGTTGCCATTCTTCCAACACTTTAAGCATAACCTTTTAATCACTTTTAACCTTTTAATCACTTTATCTTCTCTAGTGCTTCTGCTGTTAGTGTAGATTTATTTTGTTCTTACAGCTTAAAAGGTTAATGTTTTGTCATTTATTAAATTAATGGAAGTTAGAAATCTGCCTCTGTAAGCTAAAAATAGGTAGGTGTTAGTGAACAGTATTGCAAAATCAAATAAATTAGTGACAGCTTTTATCCAGTGGTAAAGGTCCTTATGAAGATAATTTAATCAGTCATCCCCCAGTCCATTTCAAAGCTGAATATATCATATGTAGCTAGTTAGTGCCACAGGACTAAAATGTATCAACCCAAAACCCAGGTGAGTGCTGCCCTGACACTGAGCAATCTTCCATAAAGCAAAGAGAAAAATAAGACCACTCTCCCCTCGGTGGCTGTTTACAGGTATTCACTTTGATCAACATGAATGTGTGTTTAAAGTAGTATAAAGTTGTGTTCATTTTTTAGTTAAAAAAATTTGCCTCTCATCTGTCAGATCTGGGTGGAACATCCTTAGAAGTTAATGAGATTATGCAAATCAAAGTAAATGTGAAGATGTCCATGTTCATTACTAAAGTCAACTTTGAACAGATCAATCTACAGACCAAGGAACAATGGCATCAAAATATTAAAAAAGGGCCTGAAAAAGTCAGACTCCATTAAATTTAAACAAATCTATGGATTAATTGCATGGGGGTGGATGGAACCAGTGTCAAAACATAGAGGTATTTAAACAGTGAGGTTGCAAAACCATTCACACAAGTTGCAAACCATAGCTGATTTCAGATGAAAAACGTGCAGAGATCTGTAATGAGTATCTATGTAGAATAGGGAAACTTTGACACCACCTCCCTTACACTGCTGAGACCTCAGCTGCTTTCTGTTGTATATATACAGGTGTACATTGTGGATATGCAGCTCTGCACCCTGTTTGGAAATCAGGAAATACACAAGGCAGTGGGAAGAGCAGAGCTCAAAAAAAAAAAAGCTGAGTAGCTTGATAACTTCCCCAGGCTGCAAATCCTGAAATTAATTAAAATGGTAAGACACTGATAATGGCAAAGAGGTTAAGTGATGTAACATGCTAAGGCAAGAAATTACTGAAAGAAAAACGAGTTAGATTGAAAAGAATGCTTTAAAATTTGTAAAATAGTAAAAAATCTTTTACTATCCAGTGCTTGAGGATGAAAGAACATACCTATAACTTCCTTGACATATTTTTACTTCTCCTTTTAGACCCTAATTATCTTAAACTGCAGCAGCCCAGCCTCCTTCAAAATATCATTACTGAACTTTATCCTTTCCAGAAAACAGCAGTCCCCTGAAGTCATCAATGGCTCCACTGCTTACAGCATGAATAAAAAAAAAAAAAGTCAAAATAAGTAACTCACTAAGCAAAGAGCAGCTTTTTTTTCTTGAAAATATAATCTGTTCATATGGGTAAGGAGAAACCTGACAGACATGAAAATACAGCACAGTAGCATTAAAGCAATAGCTCTGAGTAGGACCCCTACCACCCTCTTAAATCTGAGGGACATTACAAAGCACTGACATTTAAGCTGCTTGTAAGTGAGCTTGTAAGTAACAAGCTCTCAGGGGCAAGTTCATTACTGCAGTGATAGACAACAAAAATATCTTCGCTTTTATAAGGCTTCTCTTTTCCTTTATACAGAGGAAGATGTCACCTAACGGAGGTTGGTTTATTATTGGTAATACAGAACAAGTTCAGGCATTAGTCACAACATGTTAGTGTATCTATTTTTAACTACAATCTAACAGACTGGTCCCAGAGATAAATACCTGCTTTTTGCAGGTGATCCTCCTGTGACAGCAGTCTTAGACTCTTCCCTAATCACAGATGTACACAATATAAATCTTCACTGGGAGCAGTGTCAGGGGCAACAGGATACAATAAACTGGATGATGAACTAAGGGAAGAGGCTTGGGTATGCATGCTGGTATACTCCATGTTCTTCGGTATATGACTAAATGAGCTTGGTGCCAATAAAATGTTTTAGAATTACAGAATCATTTAGGTTGGAAGAGATCCTTCAGATCACTGAGTCCAACTGTTAACCTTACCCTTCCTAACACTACAAAGTCCACCATTATAACACATCCTTTAAGTGCCATGCACCCTTTATTATCAGAAAAGAGGTAGTAACAAAGAAAATCCATTCAACATGGAAAGCCTTAGTAATTTAACCACATAATGTCTTCACAACAACTTAGCGGACTTCAGAAAATCCACAACATGGTGATGGTATCTTCTCTCCTCATCACCTCCAATTTGCATCAACTTTGTTTTTTTATCACCAGTAAAATACACTTCATAAAATTTTAAATTGTTTTAATTCAAAGCAAATGAATGTATAACCAAAACACTGCCAAATGCTTCTGCAGTTCCCCACTGCCAAGATATTTTGTGTGCTCTGGAAATACAGACTGCTTCACAGACCTGCACAGCCCCCGGAGGGGAGTTTCCTGTGTTTAGTTAAATACAATTTAACATTATGCTTTTCCTTAGGCGAGTTCCATCTTACCAGCACTTATACTTACTTGGAAAAAAGAATAAAGATTTGGGCAAGTATTATACCAGCATACATGGCTCAACATTAGAATAATAAATCCTTTCAATCAGAAAAATTAAGAAAATGATTCTTCATAATTTGAAATCACATCACTATGTTTTGCTTGTGAGAACAAAGTTTACAGGCATAAGTTGCACATAAAGGGTTTATTTTAAATGTTTTAAGGATAGAGTTACATCATAATTATAAAAATTACTTACAGAATTAAGTAACAATTTAAAGTGTTTATACTTCTAAATGCAGAGAACAGGGAACTGTCTACATTGTTCAAAATAAAATAAAAATAAAAGAAACCAAGCTCTAAAGATGAAGTCATTACCTAATTTAAAAATGTGAACACGAAGACCTCTGAACTATACACATACCAAGAACCATCCAAATTGCACTAATGATGTAAAATACAAAAAGCACAGCATTTTCAAGGAACCAGAAACTGTTTTTACCATAATCCCCTGATGCAACTAGAAAATTCTCTCTGAAGATAAAGCCTCTATGTTTATATAATCCATTTAAAGAATGCTTCTACCTATTCCAGCAAAAAGGGTTTTCCCCGTCTCTACTCCAACATAGTTTAGGGTTTGGCACTCAAAAGAAAGAAGAAGAATGTAGTGTTCTGCTATTCAACTGAAATTTTATTTTTTCTTTAACAGAATACATGGTCCCTTCAAATGCTGTATGACACATACAACTGGAAAATTACCTTCCGTTGGCACTATGCTTGTCTCACCGGTGCATTTAATCCTACTAACAACCATTAAAACAGCACAATAAGCAAATTCACAAAAAACTGAACACAAAATAAAAACAGAACAAAACAAAAACCTAAACATTTTAACATGCAACTTTAGTTTGTTACATTGAATGTTCTAACCCTCTAAGCATGCAAAAAAGGATGGTCTGCATTTAAGTTGTTTTTTTTTCCCTTTTAAGTTTTACATGGCAGCCTGACATCACACACACGCACACACACAATATACAACAATACTACAGCAGGTAAATGTGAAAGGTGAATAACTTTTATACAAAGATCCATGGCTTGTGCCATCACAAGCCCTATGTGATTTTGGAAAGTAATGTTGAACCCCTATAACAAGGAACCAACATTTAGTTACCAGGGTAACGCAAGCACTGCATGCAGATCTGAAACATGAGCCTAAAACAAAGCCCAAAGCAGATGGGCAGGGAGTGGAATTAGTCTCAAGCCTCAAAACTGTGGTTTAAGCTATCAAAAGAAAAAAAAAAAGAAAAAAAAAAGGAAAAAAAAAGTGAAAATATCCACGCAACAAATAATGGGGTCATTGAAAAACAACAGTGAAATTTACAGTTTGTAGATTATACTCTAATTGTCAGAATACATAGTGTATTCAACAGGCTTGCAGAAAACCCACAAATGCAAGCCTAATGCTAGAAGTGTTCCAGTAGACCTAAACCTCAGATATTCCAAAACAAACCTCTTATTCCTCAGATATATAGCCCCAAGCTCAGTGTACTAGGTAATTCATGTATCTCGTGTGTAATTAATACACTCACTCATTCCTGTGCCACAAATATCCACTTGGGCTCATGGAGCCAGGCTCAGCTTTGAGATTTACATGCAGGACTCTTAAGAGTCAATAGAAAACACAACAGATCTGCAGGATGAAAACACTGTGTTGCAAATCTGCTCACTTTGTTCAAACACAAGAAACATTTACGACTCAGGTACTTACTGCATAAGGACTGCATCGAGAAGCTATTCACTGAAAGACAATAGCCTGCCTTTGGTTGCCCATGATGAAATACTGGACATAATGCAATATAGTAGCAATGGACAAAGAATTAAGGTATCATACTTATACGGAGAGTATTTATTACCATTCAACAGCATAATGAGGCACAAGCCTTAAGGCTAAAATATGAAATCAGGCAAAAAAATGGACAGAAAGGGGCTTAAACCACTGAGTCTTCAATATCAAGAATCCCCACAACAGAGGTCATCTAGCCTCTGTCCTCTGATTAACAGCATCTCTCCTGCATTCTTTCACTAATGGCACACAGTTGGATACCAGGGTATTTGTTCCTTCCATCAATAGTGTTAACTGTCTTCACATTGTGTAATTCCGTGAAGCAGTTCTTTGAAACTTGCAGAGCTCTGCCTTACTGTAACATGACAACCTTGTTGCTGTGCTGCATTGTTGTTCCAATTCCATTATTTTTAAAAGCTGCCACACTTAAGAAACCCTAATTTTCATTTACAACTATCTTTCAAGATTATAACCATGAACAGATTTTGCAGTTGTGGGCTGCTATTTACATCCACAATCTAATGCAGATGACTGAACCACTGAGACTGCCTTATAGCTTCCATTAGATAGTACACCACTGGCATGCAGAACTCTAGTGTTCATAGAATGAAATTAATGTTAACAGCATACCTCAAAGCAAGTACAATGTACACCACAAAAGGCAACAACAGGTTTAAACTTTAGATTTGTCCAGACACTCCTTAAGTGGAAAAGCCAGAAAAATAATAACCTGGGAAGATGCCTTCTTGAACCAAAATGATTAAAGCAAACCAAAACAAAGGAATGCAAAAGACTGAGCAGAAGGCAACAAATGCTTCTCCTTCTCTAAAGTTACATCTTCACTGTAAAAGGACGCCCCCTCCCACTCCCCTGGTGTGAGATTGTATTTACCATGTAAAATATTAGCTACTGTTAGGCTTCTAAGTCCGCACACAAACATTCAGGTTGCTAGGTTTTGATATTAAATGAGAGACTACTGATGCCAATACGTAGTCTAAAGTCTTCTGAAGTAGCATAGATACTGTTAAAGTTGTGGCACCAAGCACTTGGGTTTTGCTAAGAAGTGTGTATAACAAAGAAAGAAAGAAGTACAACATTTAGGATTGAAGGCAGCCTTGTTGCATGTATTTTACTGGTTCCTACAACTTGTAAATATGGGCCATTAACCTGCATGTTCTAATTAAGTGGTTATACAGATTAAATGTAATTTTATAGTTTAAAGCCTTTTCACTGAAAGGTGCGTAATCCAAACACTTGATATTCTACTGCCCTGTGACTAGTAAAAAATGCACAAGCATTTCCACGCACTGCAAGTTCTTAAAAAGATAAATTTGAAATAAAGTGTAGAAACACAGCAGATTGATGTTACTTGGGTTAGGCACTCCTTGATACTGCACAAACTGTTTAAACCTTTCAGAAAAGTCACCTCTGTCCCAACCCTGAAAACAAGGACTGCCAGTATCCAAGAAATTAAATTTAATGTTACAAAAGAAGGCATATCAAAATATAAAACTACACTTGCATGTGGCAGTTGAACAAGTGAGTGCAAGATTGAAGAAAAAGTCAAAATCTATGAAAAAATTTAGATTAATGATTACAATACTAGATCAACTTTACACAGCTTGAATTTGCAGCTGTTCTTTGCTTTTAACTCCCTCCTGCCCAAACATATTGACTTCCTTCAAGAAAAGGAGTTCCTTACACAAAATGTGTCATGTTTGTATTACTCAGAACAAAACAGTTTTGCTGGCAGAGATTGTGGGTTCGCAGGGACATTTAAGCTTTCATTAAACTGGAAAGCAGTCAAGTCTTTGTGTCTACAAATTTTACATTTAATAGTTCCACAAATTTGGCAAAAGTTCATGATGATGTCTAGGATGTCTTCACCAAATCGTAGACATAAATATGGAAATCATCATCAAACTTGATGAAATAGACAGATGGTTTGGCTTCAACTTGATGAATGACCATGCCAGTCCTTTTCGAGCCATCTTCTTTGGCATATTCCACTTGTTTGCCTACCAGGCTGTCCACAACTTCACCTGGTTCCCGTTCTGCAGGAGGTGAATCATCTGTAACATAAACCCAGTATGCTTTAGTAGACATTAATAAAATTTTACACTACGGAAAACAATTGCAGAGTCTTCTTCAAAACTCACACAAAACAATTAGAAGCTGTAAACAGATTAATTAATTTCCTTCAGACAAGCACCTAACAATTGCCATGTTTGTAAAAAGTAGTTGCAGAAAAAATTTTCAAGCAATACTGTCTCTAGTTTTATTAAGACAAAAATAGCACTTTGACTGGTAAGAGAAGTCAATCTTTGACAGGAAGGTGTATGTACAAGTTGTAGAAAATGGCTGTAGATAACTGAATTTAAGACATGAGCAGAAAAAGGCACTGGACCTACATAGCAGAAAGGTAGCGTAACTTAACTTCCCTCTTCCCACACACATTATTCAAAGGTTCAATGTGTGCATTCAACTGCAACAGAAGCATCTCTTCTGAAATGGTAGTAGGTGTACACTCCTTATTAAAAGGGGCTTTTAACTCCACATTTGAGTAATTTTGGAAAAGTCTGACTGTATTATTTTCCTCTCAGGCAAAACCTAACCAGACAATCCCTATGCTAAATCTGGATAAGGAAAGGTGTGATTTGTAACATGCCAAGTGATTGCCTACAAGCCAATCACAGAACAAACATGATAAAGGGTACTGTATGGAGAACTGGAAGCTAAACACATCTTATTTCTCAGCTCCTCTTCTTTGATTCCTAGTTCAGATAAACTTGTAGTTTCTATTCCACTGAAAAACTTTCTAAGCAATTATAATATCTGATGTGGCTTTTATTCTGGAAATCATAAGCTTTTAAATTAATAACTAAGTTACAAGTTTGTATTAAGAATCCCTTAGAGATTCTACCCATTTTATTTTCAGTTTTGAGAGCTGTGAAAGAACTCTCAAAGGAGAAAAAAAACCCAACAGGGACTGAACAGACTGGCTTGCATTTACACTTGGAAATTCTTCTGCAAACAGAAGTTTCTTTTTCGTGTTTCAGTTCCTCTACAAATGCATTATCACACATAGTTATTATCCTCTTAGTATAAGTTTTATATGAAGAGTCTTTCTTCGCAAAGATGCAAGTTCAACTCTTATATTTCCACTCAGAAGTGTAGGCAAAGTTTTAGTATCAGATCCAGCAATACATTTTCCCCTTACAAAAAGAAAAAAGTTTAAAACAAATTATCTATTATTTGGTCTCTTCACAGGTACATAACCTGTATTTGAAAAGGGACAGTACCCTAGAAATTTTATTTGTAATATTATGGCAAGTTCCACCAAATTTACAGAAGTATTTGCAGATATTCTAAAATCTGCTTTGAAAAATACCATTCCAAAATACTAACATCCAGTTGTTGACTCAAGAACATGATTCAAAGTATCTGGAAAGCATTCATATTCAGGGAAGGAAGCAAATACTTAAAAGTGTTTAGAAAATCAGTAAGCAATAATCTTTTGCAGAGCACAGAGGGTAAAGTGCACTAAAAGCAATTAAGATTTAAATGGAAAGAAGGCATATAAGCTTTCCTTACTCTCAAGGTGGAAGAAAGCAAAGCAGACTTAAAATACATTCCTAGTCCATTTTGATGGTTAATACAAAGAACAAGTTATTTTAACACTCAAGTCTGAAAGAGCTTGCTTTATTTCTTTAAGAACAGGAAGGTCACTTTTTTCCATTAACATGTGGTTCTTTCTTTAAAAGCATCAGAGATGTTGCTTTTTGCTAGGGGCAGAGGAGAGGGTTATGTAACACTGATCATTAACACAGAGGTTATGCAAATAAGTGCCACTTTTTTATTCTGCCAGAAGATCATTACCAGTGGTGAATCTGAAAGATGATCTCAAACTCAACAAATTACTAACTGGATAACTGTAGTGGCTGACTAGATAGTACTTTGCATATGTATTAGTTACAATTAATTTTCTTTAGATCTCAGATGGCTTCTATCAGAAAGGGTTTTGTTACACAGGAGAAGTAAACCCAAAGTATTCTTTATAATCTCTTTCTTTGAACTGACTATCTAAATCTCTAGAATAATACTGATTCTGTGAAAATCCTCCTAAATTAATAGAAGTCCTGAAGAAGAAGACGACTTCCCATTCAAAATGAGAGGAAAAATACTAAGTGGAAATATTTTTCTTACTAGTGTGTTAAAAAATGTGAGAGAAAATCAATTTTCAAAAAATAAGTACTTCTTTCCCACAAGCAACTACTCAAGAAGTTTTTTACACTGAAGACACATAGCTCAGTGAAATTGTTCTTAATGTATCAGTTTGACCCAAAATATTCATTCCCACAAGAACTGCTTCAGAGACAAAAATCAAGAGCCAACTCCACAAGGCATGATACTTCTATAAGAAAACGGCAGTGGAAGACGTCAGGTTTGTCAGTTTCCACTAAAAATCCAAAATGTAAAGTATTCCAGAGTAGTACACCCATATTTTCAGCAGAATTAAGAATAATTATGAAAAAGTATTACCCTGCATATGTCACTGCTAAGAAAAGTTAAATATTTCAGCAGTTAACACAGATGTTTGTTGTACTACATTTGTTAGCTGTGATACTTATACGATGCTTGTTTGTCAGCTCTCTTGACCATAAATAAACCCCAGCTAAATGTTTAATACAAAAAGCTGCCAGAAGGAAACAGTGTCTGGCCTACTTACTTGAATCAGGCATAATGCGAAGGTCACCTTCTTTATAATCGTCTAAGAGCTGGTACATGTACAAGACGGGATCTTTCTCATAGGTAATATAAAACCATGTGTTCATAATAGGAGCTCGAGCCAAAACCATCCCCCTCCATTCATCTTTTGAGCCATCCTCTGTCTCAAACATATGTTCCACAGCTTTACCAATCATTGTGTCTGCCAGGTGGGCATCACTAATTCGAGACGAAGCTGAAATGACAGCATTTCAGAAATTCATTCAAAAGCATAGAAACGTATATTTGTAAAAATCATCTTTATGCTGATTAATGCACAAATCTGATTGGCAGTTAGCAAATTCAGACACAAAACAAATAGTGTCCATTCCAGAGAATTTAGTGCTGCAGAACTAAGAACTTCAGAATGTTGTTAAAATAACAATGAATTATTGTACTCCCTGTGATTAAACAATCATAATGCAAGCTGACGAGAGATCAAGCAAGCAGCAAAGACTCTGAACTTGAACTAGACACTGGACATGGAGAGGCAGAAACAAAAGGCCTATCTCAGAGCAGTTCTATGATGTTATTAATTCAACTTTGGGGTTTGGCTCCTCCTAACACGACCCTACAGACTGCTACCAATTCCACTGCAGTTACAAGATGCAACAGCTTTTTCTATTTACAAACTAGTGTTTACTTGAGTAGATATTGAACTTGGTGGATTGAAAAACCTGCAGTTTAACAATCCAGTGCTAATTCTGAAAAACAAAAAGCATTACTACTAATCAGGTTAATTCACATAGAAAACATCTTCCTGCCATTATTATAAGTACGTGTCTGCAATACAAGAAAAAATGTAACCTTATTACCATTAGACACACAAAATAGACAACATAGTCTAAATGGCTTAGAGTTGAAATTTTAACAGAAATATTAATGTTAATCTAAAAACTACAGGATGTACTGCATACTACTTAAAAACAGAATACAGCAACTGCACTCACTAGCATCACCAAAACTTTGTGGAACAGAAAAAAATTAAAACATTTAGATTACCTGCCATGATACAAAAATGAAACTGACCAGTAACATTTAAGTGGTCACAGGTTATCTTGGGGGAGTCTGGAGGGATTAGTGGAAAACATTTAGTGATAAATGTCAGCCAATATGTATATTTATTTAGGAGAAAAACCCCAAACACTTACCAACTCTGTCTGGAAGAACTTCAAGTGCTGAAACTCTTTCGTCTTTGTGAAGTTCTAGTCCATACACACAATCAAATCCATCATACTTTATGAGATAGAGCGAGGGATTTACAGGAACTTGATCAAGAACTGTGCCTTTCCATTGCGTTACAGGTCCACTCCCTTCTTTCCATCCGTGCTGTATCCTGCAGCCTACAATATTTCTTCGTGGCTGAGAAATAGGTTTGCTTGGTCCCACATTGTTTCTATGTTTTCTGTACACAGATACAAACATTAATATTAAACAAGTACATAGATATTCAAAATTCTACTTCAGAAAATAGCTGTACGCTTTTACATGACAATATATTTTACAGCTTAGCACACTTCTTCAAATTAGGTCATAAAGCTTATCATGCTTTACTGGAAAAAAGAAAAACATACTTAAAAGTAGTGACACATTTTTGACATGCTGTACAAGGTCCATTTCCTAGCAGTAAATTCTAAATGTAGTTTGCTTAAGCCAAAATAACTATTCTATTCCTTGCTATACTGAATGTCAAAAGCGAAACTCACCTGATCAAATCTCAAAGCACAAAATTAGCTGGCAGTATTACAACTTTACTACCTTGTTACTCTCCGCAGAACAGTAAACAACTCCTTCCCAGAAGGAAGTCAGTACAAGCATTATGTGGCTGACTGAAATTCTTTACAAATGTTTGTTTTCTTTAAGCAGACCTGTTTTCACCTAAAGAAAATTTAGGCTCCTTCATTTACAGGAGTAAATTTGACTCCAAGTAGTTTTAGTAAGACATGACAGCAATAACACTTCTGTATTTAGTATGGAAAATGAAAAATTGCATGTAATGTAAATGGCCACAGAAGGGATACTCCTTTATGTGGAAAGCAGATCAAGTAACTTTTTTGTCCTTCTGACATTTTCGTGGAATTGGCATGGAAATTCCCTCTGGTAAGTAACAGTTGCTATTCTGATGAACTGTAATGTAAGCTATTTGACACTTCCAAACCACTGAAAGTGTTATACAAGTTTTGTTTCATCCAGCTATTAAAAATACAAATTGACAATTTTGAACACAAATGGAAGAAACTAAGGGGCATTAGGACAATATACAAAATTCTCTCAGATGTCAACTAGTTGTAAAACAAATTTTTGGGCTATTACTTGTAACATGTATCATTTTAATTAACAACTAGCTTAAAAGTAACATCTAAAAGATGATCAGTTGCAGAAGGCAATATTCCTTAGATTAGAGATAGTGATCAAAGAAAAAGGCCTTCAGGTATGATTAATGCTCTCAAAGAAGTCCCTATATGATCCAAAAATACAGATAACAATCATACCACTGAAATCTTAGAAGCAGTGTATCAGAATAAGACACGATATGATATTGGAATGTTTAACACTGTATCATAACTGTAATCACAACTATTAAAAACAAGATACACCATTAACTTCAGTACTTGTCCCACCTCCAGGCTTTAATTCACCGTGAAGATCTTAGCAAGGGTGTTTTAAAATTTTACTTCTGCTATCATTTGAGGTTTTCAAAGATCAGACTGCAGTTTTGCATTCCTAACTTTGATAGCACAGATAGTCTCTCCTGTAAGGAGAGACTCTCCCACAAAGTTGGTTCTAATTTTACACAAAAAACTAAAATGCGTTTTCAAATTCTAGTTCTGCTCAAGTATATATATGTGTTTCTAATTGTAAGAAGTGTCAGTAATAGGTTACTATTACAAAGTAAATTGAGAGATCTGGTTCTCAGCACAATAAAATTGAGTTTGTTGTGTATTCAATTCATTTAATTTGTGCTAATGGAATACTGCTTCATTCTTAAGGGAATAAAAACTACTAGAAATAAAAGACGTTGACTGAAAAGAACTGACATTGCTTTGTCTAGTTTAAGCAGTTTATGTTGCTCATAATTTCACCTTTGAAAAAGATTATAATGCTATTGATATTCAACCTCATAGTCAACTTTACTTTCTGCCTACAAAGTATAATCCACTTTAATATTTAATTTGGAACAATAAGGCAAAAAGCTTTACACTCGTTCTAAAAAAGATGGAAGAAGACAACATAACTGAGTTCAAACAGGTTTAAAATGCCTCACAGAGCAAAGAGCATTAGGAATTTAATTACAAATCAAGTACCCGCTAGGTGTACTCGCAGTTCAAATTTTTGTTTGAAGGTTGAATTACCGAACAGTTGCTCATTTCTCATTTGAAGTGGTTCATACTATAAGAAATTAGGTATGCAAACTAGTATATTACCAAGGAAAAGCTACTTCTTGCATCTGAACATGGTAAGAAAGCCAGCAAAAGTTTCTAACTATTAGTAAGTTACGAATGTATTTCCATGTAAGACAACCAAGTAACCAACTCTCCCTTCCTCAACAGCATGGCATTTTTGTAATAAATCAAGTTACACAAATAACCTCCTATGATGTTCTATGCAGAAGGTCCAACACAATTTTTCCTTCTCTTTCACTAAAATAGTCTTTTAAATTTCCACAGAGATTTGCTCTTGAATATTTGTAAACAATTAGACATGTAAGACACGAAGCCAGGATAAACAGAAAACAGCAAGTCCTGGAAGTAGTTCTTGACACATCAGACACATCCTCATTGTAAATGGCCCTTCGATTCCCAAAAGTTTCTGATCCTCTTCTTTATCTTGCAGGCTGTAAGCTGTTAAGTAAAACCTAATGCGAAAAAGTTTCATTATCAGAACCAGATACTTTGGAAACATTCTAAAGACTACACAGCCAGAAGGAAATCTGCCCAGATGTTAAAGCTGTGTTTATATGGTCTTTGCACAAACTTTAATTTGGCAACTGCTACCTGGGAAACCAACATATTGCAGAACTGCAGAGGACTGGTAGCAGAAAAATCAGCCATTACCAGAGGGTTGTGCTTAAACCACAAATTAGCATTTATAAAAACAGGAATGGCAATGCCTAGTAACCTGTAAAGTTACTCACTTAGGTTTGGTTGTTGACTGTTTTTTATCCTGATCATGTCATCTTAGAAAAACACCACAAGCAAAAAAAAAAACCAAAACCAGAAGGATGAAAAAACCCCACATCCCTCAGATATGCAAAACACACACAACTGTGAAAAACTGGAATGAAAACTATAAAACATTATAGAAGCAGTAGTCAGTATGCTTTCAAATCTCTCATGGTACGAAACAGAAAAGTTATCGAAAATAGGATACAAAACTTAATACAACTGTGATCTTATTAATGTCTATGACTAATAACATAATGGTGATCAGAGAATTGTTATTAACTACTTTTCACAATATTCAGACTATGAGGCACATTAATTAAGACAAAAGTTTTAAAGTACATTCTGTACTCCCCAAAAGTAAAAAAAGAATCATTCAGTTGTGAATTTCAGCTCTAGATGCTGCAGAAGCCAAGAGTATGTTACCTTAAAGTGCTATCGAAATTTCAAAATGTTCAAGTTCACTTGTAGTTAAATTGCAATTATAACCTACACCTCCAAGCCTCTGAACTGCCGACTACAAGAAATCTGGAGAGCCTATGAAAAAAGGATTGTTTTATACCTGTGCTAGATCTTGCACTATCCTTATACACTAAGGGCGGAAAAAATGACATCTCTGAGTTTAGTGATTGATCTGATGCCAGTGAGATCAGCTTCATATCGGCAGAGATCACCACTACCCACCGACAGAGCACTTGGAAGAACTGTCCTATAACCACTGGAACCATCTCCAAAAGGCTCAACAGCTAGCTACCATTTAAAGAGTTTAGAAGGCTCATCCACACTGCTCATTCTATCACAATCTCAATTATTGAGTTATGCCTAGTTTCTTCCTCTGCCATAAACATTCTGAAACAAACCTTTGAAATCTCAATGGCCATTGAGTGCCAGTACGCTTCTTTTTCCTTAAATGAGGATGTAACTAAAGAAATAGCTAAATCAGTAACAAAGTATACACTACTAACTCACAGTCTATCATGTTGGCTCAGAGTAGTATCAGGATATAGTATTACATCATATTCATATCCCACTCTTATGGCAAACTATAAATATAAACAATATTCTACTACTCTACCTCATTCTCAGACAAGTCAGTGAAGCAGCACACAAGAAGTCATCTTGGCTTGGTACAACAAAAAAGCCTTAACTAAAAAGTAAACAATTGAACTAGGCTAAATTAACATAAAACTAAGCTGGATGCTTAGGTTAAATACCTCAAAATTTTGTCACTTAGGATCAAAACTTCTTATGTCCCACAAAAGTTTTTATGCTAACAAATTTACAGCCTATTTAGTTATTTAAATAAGTGTATGTTAACACAACAATAAAGACAAATCTAGCCACCCTCAAGTACAAAAGGCAACCCACCTCTGATAGTCTTCCCATCATACACTCCTTTCTCTGAGCGGTTGAAAGAGAACAAGAGAAATTAAAGTTTAACCAACTCTACCTGCCCCTAGACAAATAAATGTTTCTCTTTGCCTTCTATGAAGATATACAAGAATGGATCATGATGAGCTGGTGGAAGGCATCAGAGTAGTTTAACATCAGGTGTTGTCTCTGGGAAACAGTTAACACTGTTAATAGTGATTAACTAGATTAATTGTGAAAAATACACCTGCCAAACAAATTGCTTGTGATCAAGACACACTAGATGACTTTACACTTACAAACAGCTAGTAACATTTTAAGTTTCCCACTTACCCAGCTTAGATTTCTCTCACCAGATACAGCCAGATATGGTATCTTGCTGCATGACACTAAGACCAATTATACCCAGAAGGTTACCTCTACTTTCACACAGCTACTCACCAGTGTTCAGCTGCTACTATTTAAAATGTTGAAGATGGAAAAATACATGCCATGAAAATGTAGCAAAAGCAGGTATCCTTCCTTCACGTACTAAATAGCAGCTTCCTTACACAAGTATTTCAGTACATTCTTTATTTTTAACAAATGAAAAATCTTTTCCAACACTACAGTTACAGCGCATACGTGATTAGATATATCTGAGATTGCTTCTAAATAGTTCTTAGTAAGTGTGATTTGCAGGTTTTTTTGACCTGGTGAATGCATGAACTCTGTGCCAGAGAACAAACATCCTACAGTAGACATGGCTAAGTTCAGACTTGAAAATCCTTCTCTACAGATGCCAGAAAGAATTTCAAAATTGTATTCAAGAAAAATATAATGTTAACAGTGAAAACAATGTTTAAAACTTTATCTGTGGGGCTTTCTTTCCTACTACTCTCCTGAAATGATTAATAAAAGTCTGACTCTACACACATACACAGACTGAATATTATTCCATGATTTTCAAGAACAAAGTGAGTGGAACAATACGGATATATTTCTAGAACAGTACTTCCAGTTACTGAGAGCTATTCTTTTATAAATATATTAACAACTTACTTGTGGGATGTTCTTTTCTTCATCATGCTGGCAGACACTCCTGCATGACCTACAATATAGAACACGTTGGAATTACTGAAAAATAATGTTAAAACTTACATAAAAGGCTTCATATTGAATGTCAAAATGTAAAGAATCCAAATACTTCATGTTATGGCTGATCAGTGACCTGCTAAAATGGGAAAAGGCTCTAGAGAGGTAAACATTGGCTATGTGCACATGGGCTGACCTTGGCTGCATGCCAGGTACCCACAAAAGCTGCTCTACCTTTTCTCTCAGATGAGGACAAGGGAGAGAAAATACAGCCAAAGGTTCCTGGCTCGAGAGGGACAGAGAGACATCATTCACCAATTACCATCACAGGCAAACCAGGCTTGACTCGGGGAATATTAATTTATTACCAAGCAAGGGGTAGCACAAGGGGACAGAGAATGAAGGTGCAGCCAGTTAATCACATGTTGTCTCTGCCNACCTGCCTCCCTACCTGCCTCCCCTTTCTTTCTCATCAGGCTTAGAGTTAGCTCTCCCTCTTCAGGGGAAGGACTCCTCTCACTCTTGCCCCACTGCAGTGTGGGGTCCCTCCCACAGCAGACAGTCCTCTAAACTTCTCTAACATGAATCCATCGCAGGGGCTACAGTTCCTCGCAAACAGCTCCAGCATGGATCTCTTCCACAGTGTGCCATCCTTCTGGAACAGGCTGCTCTGCAGTGGGCCCCCCACAGGGTCACAAGTCCTGCCAGCAGACCTGCTTCAGCATGGGCTACTCTCTCATGTGGCCACAGGTCCTGCCAGGAAACCTGCTTCAGTGCAGACTTCATGCAGGCTCACAGACTGCATGTGTCCACCTGCTCCAGTGTAGGGCCCTCCATGTGCTGCAGGGGCACAGCTGCTTCATCATGATCTTCACCACAGGCTGCACGGGACCCTCTGCTCCAGTGCCTAGAGCACCTCCTCCCTCTCCTTCTGCACTGACCTTGGTGTCTGCAGGGCTGTTACAATCACATAGTTTCACTCATCTCCTGCAATTGCTGAGGGGCAGAATCTTTCCCCTGTTCTTAAATACAACGTCCCAGTGGCACTACCACTATCACTGACGGGCTCAGCTTTGGCCAGCGGCAGGTCCGTCTCGGAGCTGGCTGGCACTGGCTCTCTTGGACACAAGAGAAGCTTCTAGCTGCTTCACAAGTTGCACCCTCCTGGTATCTTGCTGTGCAAACCCAACACAGAAACTCACTGATGAGCATAAGGAGTGACTGACAGCAACTATTAAAATGAAAGTTGAACTGAACACAATTTGGATAGTAGTTGTGATGGTCAATCAGCAACAACAGTGAACCAACAGGCTGTTTTAAGCTTTCATCTTTGAGTTAATAAAAGGAGATGCCAATACACATCATCCTGAGTTAGCCAGACAGGCACTACCTGTGCCTAACAGGTACATAAAAAACTAAAAATAAACAGATTTTTACTGATAGAAGAGCCCTGCACTCAACCAAGTGATCATTGGGGATGAAGATGAAAAATGGAAAGCTTTTAATAAGATGAAATGAGGAAGGGGGAAATCGGATTTCTTCTGGTTGTTAGAAAGCTACTTATGAGCAGTCATGAAGAATTCAGCAGAGGACATATAGAAGAACAAAATGACAGAAAAACACTTTCAAAAGAACATTGTATATAAAAGGTGATGTGCATAGGTACAAAAATAAAAATTAGTAATCAGAATGAAAACTGCAGCCTCAGATCACAGCCAAAGGACACCTGCATAGGGATCTTTTACTAGAGCTGATTGAAATAGCCCCTGTTAAAGTGATAGCTGATGGTGACTACATGGCCAGAAGATACCTGGCTTGATCCTGATTCTCCCTGTCCTCCTCACTATACTGCTTTAGAATGGTATGGGGTTAAAATTTCTTTACAGTAGCTTGTTTTGGGCTGTTTTGGATTTTTTCCTTCTAGTTAGCCATATCTAAAACAATCTGGTCACAGTGCTGGACTAAACCATGTGTAACTCTAACACCGCACGTTTATGTACAAACATGCCTAGATTTTTAACTAGGAATGCGTGAACTAACAGTTGCAGAGAACTATTTTAATTTCTCTATAGGCCTAAACAAACCAATTATTTTAAATTTACACTACATGCATGTCCCAAGCATATCTGGAATTATATACATATTGAAGAGAATCACAAAGGAATCAAGCACTGACAGTACCAATAATCTTCAAAGTCTTCGTAAGTATTTTACTATTTTCATTTTTGTATGCAAAATTTAAGAGGGCATACACAAAGTTACAGAAATGGCAGAATTAATATAATTAATTAATAATTAAAATAATCTTATGTTTAGTATATTCACCTTGCATCAGATCGTCAGGAATCTGCATTTCTAACAGTAATGATATCTGAAATGTTCCTAATTTTTAAAAATTAGGCCTCGTCTGTCCATTACTGCAGTAAAGATCCTACTTGCAATTTTTGACTGTTACAAAACCAAATAATTAAACTGAGTATTTTTAAGAACTTAGCNTTTACATTTCCAGCTAATGAGAGAAAAAGTAAAATTTTGGCTAAAGTAACTCAAGTAAAAACACCAAAACAGAATGGTGCAGTACAAGAATTTGCTTTCTGTCTCCCTCTCAAGGACTCTGGAATTTGTGAGTAAGAAGGGAGGTATGAAGCATTTATCTTCCAAAGTCAAGAACAGAAACACTAGATTGACACAGAAGGAAGATTTGTTACAGCATTTGCAGTAAGTACAGGAGAGAAGTTATGCCAACCTCTGGGAATGGGATTTTGCTGTTTGCTAACTTCTCACTTTGGGATCTTCAAATTTTTGACAAGATTCAACTTGTTCACTGATGTAATGAGCTCTACACCAAAGACAACACAGACAACTAAGTATGACTCATCATGTTAAGTCAGGCAGTATCTTAAGAGCTCCCAGTTTAATATGTGAAGTAATGGCATTTGGACATTTAATAAGGATATCAATAGCAAATATGGGAAAATCCTAGGTTAAACTCATCCATGTACTAACCAGATGCTGATTTGCCACAATGTGCCCTCCTAATTTGCACAGTCTGAATTCAGATAGGTCTCAGAGAGATGTAAACTCCTCCTAAGGATAGAACAGGTTACATGATTGAATTGCTTGGCTACTGTAGTGGGTCTAATGCTGGCCAAATGCCAGTTCACCCACTAGAATTATTTACTCGTTTTCTGCTGTGAGATAAAGATTTGGAGGAGAGCAAAGCAGGCTCAAACTTTAAAGGGTATAAAGAAAGTGTTATTAACAGAATTAAAACAAAAATAATAATAAATCACAATAAACCTTAAGAACACTTCTCCTCCCACCACACCCCCCTTTCTTTCTCACTGACAACATAAAGAGACAACAAAACCTGGGACTTTCAGTCAGNAACAACTGTTCTTACAAAATTGAGAAAGTTCATCACCAGAAGATGAATATATGTAGTTTTACATTATATATGTAATTATATNGAATAGCAGCTGCCTGGCAATCTGCAATCATCAAGTCCCTCCCACATTTTGTCAGCCTTTTGCTAACTACCACCATGGGTCAGTCATTTCAGCTTACTGGGGTACAATTTTAAGGATAAGCTGTTCTAGTACAGAAACAAAAGTTCTTTTACCTCTGGAAAGAGATAATCTCTATAGGTTATCTCTCTACAGGTTTTCTTCTTCCACCCCTCGGGAAAGGTTGCTCATCTCTCTCATCTCTCTCTGTTCAAGCTACTTCAACATCTGCTTGCTTCAACACTGGTGCTTCTGCTCCCTGTGGCTAGAACACTACATGCCCCCAATGCACTCCATGAGTTACAGGGGAAAAATAAAAGTCTGATGTATCATTACATCTTCACCATAGCCTTACAAGAGAATTTCAGTCCAAGACTAAGGCACCTCCTCATTCTCCTCCCATATGGGATTTGACTCCTTCTTTACTGACCTTGGTGTCTCTATGTTGTTTTCTCTACGTGTCTTAACTTTCTTTTTCTCTCACTTGAGAGAGAATTGATGTCTGGAAGTTTTATCTGTACACTACAAGAGTCAGTATCATGCCTAGCCCTGTGGATAGCTATATGATCTCCTCTGGGCAGTGGCCGCTCTGGCTGCATGGCTGTTTTCTGGCCCCTACCGCATTTAATTCCAATTGCTGCTTTCTGCACAGGGCTGCAGAGCCATCTCTGTTCTTAGCCGCAGGATCGTTCTGCGGCACCATCAGAATGGCTCGGTGGCTGGTGGCCAGAGCAGAGCCCAGCTTGGTTCTGCCTGAAGCTGAGCAGAGCCAGCCTGGCCCGCCAGCCATGGCTGGAACTTGGCGGCGGCTGAATCTCAGGGTGGGTGGGCTGGGTGGGGCCCGGCCCAGCCAGCACTGCAGCAGAGCAGCAGGGGCCGTGCGGTGAACTGGGGCCTGGCCTGGCCAGCATCCAGTTACCTGTTCAAAGGCTGGAAGCAAGAGAGCTTCTCCCAGGGTTTGTTAGTTTTTAAATGTGTTCTCCACAGAGGCATGTTCAGCTCTTTTAAGTGGTTTAACAGGTTGTCAATATTCAAACTACCCAACTGACTGGTTTTGTCAGGTCCAAAGGAAGCTGCCAAGGTCCTTACAGGGAATCACTTCTGCAGCTCATAGATTTTTTTCTTAACTAAAAACTCATCTATGTTAAACCACAACAGCTATACAATTGTAGAAACTGCAACAAGAGTTGCAATTTCTACAATTGTATAGCTGTCTCTACAGCAGCTCTGGACATGGGGACAGCACAGCATCCTTATGTTTAATGTATTCTAGTAAGTAGTATCAGTATCAGTATCTAGTAAAATCAGAATTTCAGGCCTACTGAATCTGTCTTGGTCCACAAGAATGGAGCAGATGGACTCCAGCCACGGGCACTCCGAGCCCAGAAAGCCAAACGTGTCCTGGGCTGCAGGCAAAGCTGCGTGGGCAGCAGGGCCAGAGAGGGGATTCTGCCCCTCTGCTCTGCTGAGACCCCACCTTGAACCCTGCATCCAGCTCTGGGGCCCTAGCACTGAACAGACCTGCTGGAATGAGGTCACACAACGGCCATGAAGATGACCGGAGGGCTGGAACATCTCCTGTATGAAAAAAGGTGAGAGTTGGGACTGTTTGGCCTGGAGAAAAGAAGGCTCTGAGGAGAACTTACTGCAGCCTTCCAATACGTGAAAGGGGCCTATAAGCAAGCTGGGGACAGACTTTTTAGCAGGACCTGTTGCAACAGGACACAAGGTAATGATTTTAAGATGGAGAAGATTAGATACAAGAAAAAAGTTTTTTTACATTGAGTGTGGTGAAATACTAGCACAGGTTGCCCAGAGGTGGTGGCTGCCCCATCCCTGGAAGTGTCCAAGTCCAGGCTGTATGGGGCACAAAGCAACCTCATCTAGTTGAAGATGTCCCCGCTAACTGCAGGAGTTCAACAAGATGACCTTTAAAAGGTCCCTTTTATATCAAACTATTTTATTTTTTTATGACTAAGAGCACAGAAACGTATTTTTTGTAATAGAAGGTGACCACAACCTCCAGCTTCCAGGCAAGAGCAACAGAACTAAGTATTAAACTGTCATATGGTGTTTTGTCATACTTGTGTCTTCTGAGGCTCATTAATTCTGCTCCTTACAGTAAACCTTTAAAATTCAACAGCAAAACTAGAAATCATGTTCTGAATATTTCTACTTTACTCCAGACAAAGATAAAGGGTATGACAAGACTAAAAAAGATAATTTTTTAGGATGTTGGGTTCAAAGGAAACACACATGTCATTTCAGCTGGGACTGCAGAAGACTAGGAAGAAGGATGGGAGAAAGCTACTGGCAATGTTTTGCTATTGTGACATGAGTTGGTACCCTCCATACAATCCATGAAAATCAGAGAGGCTCCTCAGAAAACAGCAACCATATTTTACTTCTCTGAATATCTCTTATGTTTACAACAAAAACACAGATGCTTTAAAGCTGTATTCCATAATCATCTGTGTAAACAGCAGTAATTCCACTCTGTATCTGGAGACTATTTCAGAATTACTTTCAGGGACCTAAGAAACACTTCAGTGTGCTGATTCACACCTAGCATTGCTCAACCTCAACTTAAACGAGTTTGAGGAAGGGAGGTCTTTTAAGTGAAGTACGTCAGAAGTACAGACATAAATGAAATTCTAACTCTGCAGGAAAGATTTCGCTGCAATTCTAAGCAATTCACACCCATGATCTCTTTTCTTAGTTCATAAAGACAACACTAAAACAATTTACACTTGATTTTAAAGGTGAAAAAGACTAAAAAATGCTCATATATGATTCAATCATTATATACTCATATATGTGTTAAAAGTTTTCTTTACTAAGAGAGTACTTTAATGTTTTCAAACCATCCACTGAAGGCTTTACAATTACTCCTGACCATCATGCAGTTTGGTAGGATTCTGTATCTCTGGAGAACACTGCTAATAAAGACTCCAGAGGACCATGCCTTTCACTTATAAAGCATTATACAGGTGATCATTAGATTTAAAAGGGTCAATTGTGTTAACACAGAATAGCATCTTACTTTACTTACTTTACATCTTACTTTACACACATCAAATATACGGTATATTCATTTTTTAAAAAAGGCTGTATTTCTCTTATATTTGGGACAGCAATACACTAATTAAATTAGTCTCATAATTAGAGAGACAGACAGGCACACCACCAAGAGCACCTGTCTGATTCACGGAAACTATCATGGAAAGCAACTCTATACCTTGACAAACTCCTGGAGTCTGTAACCATGTATTCTACTGTTGTATAAAAATTAAACATCTACCTTGCCTTCTTTTATCCACCTTCAATCCTACCCTTTGTTTCTCAAAAAGGAACTATGTACAATGTTTCCCAGACAGAGAGATTTCAAAAGCTTAACTATTATAAATCACATGTACCTCTTCCTTTACACCTACTTTACAACACATCAAAGCATTTCCTTCCTAAGCAGACAGACAGGACAGCTGAACATTGGCTTTGTCAAAGATGCTACCAACCTGTAGTGTCACTGATCAATAAGTCTCAACAACAGTTGAAAAAATGTCTTAATGCATTAAATTTTGCCCTGTACGAATACCTGACACTACCACTGGTTTATCTCTACATCCAGACTATTTTTTGTACCCATACATGACCCAAAAGTCTCCTAGAATCCAGCAATTTTATTACTTTACATTATTAACATATCAAATATAAAATACATAGACTATTTCCACTCTTTCATTGTACCTTTTTCTTTTATTATTTTTCCTCCTGATTAAGACTATATTACTGCTTTATTATTCAATCCCAAATGACAGCAATTTTACAAGCAAGACTTAGAAGCCTAATTTCTATTTAAAATGTAGCTATTTTGAAACACCATGTGCTGTTCGTAAAGTTTCTTGGCAAGTTGCAACCACCTTTAAAAATGGAAGGCAATAAATAAGGTATTTGTATCCATAATGCTGTAAAGCTCAGCAAATCTGATTTTAAAGTTACTTCTTTAAGTACAATTGTTTTATTTTTTTACAGCTGTTCTAGGTAATCTCACAGACCCTCTTAAGGTTACCTGGTTCAGCCCTCTGATCGGGACTTTTCACTAGATCAAGTTGCTTAATATCCCTTTGACCATAACCTTAAACATTTCCAATGAGGAGTCACTCACATTTGGGTAACCTGTTCCTGTGTTTCACCATACATGCTTATTATAAAAAATTTCTTTTGTATACTCAAACCTAACTGTACTCTCTGTTTAAAACAATTACCCCATGTACTGTCACTCAAGACTTTGGCAAATAGCCTTTCTCTGTCTTTCTTCTGAGTCCCACTTAATAACAAAAAATTGCACTCCCTGGAGCCTCCTCTTCTCCAGGCTGAACAACTGGAACTCTCAGCCTTTTCTCATGAGAGAAGCTCCAACCGTTTAGTCACTCATGGCCATCCTCTGGACCTATTCTCTTTCAGTTGAAGCCATTTCCTCTTGTAATGTCATTACAAGAGCTTGGAGATAGCTCCTTTTCAGCTCTTTTAAGTCCCCTTCAGGTGCCAGCAGGCCATAAAGACTCACCCTGGAGCCTTCTCTCTCCAAGCTGAACAACTGCAGCTCCTGAAACCTATCCTTGTGGGAGAGGTGCTCCAGGCCTCAGATTATCATTATGGCCCTCCCCTGGACTCACTCCAACTGGTCTACATCATTCTTACATTAGGGGCCCCAGAGTTGGATGCAGTACTCCAGGTGGAGTCTCATTGGAGTGGACTAGAGAAGCCGTAACACCTCCCTCAACCTGCTGGTCTTGCTGCTTTTGATGCAGCCCAGGATGTGAGAGGCCATCGGGGCTGTGAGTATACCCTGAGGGGTCATGTTGAGCTTCATATTTGCCAACAACCCTGAGTCCTTGTTAAGGCTGCCCTCAGTCCATTCTCTATCCAGGATGTATTTGTGTTTGGAATTGCCCCAACACAGATGCAGTGCCTGGCACTTGGCTTTGTTGAACGTCACATGGATGTTCAACATGCAGGACCCACCTCTCAATCCTGTCCAGGTTCCTCTGGATAGCATCCCTTCTCTCCAGCATGCTGACTGCAACACACAGCTTGGTGTCCTCAGCAAACCTGCTGAGAGTACACCCAATCCCACCATCCCTACCACTGAATAAGATGTTAAACAATGCTGCTCCCAACACTGACACCTGAGGAGCTCCACTGATCACTATCTCCATTTGGTCACTGAACCAAGTGTTTAAGACTTTGCATTGGATCTCTCCTTTGAAACTAGTAGCTGTTACTTGAAAGGTAACTATATTACTTTTGAAATAAGCAGTTTCAAATAAATGACGACAAATTTTAACACAGTCTCAGGTAAAATACAAGTTTAAAAGTTTCCAAAAGGTTACTGAGAAATCCTCCAGTATCAATTTCAGTTTATTTGGAAGCACCCAAATGGTCTCTTGCTTAGGTATTTTAGAAGTTAACTGAGCTTTCCCAATTACACTTGCCAGCTGGCTCCTTGAGAATTTCATAAAAGCTACAATTCACAATGGTCGGTGATAAAAAATATGTTGCTTTCCCCACACAAGTCACTGATTAATAACTTTTGACACAACACAAAATAGGAAGATCAGATCTGTACTGCTAAATTTACATTTATATTTACTGCTTAATTGTTTAGTTTGTCTTTTCAAGCCGTAATCTTCTAGAATAGAAGTAAATTTTCTTTAAAAACAGAAACAATGACATCTAAAATCATTAACATCTGCAGAACATCATTAACATATTTAAGAAGTCAATAAAGTAAGAACNTAACATATCAAATATAAAATACATAGACTATTTCCACTCTTTCATTGTACCTTTTTCTTTTATTATTTTTCCTCCTGATTAAGACTATATTACTGCTTTATTATTCAATCCCAAATGACAGCAATTTTACAAGCAAGACTTAGAAGCCTAATTTCTATTTAAAATGTAGCTATTTTGAAACACCATGTGCTGTTCGTAAAGTTTCTTGGCAAGTTGCAACCACCTTTAAAAATGGAAGGCAATAAATAAGGTATTTGTATCCATAATGCTGTAAAGCTCAGCAAATCTGATTTTAAAGTTACTTCTTTAAGTACAATTGTTTTATTTTTTTACAGCTGTTCTAGGTAATCTCACAGACCCTCTTAAGGTTACCTGGTTCAGCCCTCTGATCGGGACTTTTCACTAGATCAAGTTGCTTAATATCCCTTTGACCATAACCTTAAACATTTCCAATGAGGAGTCACTCACATTTGGGTAACCTGTTCCTGTGTTTCACCATACATGCTTATTATAAAAAATTTCTTTTGTATACTCAAACCTAACTGTACTCTCTGTTTAAAACAATTACCCCATGTACTGTCACTCAAGACTTTGGCAAATAGCCTTTCTCTGTCTTTCTTCTGAGTCCCACTTAATAACAAAAAATTGCACTCCCTGGAGCCTCCTCTTCTCCAGGCTGAACAACTGGAACTCTCAGCCTTTTCTCATGAGAGAAGCTCCAACCGTTTAGTCACTCATGGCCATCCTCTGGACCTATTCTCTTTCAGTTGAAGCCATTTCCTCTTGTAATGTCATTACAAGAGCTTGGAGATAGCTCCTTTTCAGCTCTTTTAAGTCCCCTTCAGGTGCCAGCAGGCCATAAAGACTCACCCTGGAGCCTTCTCTCTCCAAGCTGAACAACTGCAGCTCCTGAAACCTATCCTTGTGGGAGAGGTGCTCCAGGCCTCAGATTATCATTATGGCCCTCCCCTGGACTCACTCCAACTGGTCTACATCATTCTTACATTAGGGGCCCCAGAGTTGGATGCAGTACTCCAGGTGGAGTCTCATTGGAGTGGACTAGAGAAGCCGTAACACCTCCCTCAACCTGCTGGTCTTGCTGCTTTTGATGCAGCCCAGGATGTGAGAGGCCATCGGGGCTGTGAGTATACCCTGAGGGGTCATGTTGAGCTTCATATTTGCCAACAACCCTGAGTCCTTGTTAAGGCTGCCCTCAGTCCATTCTCTATCCAGGATGTATTTGTGTTTGGAATTGCCCCAACACAGATGCAGTGCCTGGCACTTGGCTTTGTTGAACGTCACATGGATGTTCAACATGCAGGACCCACCTCTCAATCCTGTCCAGGTTCCTCTGGATAGCATCCCTTCTCTCCAGCATGCTGACTGCAACACACAGCTTGGTGTCCTCAGCAAACCTGCTGAGAGTACACCCAATCCCACCATCCCTACCACTGAATAAGATGTTAAACAATGCTGCTCCCAACACTGACACCTGAGGAGCTCCACTGATCACTATCTCCATTTGGTCACTGAACCAAGTGTTTAAGACTTTGCATTGGATCTCTCCTTTGAAACTAGTAGCTGTTACTTGAAAGGTAACTATATTACTTTTGAAATAAGCAGTTTCAAATAAATGACGACAAATTTTAACACAGTCTCAGGTAAAATACAAGTTTAAAAGTTTCCAAAAGGTTACTGAGAAATCCTCCAGTATCAATTTCAGTTTATTTGGAAGCACCCAAATGGTCTCTTGCTTAGGTATTTTAGAAGTTAACTGAGCTTTCCCAATTACACTTGCCAGCTGGCTCCTTGAGAATTTCATAAAAGCTACAATTCACAATGGTCGGTGATAAAAAATATGTTGCTTTCCCCACACAAGTCACTGATTAATAACTTTTGACACAACACAAAATAGGAAGATCAGATCTGTACTGCTAAATTTACATTTATATTTACTGCTTAATTGTTTAGTTTGTCTTTTCAAGCCGTAATCTTCTAGAATAGAAGTAAATTTTCTTTAAAAACAGAAACAATGACATCTAAAATCATTAACATCTGCAGAACATCATTAACATATTTAAGAAGTCAATAAAGTAAGAACACTTTTTCTCCATTAAAAGCAAAGAAAACCATCCAGGAAGACCACCTCACCTGCATCAGCTCTGGACCGCTGACCTGGTGATTTTCCAAATGGGGTCTTCATTCATCTGTGTTTAAGTGAGCAGCAAAGCTGCTGGACTAGGGTGAAAATCCAGTTCTTTCCAACTTCCAGGATATCTTCTTTTTAGTCTTAGGATGAGACAACCATTAATCCACCATTCAATCAACAACTTGTCCTTCTTCAAATGCAGAAGATGCACTTTCAATTACAGTACTCTGAAAAACAAAACAGGTGAAGTTTGTAAGTAGCTTGATTTTGAAACAAAAATATTCTATCTTAACCAAGTCTCACTTCAATGCTTGTTTTCATATGCAGGAGGATATTCCTTCACATTCTGTCATTCTGAAAACATTCAGCAACACAGGACATGCACAGCCAAACAAATACAAGGGCTGCTCCTTTTATCTCTTAGTCACAGTAAAGTTCCAGGTCGCTACGTCAATTACATGGAGAAAAGAAAGCTTCTTAAACACCATTGAGCTTATCACAGTCTGTACGTATGTATGTACGTATGTATGTATGTATGTATGTATGTATGTATTTATGTATGTATGACTACTAACTTAGAGAAACTGTACTACCTTTACTGGGTTAAAACACCAATCAACTCTTTCCATTGGTTAGAAATAACATGCTCCCACTCACATAGCAAAATAACTTTGCTTCACAGAAGTTTAAAAAAGTCTGTTAAAAAAAAATGCAACACAAAAGGTTTTAAAAACACTGATTTCACTGGAACAACTGCTTATGCCAGCAATTTTTTGAGAAGGTCAATAGTTCATAGATCTGATGACTCATAGATCTCTTTAAGTTTCTGGCAATTCTTTCCACCTAAGATCATCAAATTCCTAAAACATTTAGTCATCACATTCCTCTAGATAAGGGAGGTAACTGAAGACAACTTTTTAACACCCTTTTCAGGATTTAATGACAGAAATTTTTGACCATGTGAAAAAAATCAAAACATTACACATTAACTTATTTCAGAGTAACATTTTTGGGCCAGAAACATTTATGCATAAGAATTCACTACTTCAGTGTTGCCCACAAAAGAGGCAAGTGAGATCAGATCACTACCTTAAGAAATGCCACTGCTAATCTGTGAGAGACAGGGCCTGTCTAATCTGTGACTCAGCACTGTCTTCCTTCTTTTACTTCAGTTTTGGAAACTGTTGTCAATTTTCATACAGGGGTTAAAACCAGAAGAATGGCCCTAACTAGTGATCCAGACAAGGGAAAAAATGTAGCTTAAAAGCTTGTGCCTTACTGAATAAGGGAACATAAATCCTTGAGGTATGGTAAAGCTGTTACACCGAAAAATGCATTTACATCTAACACTTGACAATTCTTTCATGAATTGTACTCATTAACTTCTTGGAACAATACAACAACAAAGAGCAATACAACTAGGAAAAACTGGTAGGGAGTAATCTGCAGTTTTTAGAAAAAACTAACTTAGGACATTCACAGTCAGGAATTTGCAAAAACTTGTGAAATTAAAAAATTATTTAGAGAAACTTACTAGTTTTTTCCACATTTCATCTCATCCTGAAATCTACCAGTGTATACCCAACAATGCCAAATGTTACATGGTAACAATATTCCAATAGGAAGCAATTAGCTTGCTTAACTACTTTACTAGAAAAGCAGCATAAAGATTATTTTTTCTACTGAACTCAAAATGTATTCTCCTATGGATCAAAACACATGAATATAGAAGCATCACAGATTATGAAAAAACAACTCTAAATTCATAGCTGTGCTATACTACAATACTCTGTCTCACAGGTACTGCATAAAAATGCAAGAGATCAACTATTTTCCTCCAGAAAAGCTATTAGTTGAGAAATAATTGTAATCTTGTATTATATCTTCTGACCAAAAAACCCCCACAAAACTAAAAGAACTATCTCTCCAAAACATAAACCAAATCACCATCACAATCTCCACAAATCAACAAATGTGAAAATTCTTCGGATTTAGAAAATAATACACCCTTTTACAGTAAGCTGTTGAACTGTTATTCAAGGGAGTTATTTTGTAACACTTGTATTATACACTTTTCCCCCACAAGATTTCCAATTCATAGTAAAAAATATAAAGTACTAGATATTTTGATTGCAGTGTTTATACAGTTATGTATAGCAGAATACCTAAAACACCACAAAAGATACGGTTTTCTACCAATTATGTGGGTTTTTAAAAATAGAATATCTCCAATCATTACTATGCCCCAAATTTGAAATCATGGTTCGGAGACAGAAAATTATTCCTAATCCTTTAAAAGTCACAATTCATTTGCTAGCACTTAATAAAATGCTTCAATTTGCTCTCTGAACCAACAGATGGACACAAAGCTACTGAAGTTAAAACCAGGTCCAGCTGTTTAAACTGATTTTCTAGAAACTAAACCAGCAACTGTTACCAGTCCAAAGCCTTACTGAAGATTAAACTTGTGCTTTCCTAACACCAGTATTCTGAATTCAATTTATGTTTCACTTGCATAGTGACAGTTCTGAAGATACTAACAAGGAGGCATAAACCTGACTTTCTGAAAACAAACTAATGCACTGTAAGAACACTTTGAATTTTTAAGAACATGTAAATAAGTCTTACTTATCTGATTACAAATACACCAAACACTGTACAACTTAGGGTTCTTAAAAGTGATAAATGACAAAATATCAGACTTAATGCCAACATGCAAATATCTTGATCTCCTAATAGGGAAAACCATAAAGAAAAAATAATTGACTCATAAAATGAGAACTCTTTTACTACAAGTCTCAAGAAATGTCATGTTTCACACACAGACAGGAAACACAAAACCAAAACACACTTCTGATGTACTCAGTTGCAATAAGCTCTTCTGTATAGAAAGAGCAGATATTCCTTGTTTGGCAATATGTAAAATGACCTATGAATCAAAGATGACCTATGAATCAATCAACTTTCTAGAGTCATTCTGTTGATAGTGGCAGATACACTAAAGTAAATCCAACATAAGTAGGATTTTTTTGGATACAAAGTGACACATCCACAACCAGTCAGACTAGACTTTACAGACTGCCAGTAACTTTCAGAAGAGAAGTGCCATTGCCTACCTGTCAGACACCCATTTCCCCAACACCCAACAGCAGAGGTCATGATCAGTGCAGCTGGAGGTTTTATTTATAAGAAGACATTGTTTTGACTTGTGAGCTGCTACTCATCAGCCCAGGTGTGTTGTTAATCTGTTTTTACAAGCCTTTCTACACAAAAGCATACTTTAGGGAAAAAAGTGGAAATTAGATGACTACTTTGTCTGATAGTAGTCTAATTATTGCGGAGTAGTAGTCTATTATCTAATTGTTTCAGAGACTATTAACTGTTAGATTAAAAACACTAGCATTGCAAATTGTCAATCATACCTGTTCTATTTGAGAACAGTAGAATCATACTATCAAAATAGGCAGAAAGACATGACATAAAGACAGAAAAATTAAAAGTAATGAAAAAATATTTTTTGCAGTATAAAGGGAAATGACGGAAAAAACAACACGCAGACTTCAGTTTTCACTGTGAAACATGTTAACCTTTTCTATAAACTTAGCTGTTTACAAACATTAAAATGTTTATATGAACTTTTAACTCCATTAAGGTAAGTATAACCACCAAAAATAATTCTCTAGCCTAAATTTCAGTTAACGTTCATGTCTGTATTTCCGCAAAATTGCATGCATTTCACTGCAACGCATGGCACAATGATGTTTACAGCATTTTTGTTAAAGCTTCATGGCTCTGCTAACCACTGAAGAAGGACGTTGGCAGCACAAAACCTGTAATAATTAATGCTGACACCAAGCCCACAATTTTAAGTGCCTCACTCCTAACCAGCATATTTAAATTTTACTATCATGAACACAGAAAGAAGTATTTGCTGAGGAAGCGCTTTAGGGCTAGAGAAGTTTGGAAGGAGAGGAAGGGTAACAGCATACATTGCTTGTATTCAGATGATACAATTTCTGACAAAGTGGCAGGCTCACACCGTCTCAAGTCTGTTCCGGCTGTCAGAGCCACCAGTGATCAGGCCTTCTGGCTCCACCTGGTGGGCTTCAGGATTTTTACTTCACTATCTGTAACACTTCTGTATGCAACTCGCTGTGAACTTCCACTGATAGCTGCTCAGGGGAGGACCAGCATTTTACAGGAATGTTCTAGGGAAGGAGTCATTCTAAACTGAAATGCATCAACTAAATTCCTTGGTAGGTAATTGTGATTTCCACAGATTAGCTCAGAGTTACTGGTACATGTTTCAGATGAAGTAGTATATATATATATAATATATATAGTTTATTCCAGCACTAACAACTTGGATGAAGCACGTTATTCACCATGTTAGTCTGTTATTCGGACTCCCTAATTCTTATTATATGAGCAGCAAGGATCATTCTATTCAAGTCTTTTGCCTTCCCAAAGGCAATCTTAGTGTCAACATATCTCCTAAATAATGGCGGCAATAAAAATATCCTGGTGTTAGTTTGTTACTGTTGTTTTGTTTTTTTTTTTAATTCCCTAATAAAACAACTTCAAACACTTTCCTGTAGTACAAGAATTTGGCAACTCAAATTCCAAATTTTTGAAATATCCTACCAGCTTAACCAGCATATTAGTTATTAGGAACTTCTTTTATTCTAGACTAGGATTTTGTGTAAGTAATAAGACCTGATGTCTGAGAAGAAAGTAGTTATAGTACATGAAGTCTGAGGATAAAAGTGATTTGCAGCTGACAGCCATGGAAATAATACATTTCAGAAACATGTTTATGAACTGAAAGACACCAAATCAAGTGCAACTACCTCTCCACATCACATCTCCACTGTGATGGTCTTTGCAGTTTTACCTCTACCCAGAGAGGTGCCGTCTACAATTGTACTGAATTTGCTGTAGCGCTGAATGTACTGAATTTGTTTGCAGCACTGGTGTGCAACCCTGTGTGCACATACACAGACAATACACATACCACTGCACAGGTACTGGCTGTATGGGGCTTTAACCTGGTCTAGGGAAAGAAGACCCTGCCAATGGCAGGGCAGTTAGACTAGATGTTTTTTGAAGGCCCCTTCCAACACAAACTACTCTCATGACAGATAGATACTCACAAAATTCAAAGTTAACTCCACATTGCAATGTCATAGTGATTAAACTGCAGATTATTCAGCAGAAGGCTAGAAAAATCTGAAATTCGTGCACAGTCTTTTGTTGACAAAGTGTCTTTAAAGTTCAAGAGAAGTACACTGCAATTTCTAATTTCATTCCTAAAATATTTTAGCATAAACAAAGGGGTAAGTTAATTACCATAATGAAAAACAACATAAAAAGGTTGGCTAGTAAGTTCTTGTGGTTGTAGGGAGCGGGTGGAACTCAGAACTGCATGGACGTGGCTTATATTGCTATTCTATAGCATCTAGATCAGCGCTGCGGGGCACAGCCACAGGGGAAAGAAAAGGTGAGTAGCCTGCAGAATGACACCACTTTGTTTACCTCTTCCTCAGAGAGGTTGCTGGCATCAGCTAAGTGGACCCTGTCCTCTCTTGATGCTCCTCATCCATGCCTGTCCCCCAGGAGAGTGCAGCTCTGGGTAGTGAACACAGCTGAGCCCAGCGGAGCAGTTAAAAGTCATGATGCTGATGGAACTGAGCGCTAGCAGAGTGAAAAGGGCAAAAGCAGAGTCATAGGGTGGGAAACAGCCATGGGGAACAAATCGGTGGCATGGCATGATGTGAATAATCTTACTTTCAGGGGTCTGTCATTTTTTTCATTGTCTCAAGCCTGCAGGACAGACAGCCAACTGTGGGGAGTGCCTACCATCTTGTCTTTGTCTGGAGAAAACACATGGTGCTGCAGGAGTGTCTGCCATCTTGTCTTTGTCCCAGCTGTCACAGAGAACTACATGGAGGTGGTAAAAACCCGTTTTTGTGTATAATGCACCTTCTCTTCTTGTATACTTTTGTAATTAATATTGCTGCTATCACTGTGCATTTCTTACTGCACTGCTGTTTGCTTTCACTAAATTGTGATCTCAACCCATACTCTCTGCCTTTGTCAGAAAGAAGGGGAGAGGCTTATTTGGAGTTTAATTTGTAGCTGGTGTGAAATCACTACATTCACTGGTGCCCATTGTGAGTCACAAAAGGGTAGAGATAACTTTCATCTAAGAATCTGTGTATTAGGTTCAGAACTCCATAGTTACAGCTGCTCTATTTGTTCATGAAGGTGTAATATTTAACCCTGCATATATTCCCATACATGCTCCCCATGATCCTATTTTTTGAGAGCAGGGAGAAGGATCAGGACTGCTTTGTTGCTGTACTGTGTGGAATCAGTTTATGACATGGTAACATCAATAGCAGTGAAGGTCATTTGGGATGTGTGTTCAGCGCTGTTCACCTGTCCTGGCCTTGGCTGCTGCCTCTGAGGATTCATTAATAATAGTACCCAGTCTGTAGGGGGGGCCAGAGAACCATGATTTTTCTTAGCCTTTCACCCCTTTTTCCTCCTTTGGGCCTACTACAACAGTTTTTGAGAATCTTGAATTCCATTTGGAGGTTAAAGAAAGCATATTCTAATTGCAATGTCTGCAGTGCAATAGACTGCAATTTCTTCAGTGCAGTCCAGAATAAGTGAAATCTAGAATAAGTGAAGTCTACACCATGTTTCGAGTCAGCATAAAGACATCTAGGGAAGTTGTTCAGAGAACTGCCCTGGAGCTGAACAGTCATGAGTAGCATGGGATGGCGGAGAAAATGAGCCAGCTTCTTAAAGAGTATGCTGCTCCAGCGGTTTGGAAGTTCACCCCTGAAAAACACAGGACCTTGATAAAGTGGCAAAGTATTTGAAAGAAAAATGCTGTGCCAGCTCCAGAGAGGTGCAAAGTTATGCAACTTGCTGACACTTATCAGACACTGCTTGTTACTATACAGCGTTCAGGGGGAGGAGAGGAAAGCAGAGCAACAGGCAGCAAGGCCACTCAAACTGCAGCTGAACCAGAGGAACAACCCATGCCAGTAGCAGCTGCCCCTGTTCAGAAGAAAAAATTCAAGAACAAATCAATTTGGATGGTGAGGGATAAGGACCCTCAAAACCAGAGGAAAAGACAGGGCCAGACATAATCAGCTGATCCCTATCCATGGGTGAGCTCTGAGATACACAAAAAGATTACAGCCACCAGCCTGGTGAGCCCTACTGACCTGGCTGCCTGATGCTGGGATATCATGGCAAATGGTGCAACACCAGACAGCAATGAAGCCAAGCAATTAGGATCCCTGTCCTGGGATGCAGGCATTGACCAGGAGATTTAGAATAAAGAGTAGAAACTCTCAGCCTCTGGAAGTAACTCCTGTCAAGTTTGATGGAGAGGTATCTTTGCACAGATGACCTTTTAGTGCACCAACGCAAGTGGAACACCACGGACGCAAGGTGCCCACTACCTGAGAGAATTACTTGTACTGGAGGTAATCTGTAAAGATTCAAATAATGAGCAGTCCCCTATAAATGCAGACGACATCCAATGTACACAAAACGTGTGGTGAAGTTCCTACAGAGTGTGCCAGTGTCACATGCCAACTCACTGGCAGAGAAGTCATAGAGGGAAGGAGAAAAAAACCTGAACAATTTGGCTACCAAACTCCAACTATATAAAGAAACTATGTCCATCCCAGTACAGGACTGCATCTCATCTGTAAAGTGATTGTCCAAGGACTTACAACAATTTAAAAAATACTACCAAAAATTTAAGGAGGAAATACCCCATGCCCTGCCAGTACAGATCAGAGTTTCTTCTATGAGGCAGCAGGTGCTCCCCAGCTAGAGAGAGAGGGTACACCTCACAAGGTAATCTATGTTTCTACCTGCATGACTACCTAGAATATGTGAGGAAATGGGACGGAAAACCCACCTCTGCTCTAGCAGTACCTCTGTTGAGATGAAGGATAACCACTACATGAAACTTTTTGATAATAAATGCTGCTCCAGTTTTTCTCTGGCAAGTTCTCAGAGAGATTAAAAAGGCTGATGTTATTTCTGATCCTCCTGAAGGGACCTCCACATCATATTTACAAGAAGTAACAGGTACCATGACTAGACTGCGAGATGCCCTGCCTCTAAACAGGACAGGGAAAGGAATAATTAGGTCCACTGGAATGTGGATCTGATGCCCTAGCACATTAGACCCATAAGAATATAAGGCTTTAGTTGGCACCGACACACCATGTACCCTGATGTACAAGGAGGCAAAATCCATCTCTATTTCTGGGGTGATGGGGGACCCCAACAGCTCACTATACTGAAAGCTGAAGTGAGCACGACTGGAAAGAAATGACAAGAACCTTCCCTCAGGGAACTGTGGCTCTGGGTGCCAAGCACAGCAGAGTCCAGAGGAACTGAGTGGAGATGTCAAAATAGTGTCACTGGTTCCAGAAGCCAACAGGAATTATGCAATGGTGCAGTGTGACATGGATGGTCTTGCTTTTGGGGGTTTGTCTGTCAGTATTCTCTGCTGTCCTGGGCTTGGGGACAGGGAGAGCTGGCTGTGAGGCGCAGCTGCCATCTTATCTTTGTCCAGGAAAACCACATGGCACTGAGTGTGGGAACAGCCGCCATCTTGTTTGTACCCTGGTGGCCAGGCAAAGCTAAATCATGGTGGTGAACACCTGTTTTTCTGTGTAAGCCTTCTCATTTTCTATGTATTTGTTATCAGCATCACTGCTATTACTGTGTTTTTCTTATTCCACTCCTGTTTGCTTTTGGTAATTGTTAGCTCAACCCATAGCATCTGCCTTTGTCCCTCCTCTCTTACTAGAATGGTAGGGAGAAGAGACGTGGCTTATTTGGAGTATAATTTCCAGCTGGTGTTAAACCACCACAGTTATGAAGGCAAGAGTGAAACCATGAAGGCAAGAGGAAAGCTGATATAACTTAGGAATCCTAAAAAAATTTGGTAACACTATAGTAAAACAATAACTATCAAGAGTAATTACACTGAAGAATTATCCTAAAGGTTCAGAATTAGATGAGTAGCTTTAAAAAGAATACTAGTTCTTCAGAAGACTGCTATCTCAGGCAACATTTTGACAATGAGCAAGTTTCATTAAACTATCATCTTTTAGCGCATGTCCGTACCATAGCTCTCTTAAAGTTAGAAACAGTGATCAAGGTGAAAGGTAGGTTTATATGGTTTTAGTTAAATTTCACTAACTTGAAACATCAGTATAGTCTTACATGATCCCATGTAGATGGTAACTTTTGAATACTGCATTCAAAAGTTCTTACACACATAAAAAATAAAGATGAATGGAAACAGCCAGAGAGAAATCCTAAAACTGCCACTTCCATTGTTTCCTACTCAGGCTTGTTTTTTACTTTCTGAATTAGCAAAATGTAGCTGTTAGAGAACCCAGCACAGTTTGTGCTTTACTTCCATTACATTTCCTTCATGTTGTACCGTTAAAACAGCCTGTCTTACTTTATCCAATTCAGCATTACAATGGGTGTAACTTGAAATAAACTTTGAGCTACTTTGTAAAGGCAGCAGTAAAAACTTCATTAGAGCTGGTACTATAAAACAGTACTTTAAACAAACTTACTTATCTTTTTTAATTTCAGAGACTTAATTAACATCTTTATAGGATCAGAGTATTACCTTGCAAGACTAATTTTCAGTACTCCCTTACTACACTTCTGAATAAAAGCACTTTTCAATAAAAGCACCAGTGAAGAGGTCAGGAGGGCACAGGATTCTCAGTCCCCATGTTAGAATGCAGCTAGTTCTGATTTAGAAAAGAAAGTGTTATAGGCTAAATGATAAAAAGATGTTGCTTTCTCCAAGCTTATAAGTATCTTTTTAGTGTCTACATCTACATGGATTTTAACATACCCTTATGCTTACATGTATTTGTATGCACATGTGTTTGTAATATCCCCCATCATTGCAGGAGATTTGACGTACTAAAAGTAAGAGTTTTCTTGTCCGCATTAGAGCACTCATCCATCAATAGCGTGAAAAATCAAAAAACCCAAGGAAACAGGACCTTTCAGTGTCTACTGAGAAACACCAAACAAACATCCAAAACACAGAGTAATCATGTCAGACTCTATCATGCAGGACAGCTGCTTAAAATTACAGGAAGAACACTATATCACATTTGATGGCAGGAGTGGATGTTCCTTGAAAAGCCCTGGATCCTGGGAGAAAAATCAATTTCAGAATCTGAAGCACTATGCAAAGAAGGACAGGGTGTTTGTTTTAAAATATTCACATATAAATATGTATTGTAGTTCAAAAGTAGTAAAATCCATAGGTGAAAAAGTGTCTGTGAGATGTGAGACTTCCTGAATGTTTTCCAGCCCAAGATAAGAGTCAATAGACCTAACTAGTGCCACATCACTGAAATTGCTTATTGAAGTCCAGCTTTAGGAGTCAAGGTCTTTCCAGACAGCAGGAAGTACTTACCTGGAATCTTAGGTATATAGAATCCAATGCCAACTCTTCTGAAATACACCAAGGGGTCACTTTCTAAAGCGTGTCTAAATCCTACTGCATACAAAGGATTATTTCAGACTTTCTGGGCAGCTACAAATTATGATTATGTCACCTTGATTCTCCTCTGACTGGCCTGATATTTTATGCTGCCCCTCAGGATATTGTAGAAATTCTTTATCCAACATAAATGTGCAATTCTGGACTCAAGAATACTACTGTTTTCACCTGCCATTTGGGTACTCCTTAGAAAGAACATCTGGCTTGCTTCCTTTGTGGATCCTTTTGTGTGGAGAGTAACATTTTCAACATACTTGAACACAACACAAAATAATAAGTATGTATGACCATAAAAGAACTACTTTTTAGCTTCAGGGTTACGAAGGCCCAGGCTGTATCAGCCTAGGGTTTTTTTCTTGTTTGATTGTTTATTTTTGTTGTTGTTTTTTTGGGGGGGTTTGTTTTGTTTGGTTTTTTTGTTTTGTTTTGTTTTGTTTTAAATAATGGGGAAGAAAAAAAAACCCCTTACTACAAATTGCCTGAAGAACACTAGCAAATAAAAGCAGAGGTTGAAGCCTTATCCATTAGAGATCTGGAATTATCAGTTCCTTGAACATGGGTAAGAATCTCAATATGTCCTGTAAAAAGCTGCATTATTCATTTGTCATTATCTGCCCATGTACTTGAAGAAACTGTGTAGGAAACACATATGTTTCATATGCAGTTATTGTAAGGAAACCCTACTCTAGAAGTTCACAGAACTGTGAGCTCAAATTGTATTTGAAATTCTTCTCATAAAAAGATTTCTTTTTGAGGGCTCTTGTAGCTCAAACCCAGATGGAAATTAAGCTCCAAACTGCCACTTCCTTTCCTCCAACTGCTCCAGTGTGAAAGGGACAAGAAGGCAGAGATTACGGATTGAGACAAGAATTCACTAGAAAAACAGCAATGAGCTAAGAACACAAACAGTAGTAGCAACAATACTAATAGCAGCAGTGTATAAAAGAGGATGATCAATGCTTACAGAAGTCCAACTGACCCAGTGTTACTGTGTCCAGTGACACACAGATTCCTGAGACAAAGGAGAATATTGCAGACATTACCACAGCAAACATCTTCTTCCCTGAGCCCGAGACAATGAAAAACAATGGCAGACAAATAGTCTTGGGCCCCTCAGTTTAGGAAGGATGCTGAGACACTTGAATGTGTCCAGAGGAGGGCAACAAGGCTGGTGAGGGGCTTGGAGCACAAGCCCTGTGAGGAACAACTGAGGGACCTGGGGGTGTTTAGCCTGGAGAAAAGGAGGCTCAGGGGTGACCTTATCACTCTCTAAAACTAACTCAAAGGTGGTTGCAGCCAGCTGGGGGTCAGTCTCTTCTCCCAGGCAATAACTGACAGAACAAGAGGACACAAGCTGCACCAGGGGAAGTTTAGGTTAGACATTAGAAAAAAATTCTTCACTGAAAGAGTGACCGGGCATTGGAATGGTCTGCCCAGGGAGGTGGTGGAGTCACCATCCCTGGACGTGCTTAAAAAAAGACTGGATGTGGCAGTCGGTGCCATGGTTTAGTTGATGAGGATGTATTAGGTCATAGGTTAAACTTCATGATCTCGAAAGGTCTTTTCCAGCCCAGTTCATTCTGTTATTCTGTCTGCACCCATGCTCCTTCCCCAGGCCTGAGAGAAAAACCACAATGTACAAATCCTCCAGCTGGACTGCCCACACACTACTCTGTTGGCTGCTTTGCTCTCCTGAAAAAACAGAACAAAATAATGGCCGTTCTGCATCACGTTCTCTTTTTCTCCAATTTAAAGCCACGCCCACTAATGATGATGTGGGTAGTATAAAATAACCTGGCTCTTTTTACCACACAGCTCCAGGCTCCATCTCCCTCCTGGCAACTGTGATGAAATTAACTCTGTCCTAGCCAAAATTAGGACAAGTGTGAAATTAAGATCATAGAACAAGTACAAAGAATTACAGATCAGAAGTTTAAATGTGCCTTAACTGTTAACAAGGGAAGAAGGGAGGGAGAATACAGAGGATTCTGTATTGGGGTGATCTTTCTTTGACTGGTGATATGTATATGAGCAGTTGCTTCCCACACACTTTACTACAGTGGGAATTTTCATCCTGATGCATTAACCAGGATATGCTAACCAGATCTCGTCTCTGCTGGACCTAGATTTAGCACCTTCCTGTTGCAAATTCTTCCCTTCTGTCCCTGACCTCACAGTTTCCACTGTGATGCCTTATCTTACGGGCAAGTACCTTCTGTGACCTTGACAATCTGAGACAGGAAACTGTGCTCTTTAAGTCCTTACACCACGCCATGGCTCAAATACTGTCCTCCAGGGACTTTGCTCCTCAGCTCATAGGTTGGCCACAAGGGTGACGTATAGGAAGCAATAACAGGAGAAAAGACAGAAGCAATAACATGAGCAATCACAGAGTGTACAATAGCTATCCCAATAATTAAAAATGCAAATCCAATGGCAACCATCAACCCAAGACTCATTAGCCACTTCCCCTACCCTCTGAGTCCCCAGGATCAAAGTACTGACATCATCCAGGAACTGGGGCTAATTCCTAGAAAACTGTCTTGGGCTTAGAGTGATTGGTAGCAATTTCTTTAATTCTGCCTTGGGCTTCTTCAGTCAATGCCACTGCATTGTGAACAGTGATACAACATTCAGTTTTAGTAAGATTTAACATTCCACATACCCCTTGCTCCCCTAATGGTAACGTATCTAAAGCCCTTTTTGACACTTTTTTGGACTTACAAGTTAAGGTCTCTGAACACATACCTGATCCAGTTACTACGGGTATGTATCTTCAACATAAAAGGTTCTCATGCAAAATACAAAAATGCTCTCATATAAAAGGTTCTCATGCAAACACATCAGTCCATTGGGCCCATACTCTATTTCTCCAGGGGACAGAGTACAGCTCTGGAGAAGGGGGGCAGGAACACAGAGAGAGGGATCCAGTGGTGTCCCATGGCTCCCTCTTCACTCTATGCTTCTTGGTGGTGGGCATTCCCAAATCGTTCTTCCAGAGAACCACCTATACAGTCCAAGTTCACACACAGAATCACTAGGTTGGAAGAGACCTTCAAGATCATCAAGTCCAACCCAGCCCTAACACCTGAACTAAACCATGGCACTGAGTGCCACATTCAGTCTTTTTTTAAACACATCCAGGGATGGTGACTCCGCCAGCTCCCCAGGCAGGCTATTCCAGTACTTTATCACCCTTTCTGTAAAAAACTCTTTCCTAATATCCAAACTGTATTTCCCTTGGTGCATCTTAAGACTGTCCTGTCGTTCTGTCAGTTCCTGCCTGGAGAAAGAGACCAACCCCCACCTGACTACAACCACCTTTCAGGAAGCTGTAGAGAGTGATAAGGTCACCCCTGAGCCTCCTTTTCTCCAGGCTAAACACCCCCAAGTCCCTCAGTCATTCCTCACAGGGCTTGTGCTCCAAGCCCCTCACCAGCCTCGCTGCCCTCCTCTGAACACGTTCAAGCATCTCAACGTCCTTCCCAAACTGAGGGGCCAGAACTGGACACAGCACTCAAGGTGTG
>VXAX01006613.1:91865-116663 GCA_013399835.1 Leptocoma aspasia
ACAAGCTGTCTTCCCACTAAAGACTGAGGCAAAGAAGGCATTAAGCACTTCTGCCTTTTCCTCATCTGCAGTTACTAAGTCCCCTCCTGCATCCAGTAGAGAACAGAAGCTGGTCTTACCCTTTTTACCATTAATATATTTGTAAAAACATTTTTTTATTATCCTTTAGTTGCCAAATTATGTTCAAACTGAGCTTTGGCTTCCCTAATTATTTTCCTACATGCCCTAGCAACCCCCTTAAATACTTCCTGAGAGACCTGGCCCTCCCTCCAAAGATGATACATCCTCTTTATTTATGAGCTCCTTCAAAACCTTGTTGCCCATCCAGGTTGGATGTTTGCCTCGTCGACTCATCTTTTGGCACACAGGGACAGTCTGTTCCTGTGCCCTCAAGATCTCTGTTTTAAAGCACACCCATCTTTCCTGGGCTCCTATGTTTTTAAGGGCTACTTCCCAAGGAACTCTCTGAATAAGTCTCCTAAACAGGCCAAGTCTGCCCTCCTCCGGAAGTCCAATGTAAAAGTTGCATGTAGCCACGGCAGCATACCCCCTTAACTTGGAGAGATCTGTGCTTGATCGATGGTAACTGTATGAGCAGTTGCTTCCTTTCAAATACTTTGCTACAGCAGCAATCTTTGGATGCATTAACCAAGATGCACTAACCAGGTTTTCCCTCCTCCAGGCCTAGAATTAGCATCTTCCTGTTGCAACTTCCTCCCTTCTCTGCTATCTAAAGTTGCTGCTGTGCAAGCTTATATTATGGCACGTTCCTTCTGAGGCATGGACAGGCAACTGTGCTCTTCAAGTCCTTACATTTGGGTTGTATCAGAATCACTGTTTACATTAAAAAGTACGTAAAATCGTGACTTCGGATTCTTTTAAGAAAATAAGGGCTGTTAAATGGAAGTAGAAACCCAATAGTATGTTTTTGATCAAATAACACATAAGGAATCTCACTTCACAACATGTATGTTAGACATACGAGACAGTTTTCCCCTGATCTTATTTCAGCACATTCTGTGCTAAGAGCACTGCAAATAAAACACAGCCCACGATCAAACATCAGATCTGGAACAGGAACTGCTGTTGCCCAAGATGTTGAAACTCCAAGATAGCGATGTTTTGATTTTAGATTTCTTATTTCAGAGCAATAAAAAAAATTGCTCAAAGAATACAAAGCAAAGCAGCAGTGTACAACATGGCAGCATCCTGAAAACAATCTAAAATACCTGAACCTGGTCTAAAGATTTCATTTGAGAAAAATACAATTCAGAGATCAAATCCCTATAAACAGCAAAGCTCAAGCTTTTGCCTACAGACCCCTGCTTGATAAGTTAAAGAAGGCTTCTAAGTTACTTTCACTTTTTTAAAGACTTTTTCTATAAAACTCAAGTTTTTTGTTTCTCCAAATCATGTAAATCAGTATTAGCACCTTTCCTAGTAGGATCTTTTAAACTTGCTGTGATGCATTGCTATTAAATAAGATTTCAACAAGTATTAAAGGCAAAGTTGAGCAACCCTTACACTTGCTTCATTCTAATTGCATAGCTTTCTTTATAAAAGCACAATTCATTATTTCCATGTTCATTAGAGCTCTGCTCTTGTCACATTTCACAGCATCTTCAGTACACGCATAATGGCCATTTAAGAGACAGGTAAGCCTTAACAGGCACACAACAGCAGTGGCTAGTGATACCACATAAGCACATTCAAGTGCTTCTATCGAGGGTATCAGGTTAACAAGTCTGTGCCACCAGCAACACCTAGGCTTGCCTGGCTGCCCACATCTACTGTACCTTGGTTACCCTTCCAGACTGCCAGGGTCTCTTTACCTCTCAAAACCACCTGTCACTCTATAGTTTCTAAAGCTATCTGCCACTCTGAAATACTGAACTGAAGTAAGCCAAGAACTCTCTCTTCTTTTAAAATACCTTACTTCTCAAGCACTCTCTTACGCGCTTTCTGCTTTATCCCTCTCCCTGACTTAAGCTTTTGGTCTTTCTTGCATTTAAGTTATTCTACCATTGCTTCACAGAACAAGCCCTTCAGTCATTTGACCATGACCAGTTCAATCAGTTGCTCAACTTTTTTTGCATAGTTCCTTATACCAATAATGTTGGGATTGCTGCAGCATTTTTTTCTGTCCTAGGCTGTTGCAAAACCAAGCAAAATTAACAGTACACACTTCTCTGTGGTTTCTGGTTTCTCACTGAGGGCTACTTGTCACAAGTAAAACTCATATCCATCCCCTCTGAAAAACACTGTATTTCAGTAAACATCAAAACCATTAAAAAAGCATAAAGCAGATCATGGAACACAAACACAAAAAAAGTCTCAGTGGTTGTCTTCAACAGTGCAGCAAATAATACTACCAATTACAGCTGCAATCCTATCCAGCCCAAACAATGCTGGATAGAAAACATGGGGATTTATGAAGCTCTGTTGCAGGGGGTCTTTGGTTAAGTACGCATACACAAGAATTGTTCAATGCTTATTTCTTTCGAGTTGAAGTGACCCGTTAGCAGTTCACTAATTTTTTTCCACTTAAAAAAAAACTATGTCCTTAACAAAGATATACTCTCTATACTCATCCATTTTGCATCTTTGATACAAAGTCTGACACCCTTAATCAAGAATAATATTTTCTTTCTGCAGAAAAAATATCAGTTTTTCCTAACTATATCAACATAAAGAAACTTAAGAAATTTTGATTGAAGCTTCATTATAAATTTTCTTTAAAGATTTTGAAGCATACATCCAGAGTAAGAAGCACTAATGACAACCACAAGCAGTCAAAAGGAAGTGCAAATAAGCAGTATGACAAAATTCTTAAATGCCTTCTTAGAAGCACATCCCAAATACACTCATCTTACTAGTTCAAAATGCAATAAAAAGAAGCCATTTTAATCCCTTAATTTACACCATGTTCTGACCAGCTACACACTGCTCTTTTCACAATTTTGTTAGCAGACTGATGTTTCACTATGGAGTCTTAGAACCACTGATCCTTTTCCAAAGCCTTTCACCCAAGGATGTCTGATTTATAATTAATTAGGCCATCCAAATTAATAAAAGGGCTATAGCAAATATTCAGTTCATCAGCTAATAATGAAAAAAAACCACAGAATCATTAAGGTCAGAAAAGACCTCCAGAATTAACTGTCCTTCGACAGAACACTATCTTTTTTGTCAACTAGACTGCAGCACTAAGTGCTACGTCCAGTCATTTCTTTCACACTTCCCTGGGCACCCTGTGACTATACTTTCAAAAATATTAGTAGCTCTTCATTCACATACACAATCATAGTGAAATAATCATAATGAAATAATGACTTTCTGACAAACATGTTTGTCGGAAAATTGATGTCTGACAAGCCAGGTCATACATCATTTGCAGTTATGTATTCAAAAGTTTTAGCCAGTCCACAGCAACATGCAGGGCACACATAGGCCCATACACAGCAATTTCTTAAAGTCTAAAAGAGAAAATGTTTTTTAAATATTATTTGAAGTATTACTTAAGCTGTTTTATTGCTTTTGAACTTTATATGAAAACAGTATTTTTCCATTACCGTACATAAAACTCAACTGATTACACACTTGATCTTATATTACTAGTCACAACTTTCAGAACAAAAGAGCCACTACAGGATTTAGAAGCATTTTTCAAAATTCTCTGAAGTTTGAATTAAGTAATTTTGCCAAAATTTGGAAATCAACTGAAATTAATACTGTTAAGAGGCAAAGTCCTACAAAACACTTCAGTATGCCTAACTCCACCAGCCTTTCTTTTTTGATGAGTTAATATGCAACTAAAAATAGTTGTGATTTTCATAACCACTCACCATCTATCAGGAATACAGCTAATTAAAACTAATACTGGTCAGAATGCAACGCAAGCACACGCATCCATGCAGTGTACAGCAAGAGAAGAAATGCACACTGGTTAATTCAAGTGATCTCTTTGCCTGATGGCTTTAAAAGGCAGAACAACCCTAAACCCAGAAAAACTCATCTACTATAGCTGACCCCAAAATGCAATTATCATATGTGAGAAATTATATACTTTGCATAAATTAAGCAAGAGACACTCTGAAGATACACAGAATTAGTAAGATAACAAATATTTCTACATAAAGAGCACAAAGTTATTTTGCTGTTAAAGCCAGCAGAGTAATTAGAGAGGATTATGAGCTTTAGATCTACAGGAGATCCATTCCCTTCCTATGTATACAGGGGATAGTTTCCCTTCTACAGGAAGCAATCATATAAAATTCTTCTTTCTAACTTGCTTACTACTAATTGCTGTAGTGGAATATAGTTACATATCTATACTACAACTACTAACTACACAGGAGTTTCTTTGCTGTTTTTTGCAGCTAAAGTTTTCAGAGCAGAAACAGCTGTCATTCTTAGGTTTTTTATTTTCAAGAGTACCTTTTATCACAGCTAAACCAAGACTTCTGCTACTCTGTACAACATGTAATCTGTGACAGTGACATCTACTGAGATTAGAAATACTTCAGGCATTTTCAGTATCATTTGAGAGGCCAAATATTCCAGCTCTGAATAATGCACTGCACAGTCAGCCCAATTTTCCAGCAACTCAGCATCTTCCTGATGTTTTTCTGTATTGTTAGTATCTGAAGATTTAGCAAATGTCCCTACTCTAAGAGAAAGATTTGGCTGAAAAGAAATCTGACTTTTCTTCTGGTAATTTCTTAGGCCACTGGCTATTAAATTACAACTTCCCTGACAAGTTAGTTGGTGAATTTTATTTCCTCTATTACACTCTGTGCTAGGTTTGGCTGGGGTAGAGTTAATCTTCTTCAAAGTGGCTGGTATGGGGCTGTGTTCTGGATTTCTGCTGAACACAGGGTTGATAATACAGCAGTGGTTTTGTTATTGTTGAGCAGGCTTACACAGGGCCAAGGCCTTTTATGCTTTTTGAACTGCCATGTTGTTGAGGAGACTGGGGATACATGGAGGTTGGTATGGGACACAGCCAGGATAGGTGACCCCAACTGACCAAAAGGATATTCCTGTACCCTGTGACATCATGCTCAAGATGTAAAGGTGGAGGGAAGAAGGAAGTGTTGGGGGACATAGTGAGTGACACCACTTGTCTTCCCAAGTAACCATTATGTGTGATGGTTGCTCTCCTGGAGAAGGCAGAACACCTACCTGCCCATCGGAAACAGTAATTAATTCCTTGTTTTGCTTTGCTTGTTTGCATGGCTTTTACTTTCCCTATAAAACTGCCTTTCTCTCAATCCATGAGTTTTCTGGCTTTTACCCTTCCAATTCTCTCCCTGACCCTGCTGGCATGGGAGTGAGCCAAGTGGCTGCACGGGGCTTGGTTGCCAGCTGTGTTTAACCACAACACAAGCCTTAACAGTTCTACTAACGTGCAGGCAGCCCAGTGACCTAATACAGGAAAATAATCCTGGCCCTCAAAGCAAGATGAATTTATCACACCATAATGAATTTATCACTTCACAATGTCCAGTTCTCTTCACAGAAAAACATTATACTGGCTCTTCTGGGTAACAGTAGAGGATCATTTTCCCTTCAACAGCAGACAATAACCAAGGGTAAATCATGACTGACAAACCTGGTGGCCTTCTACAGTGCTGGTGGATGAAGGAAGAGTGACTAATGCCATCCACGTGCACTTCTGCGAAGTGTTAGATACTGTCCTGCACAACACCCTTGTCTTTAAACACAAGAGACATGATTTGACAGATTAGACAACTTAATGAGTAAGAAATTGGCTGGAGGGCTGCACTTAAAAAGTTATGGTCAACAGCTCAATATTCAAGAGGAGAGCAATGACAAGTGGTGTCCTCAGGGGTCAGCACTGGCACCTGAACTGTTCGTCACCTTTGTCAGCAACACAGCCAGTGAGATCAAATGCACCATCATCAAATTTGCTGAAGACATCAAGCTGTGTGGTGCAGTCCACATGCTGGAGGGAAGTGCTGCCATCCAGAGGGACCTGGACAGGCTTAAGAGATGGGTCTGTGGCAAACACATGAAGCTCAAGAGGGCCAAATGCAAGGTGCTGTACTTGGGTTGAGGCAATCCCAAGCACAAGTACAGACAATAGGCAGACAATCAGTTGAAGAGCAGCCACAGAGAGAAAGGCTTGGGTGTGCTGGTAGATGAGAAGCAGATCAACATGACTCAGTAATGTGTGTCTGCAATCAAGAAGACCAATCACATCCTGGGCTGCATCAAAAGTAGCATGATCAAGTCCAGGAAGGTGGTATTACCTCTCTAGTCCATTCTCACGAGACCTTGCCTGGAATACTGCATCCAGATATCTGGTCCCCAGCAGAGACAAAAAGACAGGCATGACTTGTTGGAACAAGTCCTAAGGAGGGCCACTAAGCTGCAAGGTCAGGTTCAGAGAGCTGGGATTATCCCGCCTGGAAAAGAGAAGGCTTTGGGGCAACTTTACAGCAGCCTTTCAGTACCTGAAGAGGACCTACCAGAAGGCTGGAAAAAGACTTTTCATCCAAGCAAGTAGCAACAGGACATCAAGGAGTGGCTTCAAAGTAAGAGAGAATAGGTTTAGATAAAGTATCAGGAAGAAATTTTTTACTGTGCAGGTGGTGAGGCACTGGAACAGGCTCAGAAAAGTTGTGGATGCTCTATCTTTGAAAGTGTTCAAGGCCAGGCTTTATGATGCTTTGAGCATCCTGGTCTAGTGTAAGGTGTCTCTGCCCATGGCAGGGGGGTTGGAACAAGATGATCTTTAAGGTCCCTTGAAATTCTGTGATTTTTAAGATCCATTCAGCCTTATACCATAAAAAACCTGCTATGCCAAAAAATCCCTAATCAAACCCCCTCTAAACTAACTAAACTCAATCCTCAGCCCAGTTCTCTTTAACATCTTCATTAAAGACTTGGGCACATGACTCAAATGGATACTAAATTTGACAAGAACACTGAATTAGGAGGAGACACTGATTCCCTGGAGGACTGAGAGATACCCTGACAAATTAGAGAGGTGGGTGATCACCAACCCTATGAAGTTTAACAAGGACAAGTGCAGACTTCTGCACCTGGGACAACTCTGGACATGGGTACAGACTGAGGAACAAGAGGCTGGACAGCAGCACAATGGAAAGGGACCTGGAGGCACTGGTCAAAAGGAAGTTGACTATAAGTCAGCAGTGCCCTGGCAGCCAGGAGGGCCAACCCTGTCCTGGGGTGCATCAGGTACAGCATCACTAACCAAGAAAGGAAGGGGATCGCCCTGCTTCACTCTGCACTGCATCAACCTCACCTTGAGTGCTGTGTGCAGTTTTGGGTGCCACAATATTAAAAAAAAGACATTAAGCTATTAGAGAGCATCCAAAAGAGAGCCACAAGGATGGTAAAGGGTCTGGAGGGGAAGCCTTATAACAAGTGGCTGAGGTCACTTGGTCTGTTCAGCCTGGAGCAGACTGAGGGGAGACCTCATTGTGGTCTACTGTTGCCATGAACATATTATAAGTTTCTCTGTGTGTAAGCCTTCTGATCATTTTCCCATGGAGAACATCCTTTTGCTGTTCTTTTACTCTGTATAAGCTTTCTGTAAACAATATTTGTGTCTGTTCTTTCAAGGACATTGAAAATGGCTCTGTTCCTCCTTGAAAGTGGGAGAAGGAGCAGAAAGACTTTATCTTTCTGATATTGTAAGCATTTCGGGACACATTCCCTGGACGAAGCAGCAGCAGGAGCATGGAGAATGCTCTCTGCTGAGCAGATATAGAAAAATACTAGAATTATGGAGTCATTTTAATAAATCATATTAGCCTTCTGAATTTACTGTCAAGAGTCCTTTCTTCAATGTATGGACCACGACGATAGTCTACAACTTGCTCCTGAGGGGAAGCAGAGGGGAAGGTGCCTCTTCACTCTCACAACCAGCGACAGATCTTGAACAAATGGCATGAAGCTCAGTCAGGGGAGGCTTAGGATGGATATCAGGAAAAAGTTTTTCACCCAGAGGGTGACTGGGCACTGGAACAGGCTCCCCAGGGAACGGGTCACAGTACCAAGTCTGTCTAGTTCAAGCAGCATTTGGACAACTCTCTCAGGCAGGCCTGAATGGTGTGATTCTCAGGGATGGTCCTGTGGAGGGCCAGGAGTTGGACGTGATGATCCTGATGGATCCCTTCCAGCTCAGCGTATTCTAGAATTCGGTGATTTAGTTTTATCAGCATTTTCTTTTAGTAGCTTTTAAAAACCAAGTTACCAACTTAAATGAAACCAGAACAACAGTTTTCTTAAATTACATCTACCTTATTAATCTATACCTTTTCCAACTACTCTTGTACAACTCTGTACAGTGAAAACTTCAAAGACAACAGTAAGGGCTTTTCCTCCTTCCTGTAAAATTAATAATAAAATATAACCTTAGAGAATTAGACCTTAAAAGTTCTCAAAATTATAATCTCTTTCTGTTGTTTACTTGATGGTAGGTTAAATTCAATATAGCTAAAGCAAATTTTCCAAGTCTTGTATTTTCTATTTACCATTTATCAAGACTTTCTATTTTTATTTTTAAAATACACTGCCTAAAATTATTCCTTGTAAGCATGCTTTCATTTTGTCTTTCAAATTATTAATGGAACTTTAATGAAAACTAACTCAAGGACACACTAAGCATGGTTTATCAGAATTCAGGTCATGCAATAAGTCATTACCTATACACACCTTCTACAGTTCAAGAAACTCATCTTCTTAACAAAAACTACTTCTGAGCACACACCTATAATTTATTACTTGTATTTACAGCTCATGTAAGTATAGGCTAAATTAAGACATGTTTTCATCTGAAGAAGTTTAGCTGACTGATGAAAACATTATCTTTTCTGACATAACTCTCACAATACTTCACTGCATTTAAGAAAAAAACTTCTAAGATATTAAGGGTTTTGGTCTTCAGTTATAGATCCTTATGGAGCAAAGCTAAAATGCCTTTTTTTTTTAATGCAATGAATAAATGATGAAGTAGCAACAAATTTCCAGACAGACAATCTGGTACACAGAAGCACCTATAAACTCACCACATTTTACAAGTATATACCTCAATACCTGCATCATCAACACAGAAAAATTAATGCACTGATCTTCAACAACGATTTCTCCATTTTGCCTTCACAAATTTTAATAGCAGCGATAGAGTGGACACCTCTCAACCATCAGGCAATTAGCAGTAAAATGTGCCTTCTTACTTCTAATAAGCAAAACAACCCAAGATGGTGGACAATTCACTATAGCGTTTTTAAATGTTTCCTAAAATGCTCTAAAAGATCACCAGTTCTACTGAGCCTACATTAGCATCAAATAAAGTGAGAAATCCCCTTTAAATAATTATAGACAAATTTTCATCACTCCAACCCATTAGTGGCAGACACTTCTGATGGGAAAATCATCCTTTGGCAGAAAATTCTGTAAATAATCAGTCATACCATGCTTCAGTAAAACTTGTGACTACTTGTCCACAGCTCCACAACGTTTTGACTTGAACCCTTATTTAACCATCAGGAATAGAAGTCACTAGAGTGACAGCAACATAAAAACCACACTTATACTTAGCTTCATGTAGAACACAAGCAGCAAATTTTCAACAGTCCTCTGAACTCAGGAGCTTGCTTAGCATCTCTAACACCTGTATGTACACAATAACACTGAGCGATCTTTGCCAGAGCACTGGAAGAGCAGATGTACATAATCATGTTATCGTCCCCCTTTCCTACAAAACAAATGAACCAAAGACCACCTGGTCTTTCTACCTGTGGAATTTAAAAAATGCACAAAGGAGGACAAAGGGAATGACTTCACTTTCAACAGAAGAAAGGTGTACTTTAATCATGCTTTATCTATTTTTCATTCTATTTTTTCCATAAAAAAGCAATAGTGAAACTAATGGAACATCCAGCTCAGTATTGTTGTGTGGGAATTAGCCCACCTCTCTTCAGAGGTTTTAAAAGTTCTCAATCTTTCCATAAAGAACAGACAATCGCACCTGCAAGAGAAGATCATCTCAACTGGCCCAGCTCAATAGCTCAGGATCAAGGTTTCTTCCATTGTCTGGGCCTTTGAATCAATTGGAAAGAGATTGGGAATCTGCAATCAAAACTTTCTTCATTTTATTTATGTGTTGCTCTATATGGCCCTGAAACTCTTCAGAGAAAGAAAAAGGGACAGAAAACCTGTACACAATGCCATTATTAAAGGCATCATACATCAGTGGTTATGAAGTTTACATCCAAAAAGCACTGATTTTTAAATGTCAAACCTCAAGTCATACAGGTTGATTACAAGTCAGAAGCAGTGGTAACAGTGCATAGTCACTAAGCCAGACATCAGCTGTTGATTCCAATTAAAAATAGGCACAGGATTTTGCCTGAAAAGGAAGCGCTAGTTATCAACATGTACAGGTGGAAAAAAACCCAAGAACCCACTGACAAAACCAGTGATAAATTAAAGAAGAATGAGATTAATGAGGTAAAAGAAAGTAGAAAATAACATATGCATGCCATATCCGGAATGCAAAAACAAAATAAAAAAAGCTCAATTAACTCCAGTTTTTAAGTTTACTCTCACACTAAATATAATTATGTTTCTGAAATTCACACAAACTTTCAGGATAAAGGAAAACTGCAGGACTGCCATTTTAAGCATTCATAAATAAATAACCCAGAAAACAAAGGAAAGTTAAATTCTCCAGAAACTAATCTCAGAAAACCTTGCAGGCTTAGTCTGGCTTTTCACAAGGTATCAACAGTGAAGCTGTGCAAAAGTAGAGCATTTTACTAAAATAAAACTGATTAAAATATAGTAGTTTCTTATTTGATCTGCCTCCCACATAGGCAATATTGCAACCAGATTAAGTATTTGGCTAAGGACTCACTGACATTTTGACATATGTTTGCCCTTTGAAGAATTCCTTGCTTCTCTCTTGGTTCAAAAAATAAATTCCAAAAATTGAACACAAAAATTTAAAAAAAAATTCATAAATTTGGTATTAAAACACACACATTTTGGCTGTTCTACTGACTAGAAATGAAACTAATGAAGGGAGAAAAGAACTGACTCATGCCAATTGAGCTTACAAGAGCTTCCTCAAAAAAAAAACCAAACAAAAAATCCAACAAACTAAATATGCTTGTCAACATAAACTTTAAAGTTCCACACTAAATCATGTAGTGGTTTTTAAGTAAAGAAGTTTCTAGTCTATTTTCTTTCTAATGGCTAAGAACAAATGTATCTGGTTTTCTATACATACAGATAGCAGAGCAAAATTAATTTTGAAAAAAAAAAAAATTCCCACTACTGCAACATTATGCACACTTTAGTACAAGAACAATAAAGACATACAAAGAGCATTTTAGAAGACTTTTCTTATAGCTCTTGTCTGCTCTTCTCTCAAGCAGCATGGACAAGCACAATCTCTTTTATTACTGAATGATTTGCCTATGCTAACAGAAGATAGAGTTTAATTTCAGTATTATTCTGTCCTACTATGGAATCAGCTATCAAAGTTTAGCCAAACAGCTTTAAAAACAGTGACAACATTTACAGTGTACTTAGTAACATGAAGACATTATTTCTTTTCACTATATTGATAAAATTCTTCCTATGACTTTGCACAATACACCAAGACTCTGAAGTACAATGATTTCTTTTTAAAGCATCCTCTTACAGGCAATGCAAAAATACTTGCTGATTTAACCTCGTGTATGTTCTAACCTACAGCCTGATCATTTGATACTTATATGGTCCTCCATGCTTAAAGCAATGTTATAAGATAAGGCTTTTTAAAAAAAAAGTAAAGAAGAGTGCTGTCTAGTACTTATTCAAAGCCATGATAACCTCTCTTGCATCACCTTATCCAAAGGTAAATTTTAACCCCCTCCTAATTGTTCAGTCTACTGCAAATAACTTTGCATTTAACCACAGGGGAAGAACCTGCACAGATGGCACAACAAGAAGCTGCCACAGGCTTGTGTAACCATCCGAACCAGCACACTTCTGCATCATGGCAAATATGAACCAGGTTCGCTTCTCAGTTGATGATCACACGGCTGGAACACATCTCTACAAGATCAGGTTGAGAGGTGGGGTTGCCCCGCCTGGAAAAGAGAAGGCTTTGGGGCAACTTTACAGCAGCTTGTCAGTACCTGAAGAGGACCTACAAGAAGGCTGGAGGAAGACTTTTTATCCAGGCAAGTAGCAACAGGACATGAGGGAGTGGCTTCAAAGTAAGAGAGAACAGGTTTAGATTAGCTATCAGGAAGAAATTCTTTACTGTGCAGGTGGTAAGGCTCTGGAGTAGGCAGACCAGAGAAGCTGTGGATGCCTCCTCTCTGGAAGTGTTCAAAGTCTGGCTGAATAAGCCTTTCAGCATCCTGGTCTAGTGGAAGGTGTACCTGTCCACGACAGGGGAGTCGGAACTAGGTGATCTTTAAGATCCATTCCAAACCAAACGACTCTGTGGTTCTAGAGCTTTCTTTCCTGGTAGGTAACTATCCTTCCCTGCCTCAAAAAAAAAAAACAAAAAAACAAACAAAACAACAACCCATGCACAAAAACAGCAGCTGCCCAGGATATGACAGCAGCACTGCACAACCACTGTGCTTGCTACCACTCTATGGTAAATGCAAGTGAACTTAAAGTTTTACAATGCAATTACTTTGTTCTTAGTCATGCTCCTATAGAAGGAAGTGACTCAAATAATTTATTATAACTCTAAGCAAGTTTACTCAATTTGGTTTGGAAACATTTACAACAGACCTCTGGAAACCATGGAGGAAAATGTCTATTTAAAAAAGTAAGGCACTTCATTGTTCTCTGCTCATGTCTCCTCAAGGAGTATACTTTGGTCAGCCTTTGTCAGAAGACTAGGTTTAATTTCTATTGTGCTAGTCAGAGAAGGATTGATCCAAAGCCAAAAGAATCACTCCAACATTGTGGAATGAACAAAGGAGCAAGCCTAGGGCAAACATACCTGCCCTTCAGTTAGAAAGTAATGGAGTGGTAAGTTACTGCACTTTTAAATCTGTTAGGTTGAGTAATCATGGCAAACCAAACTATTCCACTCTTGAGAAGGCTGGCTGATCTTTCTAAGTACAGTTTTAAGTACATCACAACCACTTCTCCACAATCCAGGCTAGCGCCCACTGCTGCTACACACACCTTCACACATGGAGGGATGTCCTGGCTCTCAAGATAGGCACACATTCCATTTGCCATCTGTTAAAGGAGGGACAGATATCTTCTGTCAGTTGGACAGTTTTCCTTATCTCTTCCAAGAACAATGTCTCCTTCCAGGGAGGTATCTCCTGTTAATGGGCCATTGAATGACTCACTGCATGACTGATAAGATTACATCATTCCATTGTGAGATGCTCCGCCCAGAGGGAGGAGCCAAGCACCCCTACCTGCATAAAATCAGCATTTTCTGAGACATCAGACAGCCTCTTCTCCAAGAGGAGCCACCTGTTCTCCACTGGATTTCCAGAGGAAGACCACGCCCATCTCTGCCAGTGCTGAACATTTCACCGGAGGGAACCTACACCTTTTCTACAGGATCACCTCTTCAACAGGACTTCATCTGCTCCTCCAGGAAGACTGCAGCTACCATTTAACTGGACTGTTATCAACACCCTGACTCCTCAGGGGGGCCAGGTTCCTGACTCTATCAGTGGGTTTTGTTTGTACTAATTGCATTTATATATATATTTCTCCTAGTAAAGAACTGTTATTCCTATTCCCATATCTTTGCCTGAGAGCCTTTTAATTTCGAAATTGTCATAATTCGGAGGGAGGGGGTTTACCTTTTCCATTTCACTGAAGGCTTTTGCCTTCCTTAACAGACTCCTGTCTTGTCAAACCAAGACAAGGGAACATCAGCAGCATGTAGTTTTAAGGGGCAAGGGGATGATCTCTGTTAGATGGGCCACTTGCAAGCTTTTTACTCTGTGCATCATAAGTACCAAATTATTCTTTGATGTGTTTTTGAGTATCCTGAGAAGATGCCACTGCAAAACTAAATTAAACCCAGGCATAATAAAAGAAAAATCCTAAAACAAATATAAGAATTCGTGACACAAATACTTGTAAAAAAATATACTTGTGCAACACAACTACTATCTAGCAACTTTTAACGCAAAGCACATACATGTTCAAAATTCTTATAAGGACAAGCTATTTTTCACAGCATTGGTTAGAAAGTAAAAATGTAGTTGTTATGAATCCAAACCTAAGTAATCAGCGAGAATATTGACATGTAAGCAGTAATTCAGCACTTAAAAAGGAAAAAAAAAAAAAGCAGGACTACAAAATACTGAAAAAGGATAAGGTTAGAAAATAGTTACCTACATTAGCTTTCTATACAGTCAAAACTATGACAAGATTTGCCGCAAGATCATTTATTCACAGATTTGAGATACATGTGTCCAAACTTCTCCCATAACCAACATCACAGTAGCTACAAGCATAACAGACAGTTTTTAATAAATCAGATATTAACTTGGGCTTCCACTGGGCACAAAAACTAATTGCCCCAATTCTAATAAAAATGTAGCTCTCTTTCTTAAATCAGCTGACAGTAGCAAGAACAATTAGAGTGAAAATATGGATAAACTTTGGCCTCTTCTAGTCAGAAGAACATGGACAAATTTTTTAGGAACTACTGCAATGAAGGAGCAAACAATACTATTTTTCAAACTGAAGCATGATCACACTGATATATACTAAACTCATATTCCAAGCATAGAAAAATTTCTCACTACACACCTGGTTTTAAAAACAACTTACACAGTTAGACAATTCAAATCAATAGCATTTTTCATCATATCTTTGCAATGACCAGGGGGAAAAAACCCAAAAAAACCAAAACTGAAAAAAAAGGATTCAGAAAAAATGATCTCTTGGCTTTAACAGACAGCTTGAAAAAGTTGAGCAGCCAGTCCTGAACTGAATTTGTCTTATCTATTTTCTTCACATTCAGCCATTTTAGCTTATATTAAATCAGTTCTCAAATGCATTCATGTAACTGTCTACAATGGAATCATAAACCACTTAAGTGAAAACACTTGCTGTTAAGAATAGTAGTCTCTTGCTATGGCTACTAACAAAAAATGAGGTGTTAGTTTTTCCAGATCAGCTGCAGAATATTCACTCACTGTCTAAAAATCTTGGCCTAAAGAGATTATCACATTTAAATGGTGAATAGCTGCCACAGATGTCAAATTTGCAATCTGCGTAATAGCATGTCACTGAAAACAAAATTCAGCATTGTATTGTACGAGCTTTAATTGCAGCTAACTACACTGGTTTCTGTAAGTCTGGAGGGTGAGTGAAAGAATACAAACTTACTTCAAAAGAACAGAAATTAGCTGTAGAAAAGTTATATCAGATATTTGCAATATTAATTTAAATACTTCAGTTGGCACTGGATGCAACATCAAAGACACCGGTACCGTACTAAACCACCAATCATACAGTCCGCTCTAAGCTGAGAATTGTCAGCATTGTGACACAACATGGTATCTTCTTTGCTTGAGTACCTTGAGTGCTTTTACATTTTTGGTGAAAAAACACAACACAGCGTGCGTAAGTGTGTGTGTGTGTGTGAGTGTTGGTAAGGAGCAAGACAACAACGAGAAAAGTTCAACTGTGAAACCAGTGACTCTCTCTAAAAGCTGCAGAGACATGGGAACACATCAATCCTCACACCACTAGTATTTCTTAAAAAGCACAGAAAAAAATGCACAAAATATTACTTCTGATTTTAGTATGGCATTTGCATAGTCATGAAACTAATTAGTAGATCTGAAGTATTTAAGCAGATTTCAAGTTACTCTGGGAAGTAACTATAAAACTATTTCAAGTTACTGTGGAAGTTATTTACTGGACTGCGAAAAAATGAACTTTAAGACAACATCTGCAAGTGTTTGAGTATAGCTGACTTAAAACACTATGTTGTCCTCATTCTCTAGTTGTAGAAAGGTAACAAAATGATGGCAAGAAGGAAGTCAAGGCTTCCAGAATGACAATCACCTTGGAATTACTTTTTCTTTACTATACTGTGTCTGACCCACAGTAAACCTGTTCTTTCTTCAACTTCGGTGGTAAGTTGTATTCAAAACAACTGCTGCTCTGAAACAACTCCACTGTGCATGCAGTAAAAATAGAAACAAAACGAGAAAGTAAATTAATTATGATAGAACTTGGATGCAAACTTCCAGCAACAGCAACAGGTAAATGAAGTATTTTTTTTTCCTGCTTTATAATGTCATTTTCTCTCCGGAAAGTTTTATACCTGATCTGAACTAGATTCACCAATTAATCCATGTAAATACTTAAGTGTATTTCCTGAGATTCTGCATCAACCTAGCTATTGGTAATAACAACAATCCTCCCAAAAAACACACATCCCTCTTTCCTTTTGAAAATGCACATGCTTATTTACAGGGAGGACTAAGTTGTCTTGTGGTCCTTGAAACAAAGTTGAGTCTACTCAGTTGGGCAGCAGAGAAGGGGAAATATAAAAACGAAGAAGAGAAAAGGTGAGGTATCTTCCAGCAAACACCATCTCAGGAAGCAGGATATCCTTCCCCATAAAATCAGGTGAGGCTTTCTAGAAGTCAGTACTTCTAGAAAGCACAAAGCACACACTACAACAACCACACCTCTGCCCTTTTTGCTCATGCCAGTGCCATATTGCGCCACCCTCACCCAAACAGAAACTTTCCTAGAAATGTGATTAGAGGCTTAAGTACAACCGAAACCTGCAATGCTTATTCACACCACCACTCTTCCTTCTTCAATTAAATTATACCTAAGAGCGAAGAAAAAGCCCGCCTCAAACAAATCCATGTAAATTCTGTTCTTCAAGCCTCTAGCCTAAAACTATTTGTAATGCAATGCCTATTTCAGTGCTGGTTAGCCACCGAGGTTACAGCATTTGAAAATGCACTTTTCATCCGCTGTTAATATTGTCATATATCCCTAGTGGCATGAAGTAACATTAACCTGTCTGATCTCTTTCCATACAAGCCACAGGTGCAGGCACTGTGAACACAGCGCTGTGGTTTAGGATTCCTTTTGTTTCTCTTTCTCAGGGAATCTTCTCCCTTATGTGTTGCTAGGAGACAGTAACGACTGGGTACTTACGAGAGATAAGAGAAGTGGAGGGGTCCAGCTGGCTAGTCTCTCTAGGAAGGGCAGAGATGCCACAAGAACTGTGCTGTAAAAAGTGGCTGGGGCAGCTCCTAGCTCTCTTGCACTTGGCTTTGGACAAGGACGGTTGAAGCTGCTGCTTGTGGGAGGGAATTCACTGCTGCTGCTGGAGCCCAGCCCGGTCCTGTTTCTTCTGCTTTAAGGTATGGCTCGTGAGAGCAGCCACTGAACTGAGACCTTATGAACACCCACCTCACTAAAAGAGGGACTCTTCACCATCTGCTGGGGTGCACCAAGAGAAAACCCCGAAATCCCAAGCGCTCCCCCCTCCCAAGGAGCCTTTTCCCTGCCCTGCTCAGAGCCGGGCTGCCACTTCCCAGTCTTTTTTCTTTTTTCTGTCACAGTTCAGAGTTTTCACTGCATTGTAGTTCTGCACCCTCTGACTGCCAGAAAGCCCCCTGATTCCAGCTACAGCTGTGAAGTTTCTAATACATCTCATCCACCAGTCCAGGACTTCGCTGATCACTGCCTTCCCAGCTTACTGCTCCGAGGTCCCTGCTCCAGCTCCTTTTGCTATCCAGAGGGGGCACCGGGATTGGTTGCCCCTGGGTTCGTAAAGGAAACCCCTCATCCATCCCTTCCTGCTGGCCGTGTCCGCCATTGTCCGCACGGAGAGAGACAGCCCGACCCCGCGCCACAGCGCCCCCTGCAGGCACGGGGGAACCACCGCACCCGCCCCGCCCACCGGGAGCCACCAGCGCCCCTGCCGGCTGCGCCCGGAACTGCACCAGCGGGAAAGTGCTTAAAGAGCGGGAAGAGACTTCATCGGAATTTCTGCTCTTGTTTGTTGTCGCTGACACTGTTGTTTGTTTGCCTTGCTATACNGACTGGGTACTTACGAGAGATAAGAGAAGTGGAGGGGTCCAGCTGGCTAGTCTCTCTAGGAAGGGCAGAGATGCCACAAGAACTGTGCTGTAAAAAGTGGCTGGGGCAGCTCCTAGCTCTCTTGCACTTGGCTTTGGACAAGGACGGTTGAAGCTGCTGCTTGTGGGAGGGAATTCACTGCTGCTGCTGGAGCCCAGCCCGGTCCTGTTTCTTCTGCTTTAAGGTATGGCTCGTGAGAGCAGCCACTGAACTGAGACCTTATGAACACCCACCTCACTAAAAGAGGGACTCTTCACCATCNAGGTATAACTGAAGGCAGGAGCAAAACTCCCCCTGACTCAAATAGATAGGAAAGTCTGCTTGCCCTCTTGTATTCTGTTCAGCACCTAACAGTACGTATGCTTTACTGACAAAACGGAGATGCACAAGACAGAGATGCAATTCACCTGAGATGTCCTCCTGCAGTCTAGGAAATTAAGATTTCTGAGCTTATTCACTCTTCCCTTCAGCAGTAGGGAGAGATGACACAGAGGCCAGCTCCTCTACCTATCAATAAAGAACTGTAAGAACATGCAACAATCTGTGGTTTCCAAACATATTGAACACCTGCACATCCCTTAACCCTAAAAGCACTCAAGAACAGACTTCTCTGAAGTCACATGGAAGTCAGAATCTAATGTTACACTGCTTTTGAAGGCATACTTGTCAGAGTACAGATTTTGGCCTATCATATCTCACAAAATCTCAGCACCACAATATCTCATTTGTAGTTCCACTGACACCTAAACAATTAGTGGGTTTGTAGGCCATCTTTCACCAACATGACAAAGAACTTCTGAAGGAGATTTCTGACGAAAAAAGTAATTACATCCATTCAACAAAGCTCTCTGCAACTGGAAGTATTTTGAAAAAGAAGGAGTAAATTGCCCTCTAACTTTTTTGTCCTCATTCGAGTTTCACTGTGATGTTTAGCTCATTCTCTAGAACATATGTGGTTACTAAACATGATAGGCAAGCAATTGTCCAGAATCAGTCAACTCTTTTCCAAGTATAACTTTATGAGTTACACAAATGCCATATTTTAAGCATTATTTTTACTAATTTTTATCATTCCTAGTGTAATATATGATTTAGAATAATTTGTGCTCATTTGAAATACACATGTAATAAGTTATGCTTGTAAGAAAAATTCTTGAAGTTTTAAAACCACAAGCCGGGGAGATTGCTTCAGAAATTGCGAAAGCACAGCTGGCAGTGGAGAGAAAGACCTAATTAACAAACTAAAAGACATGGCTCCACACAGAGATGGGCCCTTTCCCAGGACAGCTCAGGAAACACCCAAGCGATGAATACAGGATAAGTATCTACAATCAAGACAGCCAGAGTCGTCAGGGAAATGCATCCCAATACCAGGTTCCCAATGCACCCCAATACCAGAAACCCAATACCAGGGAAATGCATCCTAATACCAGGAACTCAATAATCAGCATTCATCACTTTCCAGAAACGGTTTTGTCCAGCCCAGCACAGAGAAAGACGACTACATGAATATGTGAAGCCATGAAAAGAATGGAAGAAACTCTGCCCCAGGCAAAAAAAACTGTATAAAAACTACCAGCTTCGTGAACAGAGGGGATCCGGAGCGATAGAGTTCGGATCAGTGTTCACCCAGCGCCAATCCCAGGGTCGACGCTGTTCCTTTAATTGTGGCTATCAGAGACCGAATCGTGGTCGCGAAATAAAATCTATGTTTAATTAATTATTAATTCAGCTTTATCATTTATTACCTATAATACTAGGAAACTGAAGAAAGACGGTCTAATCTGCAGACACTTTTAAGTGCACAATTAAAACCAGAAATAAGTTACAGATATGTAGCAGAATACAAATAATACTTCCCAGTCCATAGCAGGTACTTAACATTTACTTACTAAAAGAACCCAAAGCACAGCTCTGGACTTCAGCAAACATTGTGTTTGTCACAATATATACAAAAGTTTATCAACAAAACTTTCGCTGAAGAACAAATCTAGAACGTGGTTTTTCTTCTGCTACTCAGCTCACAAAACATTAAATCTAGAAAGGCAAAAATTTTCCTATTCAAGAATTTCAACTAAAATCACAAGATAATATACTGGACTTGAGCTGTCTTTGTTCCCCATAACTAGCAATGACTTCCATGAAAGAAATTTAAACACTAAATTAGGAAAAACTGAAACAGTTCTGAAACAAATAATTACTTGATTTTAAAAAATCAAATAGACCAAAAGTCTCACATTTAATGACTCTTTCTGTCCTTATCCACCTAGGATCAGAAATCATAATCTAGCAAAGTTCTCTTTTACATTTAAATTGGATTAAAAGAAGCTCATAGGAAAAGAAGTTGGGCAGTTGGGTTTTGCTGCTTTTGTTGTTGTTCATGTTTTGGTTTTTTTTTTCCGAAGTCTGTATTGGTGACACTTTACAGACCTTAGCATGATGGCCCAGACCAGCTAGAACAGCTTACTATACTAAAAAGTAGTAACTAATTGATATAGCTCCATTTTGTTCAAAATAGTATATGGAACAGACAGTCTTAAGTTCAGCACCCATTTTGTGAAAGTCAAATATTTACTAAGTCACTGAAATCCACAGAACTGCTCTTGAAATAAGCACCTACTCTCACCAGTATTTGTAGGTGCAGAACTTGAATACTGTATTGGAATATTCCACAATAACATTTAAAAATCACACCAAAAAACACCAACCAACCCAAAAAACCCAAACCCAACCCAATCAAAGAGCTAATCGAGTTTTACGGAGTTTTAAGTCTTATCAAAAAGAGTATAAATTCATCAAAATATTTCAAAAACATCTCAACCAAGGTGCAATAACTGCAAAAATTAAAATATTATTAGGTAACAGCTATAGCTAGTGACACCACAGGTAATCAGTACTATTCCTATACATTATATTTCATGGAACCATTACAATAGTGAAGTTTCCAAGTCAGTCATTCAAGACCTCATTTACCATAGATTTACAGCAGTTTCACAACATACATTACAGGAAAGAAATAAAAAAAAAAACAACTTGGATTTCTAGAACCATCCTGAACCTGAACCATCTAGAACCTGAAAGCCAAATCCATTCACCTCCTGAATTTTGTATGTCTTTAGCAAATTCACATTTTACTCCATAACAGGAAGTTAAGTCCAGCCACCACATGATTAAAACAGTTAATTCAAATTAAATTATTTTACCATTGTTTGAAATGATTCAGTGATGAGGCCCCTTTGTCTCTAGAATGAACTGTCCATAGCTAAATACAAACCAGTTAACTGCACTGTTTTAAGGTGCTCAATATATATTCACATCAGAGATACAAATGGAAGCAAATCTATGGATTCAAAGTCAGGTTCCCCAGGCTTTGAAGGCAGGTGGCACAATGACATCTAGATAGCATCTGGACAGCAAGCGGGACACATCTCGATATACAGGAGATACTCGTAAAGAGAACCAGTATCAAGAAAGATCAGCATTCACCCTTCCATCATGAAATCACTGATCTGTGAAGAGCAGTAAGAGAAGGAACACAAGAAAAATAACAAACCAAAAAATTCTCTCACACCTGTCATGAGAAACAAGCTATCTAACCACACAACAGGAAACAACTTTCTGTAAGAGCATTCTCTCTTTGGTTCAGCTTCAATGAACAGCTTTTGAAGATGGTTTTCTAAATCAGTTTGTTGAATTGGTTTTAGTCATCTATGAAAACATATTGCCATGCCACACCATCAAAAAATCAAGTTTGATCTTTCTACTACCTCGTGAAAAAAAATGAAAGGAGATAAGGAAAACAAAATAGGATGATGAGATATTTGCATCAAAAGGCTTCATTCTTCAGAAAGGGAAAAAAACAAAGGTTAAAAATGGTGTTTTGCCCAGTAAATAGAATCCTTCTAAAAATATTTCATTTGTCAAACATTAGGCAAACCATGCATTACATTGACACACAGCTCTTGCATCATCTAGAGGTTTACAGATCTGAACATGTGAAAGAGTGCAGTCTGGCAACAGATAGCAAGGAAAGATACTGGGTAAGAAGAGGATTAAAGAATACTCAGACTGAGAAAATATAAAGTACTGAATAACAATGAAACTAAATGTTTATTACCTTTATGACTGTACATTACTTGGTAATTTCATGAATATTTAGAACTACACTGAATCGTGATTTACTTGATTAAAGATCTATTGAAAAGCATGCCTGCTTTAAAAAAATAGTTAATTTCTAACTTCTTCAGGCAAGCTGATCACTGAGACTGCATTTCTTGCAGTCTTCCTTTTCCTCAGTCTCATCTGCCAAGCAGTTTTTGAAAACAAGCTTTTACTCGACTCAGGTTTTTAATTTGGTTGAATACAGCCTAGCATAACTCACAATGGCAAAAAACACCGGTGTGTCTTCACTAAGCGAAGATACAGAGATTTGGCGAGTTCTTCAACTACATCTGCTCCTTTTGGGTTTTGAAGGCCCACAATACTGATTTTTGACTAAATCAACACAACCAAGACAGAAAGAAAAATCGCCTGAATGTCACAGAAAATAATACAATGCAAGCTAAAGTAAAGATGCTGTAGACAAGAAACTTCACAAAGATGATGAAATACAGACAAAATTTACAGAATAAGATTTATCTCTTGCAGCAAAACTGCAATGTATCAGAATTAAACTGTGTTGTGCATGGCTTATTTTTATTTTATTTTGCTCTTCAGCCTAAGAATTTGTTTAAGTATCTGAAGGCCTATTTTGAGGGAGGAGCTGCATACTTCAATGCATTTCACGTTTGAAGTAAGTGAGCATAATTTCAAAATGCAGTAGTTATCACAATAAATGACAAATTAACTACAATGTGTAAAACTATTCTAGTTTAGGCAATATTGCCTTCAGACCGAAAAATGTAAAAAATAAAACCAAAAAAACCTGCCTGTTGCAGGAATCTATTGATGAATCAGGCTATAGACTTTTGCTCTGACTTTTCCATCTAGAAGTAATACAGTTGCCTCAGAAGCCATGACGTAGATACACATTCCAAAATGATACTGTAATTTGGATGACATCTTTTATGTTATTGTAAACTATTTCTATATATTATTTTCTCCATAATCAATGTTTGCTAATTAATGCTTGTTAATGGGGATGGAAAAAGAAGCAGAAAGAAGCATTCATATACAGTATTTAATTCGCGAATTTCTATCTCAGTAAAAGCTGCAAGATTGTGCCATTCCAATGCTTCTCCACTAGAAGCTTCTAAAGCAAAGCAGACAAAAGACGACATAGCTAAGACAATTGTTACTTAAGAGCAGTGCTCAGAAACATGGCTATCCATGTGTATAAATAAAGACCATATCTTTAAGTATGATCCTTGAAAAATTAGACACTTACTTCAAATTACAGTAACATGTCTAGAAAGCAAATATAAAGCATCACATCTTCACACCTTCAGCATTCACCCTTAATTTACAAGCTAGAAATAAAACTGTTTCATGGCAGGTCACTTTAGATATGCTCGAACTACCTTCAAGTGTTTGGGTTTTACGTCACAAGCAGCAAAAAAATAAGCCATATTTATCAAAGCCAGAAGGGGGTGCTCTGAATAACTGAGGTGGAGGGTACTGAACCAAGCATTTGCCTTGCACTAGTAAAGAGGTCAAAAGCATGCTGTCTTGTTTTCATTTGGGACCTCACTTAACTTCACGTTACGGTGCCTTTTCTACAGAAAACCAAACAAATAAACAAGCAACAACTACAAGAAAAAACCAAAATAAAATCTGAAAGCACTCCTTTTAGGAAAAAGGAAATGCTTCACTTTGCACTATTGTCATCACAAGGGCAAATTAATCTGTGACAGAAAGCTAGCAACACGAAGACCTGACTCAAGTGTAAATTCCGATTTTGTATTCCATGTTTTGCAAGCTGTTTAAGACACTAACACGTACAGGAAACGCAAAAAAGCCAAAACGTCTGTGCTACGGGTTTTACCTACACAATGTCTATTCTGACATAACTAGTTCAGATCTTTTTAATATGATTGTCCAAAGTTGACCCCTTACACCGAATTACGTTCTGAAACGAAAGGCCCTAGTTCATTCTGCCAAGTGTAACACAGTATCTCATCTCTGCCAGCACTTTGGTGCATCAGCCTCCCCCCACCCAACACGAGAAAAAGATACGCACATTCCAATCAAGCCTCTCTCAGCGGGGCTCACCCAGTTCCCCCCTCCTTCCCTCCCTTCCTCCCTCNAGCAGCCCCTCGGCGGGCCCCAGCCCGCACACAATAGCTCCGCAGCGGGGAAAGGGGGAGGGCACCGCTCCCCTACGGGTGGATGCGGCGCGGGGCCGTGCCGGGGGAGGGCGGCAGAGCCCCGGAGCCCGGAAGGGCGGGGGGGTTGCCAAGCAGCCAGGGAGGTTGCGAGGAAAGGGAGAGGAGAGATGACACCTCCAGACCGGAGTCCCCGCGGCCTCGATGCCGCCCGCGGCTTCCGGGCGGGGAGGGCGGGGGATCCACGATGTGAGAGGCCCGAGGNCGCCCCAGGCCTTGCCAGGTTCCCAAATCACCTCTGATTTTAGGTTTCATTTTGTTGTAAACAGCAAAACGAAAGGAGAAAGCTTCCAAAGCGAGGATCCTTACCCTTGAAATCCCGCCATGCGCGCAAATAAGGAGGGTGAATTGTTTTTTCCTCTTT
>VXAX01006613.1:117916-128560 GCA_013399835.1 Leptocoma aspasia
GCCCCGCCATGGCCGGCGGCGCGGCCTGCGGGCTGCTGTGGCGCACGGCGTGTCCCAGACGTGCCCCAGGTCACCCTCCAGCCCTCTGCGTGCACAGAGAATCAGCGAGCCATCTCTGAATGTCCTGTGCTGGGAGGGACCCACAAGGATCATCGAGTCCAACTCCCAGCCCTGCACGGTACATCCCCAGCAGTCATACAATGTGCCTAAGAACATTGTCGAAACGCTGCTTGAATTCTGTCAGGTTTCGTGCTAAAGAAGGTCAAGAGTGTAGTGCAGCTGCCAGAAGGCCGGCTAGGACTTCACCTGAGCAGGGAAAGTATTTGTAAATAATACAAGCAAATAGCTGCATTTTGTATGAAACTATCTTTTCATTTCAAGGGAGGCAACATTACTAGGAGAAAGAAGGTGTAGTTCCTTCAAAACTGAAAGGTTTCCCCCAAAGGATGTTGATCTATGTGATAAGGACATGAAAAAAGGTGGACAAGCCTTCAAAAATCTGTTCTAAACAAGAGCAGTACTTAAAAATTCTTACCTTCTCTTGAAGGGCTGTCCTGCATGTCCCTGGCAGGCTGAGAGACAGCACTTGAGGGAGCAGTAATGGAAAACCTGCAAGTAATCAAGACTTTTTCAGCAACTGACAGACCGTAGGTAAGTGTAGACTTTTCAACTGTTAGCATTAGATGCCGGGACATCTAGGAGAAAAGTAGTACGTTTCTTAATCCTAATGGGGAGTATTCTAATTCATGATCTAGATGAAGTGGAACACAAGGAAGAAATTTGGTGAGCCATACGAGAAATTTTCAGATTAGATAGTGTCTAAGGCATTCATTAGAGGGGGAAAAAAAAGTAAAATCATCAGGAAATAATTGATGAAAATATGGTACAGTGTCATCAAATCCTAGTCTGTCACTTTGGTAAATCATTAAAGCGCAGACCTCTAAGGTCCATTTGTACTGTCATGCTGACAGCAAAATGGGAAATACCAGTAAGATTGTTACCTTCTGACAAATTTGTTTAATAATGAAAGCAGGTGGATAGCTGATATGCCATAACAAATCAAACTGGTACCTTTTTCTGAAGCAAGGCTTGGCAAGAAATTAAGTCAGGGAAGGGAAGATTTGGTTCAAAGAATGGACATTTGGGATTTCTTAGTTCAACAGTAGCAAATGCACACGGTAATATCCAAATTCCTAAGTCACACAGGTCACATAATTAATGAATTCTGTCCTTGTGACAGAGAACAAAATACAGGCATGTGAAGGTACACACATACCTAACACTTTGCTTAAAATTCTTCTGTTCTGCTCACTGGCAGAGCAGGAGAAGTATCATATTTTTAGTTTCTCCTTTGTTGTTTTCACATCTCTTAATTTCATCAAAGGAACCGTATCCCCAGTAATTCCTGTCGCTGTTGTGCACAAACAAAAACACGTGGACTCCAGAAGGTTAGAATCAGAAGGCTAAAAAGGATTTACTAATATAAACAGAACACACTTTTATACCATGCTTTGCTAATGCAATCATTCATTGGTTAGTAACAAAGAGACGTGCTCTATTATCATTGGTAAAGAGAAAGACAGCCATATCTTCCATGTTGTGATATTAAGAGAAGAACACCAGATGTTTTGAGAAAGAAATATAGCTTACATATTTTGTTTATAAAATATTCGCTGGGAAACCTGAGAAGTTTCCCTTGGGAACAAAAACCTTAGCAAGTTCACAGCTAGGAAAGTCCACAAATTCCTATGATAAAAGAGTCCTGAGATTATGAGAGATTATTCATTTGCAATTTAAAGGAAGAAATTTCAGAGAGAGAGAGAAAGAGAGTGAGAAACAATGAAGTAGGTGACAAAGATTGGTAAAGATGAGGGTACAAGTTAATCATGCTGTACCATCCAAGTAGGATTATAAAATCCATAACCAGCTGTACATATCACATAAGACAGTTGTTGAGATAAGCAATCATTGGTTAAATTTTCCTGAAATTAAAATAGACATAGAGTTGCTTCATCCCTTTGATCATTTCTGTATCCCTTCTCTGGAGTCACTCCAACAGGTCCGTGTCCTTCCTGTGCTGGGAGCCCAGAGCTGGATGCAGGGTTCCAGGTGGGCTCTCACCAGAGCAGAGCAGAGGGGCAGAATCCCCTCCCTCCCCTGCTGCCCACGCTGCTTTGGATGCAGCCCAGGACACGTTTGGCTTTCTGGGCTGGGAGTGCCCATGGCTGGGTCATGTCCAGCCTCTCACCCACCAGCACACCCAAGTCCTTCTGGGCAGGGCTGCTCTCCATCTGTTCATCCCCAGCCTGGGGAATGTCCCGACCCAGGTCACATTTGGAACTTGGTCTTGTTAAACCTCATGATGTCATGGGCCTGCTTGCTGATCTTGTCCAGGTCCTTAAGGATGGTATGTTATCCGTTAGTTGTGCCAGTTGCACCACTCAGCTTGGTGTCGTCTGCAGATACGCTGAGGGTGCACTTGATCTCACTGTCTGTGACATTGATGAAGGCATCGAACAGTACTCGTCCCACTGCAGATCCTTGAGGGACACCACTTGTCAGGAATCTCCATCTGGACACGGAGCTGCTGAACACTGTTCTGTGGATGTGAGCATCCTATGAATTCCTCATCTGCTGAACAGTCCACTCATCATATCATGCATGACTGTTCAGACAGAGAGAATGCCTTAATCTGAATATACGGTATGGGACATACTCCATCATAGACGGATGTTAAGTAACAGCTTCTCAGTAGTGGCTGCGGTGCTATTTTTCTGAAAGGATTTAATGGTACTAGGTACTAGGATGTATTTGTTCTTTTGAGCTGTCATTGACTGTAGCAGGATGCTCTGCCTAAGTGGGGGTAAACAGCCCAAATCTTACTCTATTTGTAAAAGTTATCAGTGATAGATAGAGAAGGGGTTCATGCTTTTGGTTTTGAAGAACACTGAAACCTGAGTCTTTCATCCCAAAACTAAACATTCTGAGGATATGAAAGACAGTGTTCTGACAGCAACTGACATTGCTGAGGAGGCTGCAGACAAAGATGCTGATAAATAAACCAGCAAGTGATTATATTGTAATCGATTTAAAGGTGCTGAGCTAAAGGCTGCTGAGCTGACATAGCTGGCCTAGAAACCTGTATTTGACAGTCAATGACTTTATACTATGAAAGCCCAGTCCATCTTCTTACAGGAGGGACTTGCAACACTCTCCTCCTAGGAGTGCATGTGGAGATTGCTCCCTTAAGTGGGGACACCCCCTCAAGGTTACTTTGCCCGTGGTCATTGGTATGGATAAGTAACATCAGCCTCCCTTTAATAATTATTAAGCTAGCTTCAAAATTATTGATTTAACAAATAGTGCACTCTGCTAGTAGTTACAGTTCTGACTGAAGTCTTTTAGTCTAATCACCAATTAAAATAACTGATTTACTTTCTTCATATAAATGTATTTGGTTTGCCATCTTCAAACTTGCAGGACAAAGTCATGTAAAGGTTCAGGCACACCTATGCAGTCCTTCAGACGTAATTGTTGATTAAGTCTGTGACTAGGATTGGATCCAGTCGCACGAGACTTCTCTTTGAGAAGGAGTTCAGAAAGCAAGGGGGTCTTTTCTGAACCGTCTGTCACAATGGGAAGGTCTCTCTGTTAAACTTGGTCTGAAGCTTCCATTCAGACCACAAGGCATAAGAACCAATTCCAGACTTCCTACACTTTGTCAGTTCAGATGTTTCTGTACCCGGGAAGCCAGACCAAAATGTGCATTGCCAATAACTCTAATTACCATGCCCACCCAGAAGCCTTCATATTGTACCACAGGGCTTGTTCCTCAGTTTGTGGGCCACAGAACATAAATGGGATGTAGCTGCTTTTTGAACGAAATAGTGTTTGGGTCCAACGAGGCCTTGTTCATGAAGTCACCAGACTACAAGTGAAATCAACAAAGTCATTTCTGTGGTCCCAGGAGCAAGAACTCCACTCAGTCCTGCACAGCTGCTAACACTGTAGTTTTGTTATGCTGTTGGAGGGTGGAGGAGCAATTTAAAAGGAAAGCTGTTAACTTCTGTTAATCCTGAGCTGTGTCAGGGTTGCTGTAGTTGTTTCCTTCTCTTGGGAAGAATGGGAGAGCCATTACCTTGGAAAACAAAACCCTCATAGAAAAAGATCCTCAGTGCTATCAACCCATTCCTTGCTCCAGGATCTGAGGTGTGATGATCCCTGAGGCATGGGAGATGAGGATTGAGAAGCTCTTGGCCGTTTGTTCTTCCTTCTGAATTGCTGAGAGCTCCTGCCTGACTGTAGGCAGGGCAGTGCAAATTGTGTAACCCTTGTGGCTTTGGAGCTGACCTTCTGCTTCAGCCAGACTGAGAATCTGTGGATTCCTTGGCACAAGCTTGGAGCTCTTGTGTCCATTCAGGTTTTCTGAAGAAATGTTGGTGGTTGTGTCTGTACAGAGAAGCCCAAGATTGGGTATCTACCTGACAACTAATTAGGCTAGGCAAAGTGTTTGTGACCAATACAGGCCCTCTGATGCTGACAAAAGCAAACCCAAATACTATATTTTGTACTCAATAGTCTTCCTTGTGGAAGAGACTCAGCAGTTGTCTCCTTGCCATCTGTGGACCAAGGAAACAAAAAAGAGGGTGGGTGAACATTTCAAAATTCCCTCCTAAAAGAAGCACAGGTTGCAAGTTTTTTACACAGTCCTGGTGGCCTTGCTGAACTGTTGTTTGTTCTTCTAGCTTTTTGGTTCCATTAGGCTGGAAAGCCTTCCATGGGAGCTTGGCAAGTATAAGATGACATAATGTGACTTTCTTTGTTACAACATAAGACAAAGAAACTTTAATTCCTGAAGACCCATAAGGCACTCTTCATCTGGCTTCCTTAAGAGTACCTTAAGAGTCATGAAGTTCAATTTGAGGCCATCATACTGTGAACTCAAAAATCAGCTTAATCTAGTTATTAGTATCCTGGTTTTTTACGAAGTGTTGTATAAAAATTTCTTAGAATTTTGTAATGCTCTAAATGCTGCCTAGTTTCTCTGGGAACAGAATGGCTGAAAACTCCCACAAGCTTTGAATGCTGTTGGGATGCTCTTGGTAGGGAACAGGTTCCCTTCAGTTTCAGAAATATTTTCTTTTCTAACATCCTCCTAGCCTACGAAGAATCAGCCTTAAGTCCTGAAGAAACAAATTGATTACTGACTTGATGAATCAAGAATTCTTGGAATCCAAGTGGGATAACCTTCGCTGTTTCGAATATGGAGGGGAAATGACATCTTACCTCTGAGCCTGATTTTCAATCCACATCCTTAAATACTGGGATCAGTCAGCCTGTTGTTTTAATTTTCTTTAAGGGACTAAGGGGACTTAATTGCTGTATTAAAGGGTAGCTTTAATTGACTCTCTGGTAAATTTGTCTGTTCCAAGCAAGTTGTTTCAAAGCTGATACAGAAGTTATTTAAAATTAAAGGAAACAGAGGCCTCCTAGTGTGTTTACTGAATGACATAGTTGCAACATCTGTGTATTATCACATCTACAGGAACCAAATACCTGTCTTCTAAAAATTTAAATAAAACAACAATAAGGTTCAAATATCAGTGATTTGTATTAAAACTTGTCTTTTTTTTTAAATTAATCTGTGAATACATCAGAACATGGTGGATAAAACTCAGCCTAAAGAGCAACTACTACAGAACTGAAGCTGAGGATCTATCAGAGATTTCCATGATGTACTAACAGAGAGAGTATTTCGGATCAATGTGTTTAATTTCTAGGACTGGCTTACAATGAATCTGCTTAGAATTGAAACACACATAAAAAGTAAAAAAAGGTAAATGTTTAAAATAAACTAAATCAGAACTTCAGTTTGAAGCAAAATCCAAAAACTTAACTGAAATTTTAGAGCTTTGATAGGGAAGCTTTTGTAGTTAAATTAATTATTTTTCTTATAGCTCAATTAATTATTAAATGTTTTCTCAATTCATGATTACATTTTTCTTACTATTAACAAAAGCCTTCATTTTTACTGGTGCAGTTACATCCTTTTTATAAGTGTATGATCTATTACTAAGTGTCAAGTAATGATAAACTACTCAAGGGAAAGAGTCTAGTAAATGTGCTTGGAGAGAAGAATCACAGATATTAGCCTGACATTCTTTTAAAACAGATAAATATTTTTGTCACATGAGATGAAACCCTGCTTCACAGACTTACTTTGGTCACAGCAAGAGAGAATGCCAAATGGATCATACTACTCTTGCAGAAATTTAAGCCCTTCTCCTCCCACTCTTATATCTTCCCTCCTCACTTTCACACACATATATACAAAAAAAGTAGTTGTTAGCCTTTTGCAGGACAAAGTGTAGCGTTTCTCCTCTTTCTAATTTCCATGTAGGGGGAAGAAATAAATCTCTATGATAGAAAAGGAAGATACTTACTGCAAAATACACCTTTTCTTTATGATTTCCATTATATGGGCTTTGAAACATAAGAAGTTTGATGGACAACTTATTTTGCAAATATATGACAATCATTACCATTCTGATAATTTTTATTTTAAAGGAGGTACACAAGCACTTGAGATACATGGTCTTTGTGTAATGTTCTTTAAAGCTTTCCAGGGGAACCATACAATAGTAATAAAAAAGTACTCAGCAGGAAAAAAAAAAAAGAAAACCCCTGTGACAAATCTCGGAAAAAAAGGCATGTCATCCCAATTTATTAATAGCTTTCAAAGAAGATAGGAAGATTGTTCTTTCAAAGATTTAGTACTGAAAGGACAAGAAAAATTATGAAATACTGATCTGTTTTTAAAAAAGTTAAATGTATTCCTATACAAGATAGAAAACACGATGTGTATAATCTTGTGTGATTTTCCTCACAGTAGTGTTGGATTAATTAGGAATTAAAAGGTATTTTCCAGTTACATTAAGAACATATCTCATTCTGTTCCAATTTTTCATAGTATTTAAGTAACTTGTACTTTGTACTGATTATTTTCATTTGTTCATTCACTTTTTATGTGTACTAATGTGTACTATCTTCATTACTTTATTTTTTTTTGCTTTAATTACAGCCATGTCACATCCAGTTCAGATGTGTTTGCTAATTCTTATGCATGGGCTGTATAAAAAGGAAAGTGGGCTTTACTCTGTTCTGTATTGATACTGAAGATGGAGTCTGGACAAAACTTGGTAGGATGAACATTTTAGTGGTCTCTGCTGTGATGGTGTAGGGATACAAATTAGTCTTTCATAGCGATACTTACCCAGTAAGCTTTGAGTAGGATGATGAACATGAAAAGAAATTGCAACCTGTGGACTACTAGGTGCCCTTAAACTCAGACATAACACATCCACCTTCATAAAACCTGGAACCATCTAAAACATATGCTTGCATAAAAGCCTCAATTACTTTATACTCAGCTGCACTTGCAACAGAACCTGAAAAGAAATTTAGAAACTAAGAGTAATACAAGGAAAAAGAAGTTTGTGAGGCTCAGCATGGCGAGAAAAAATTAAGAAAAAAATTATACCTACGTAGAATTAGTACAATATGAAGTGCTAACTCATACAGTTATTTTATACCACTCTGTTTTGAAAATTCCATAAGAATTCATAAAATATATTTAAATCAGGAGCTTCATTTCCCCACAGCCCTGTGAGACTCATTGGGGTCAAGCTTCCTGGAGACCATACAGGAAGTGGAACCAAATCACACCAGAGCAATGGATAGAAGACATATCCGCAGAACTTCACAGCTATTTCACAGCTGGGAGGTACCTCCCAGCATGGAAATACCAACAGAGAATAATGCTATATATGTATTTAGCAGAATGTGATCCACTCCATTGTATCCATCATGTGTCTTCATGGAAACAATGTGCTGTTGCACTGAACAAACACTGCTTATCAGAATTGAACCAGTTGATAAAGGATGGAGACATCCATTTAGTAGTAGTAGTATTTTCACAAAATAACTGTCCTTTGTGCCTTAATATTTTTCTTCTGGGGAGGTTAAAAAAAATACCTTCTAAACCACACTTGGGAGCAAACATTTATACAAGGGGACTAAAAGTTCTTAACAGAATTTAATAAAAATTTTGGATTTTGACATAGTCTCATAGAATTATTTTGGTTGGAAAAGACCTTTAAGATAAGTCTTCGCCACTAGCCTAGCAAAGTCCACCATTAACTATGTCTCTCTGTGTCACACCTACATGTCTTCTAAAAACATCTAGTGATAGTGACTCTTACCACTTCCCTGGGCAGCCTGTTCCAGAACCTGACAACCTTTGAAGAAATTTTCCTAATATGTTTCTCTCTATATACGTAATCTAAAATTTCACTTCAAATACTCCCTACTAGCTCTTACTTTCCTCTATCACTGGCTATTGTTTGCTAGACTCTTGGTGCAGAGCATTGTTTTTTCTCTAGTTTTTTATGTTGATTTGTACAATTCTGTTAAATTTAGTGAAATGTTCTTAGCATGATATGTGCAATTTTTGTTTTGTGCAATCTTGGTTGCTCAAGGATGTAAATCTGGTTTGATTTCTCCCACAACTTCCTCTTGCACTGGTAGATGCAATAAAAGAAATTTGTTTATAAGCACCTCTTAGTGGTACCGTGAATTAACATTCTTATGGGCACAATTGCCTAGATAAAGATTCTTAAGGCTTTCCTGTGCTTCTTGTGCCAGACTTAACCAAACTATGGGGTATACTGACTGTTCATATAATGAAATTCTGTAGTCTATAGTCTAAAAAGAATTGTTTCCAATCTCTTTATATTTAATAATATTATTATAGTCAGTCTGAGCACTCTTCCATTTTCTGGAGCCGAGTAGCAGTCAGACTACATGTATTTCTAGTACACAGTTAATATGGAGAGTAAAGATCACTTTGTAAATCTTGTGAAGATTTAAGGGAGCTCATTAACTTACACAGGTTCTCAGCACCTTAATTTAAATACATTTCTTCCTTCTTAACTCGAAAGGAAACCATCAAAACGTAACATCTAGGTTAATTGCAGAAAGCATATAGTTAATGATCACCAAAATCTCCAATGATAGTATTTAGTGATCATTATAATTGCAGAACAGTTTCTTCCATTTTTTTCCTGTGGCTTACCTGTGCCTTTTAAACATCTTGACTATTTCCAGGTACTGTATACATTAAAAATTGAAATTCATATGAACATCTCACAGGTGAGTAGATCTCTCTAAAATGCATTTTCTCTCAGCCTTCTATGCATATGCTTTTTTGGAATATGCTGAACAATGGTTGACAAGATTTCACTGTGTTGTTTCAGATCTAACATAAGAATTTGTGATCTGGGAATATATCTCTTGATACCAGAGTTGATTAGTTTACTCTTTATACTATTTTCTACACACTGCAGAATGTATAATACAGATGGTTACAAAGCAATCCATCATGTTTTAAACAAACACAAAGGATTGTTATTCAAATATTTCATTGTGGAAAACATACTCCTGTCCAACCAGAGTTAGATTTTCACCTCTTTTTTTTTTTTTTTTAAAGCTCTGCTTTAGCTTTCATTCACAGTGCTAAAAATATACAATGTTTAATCATGCAATCATTGGGAAGAATAAATAATATGCCACGGAAATTAAATCAATATTGAAAAATACAAGAAAGTTGCTTCAAACTGTTCTGGCTTGAGGGGTTAATGAATCAAATGGATCTGAAATAAGCTAGCCAGCTTACCAGCAAAGACCCTGCAGAAAGAAAATTGTTCAAAAAATACTGACGTAAAGTTTTCCTGGTTTTGATCTGGAGTGGATTTGCTTTCACTAAGAAAGAAAAGTAATTTATAAGCTCCTGCTGTTAGGAGACATTCAGAGTTAACTCCCAAAAAACCTTACAATTCAATGAAGTCTTAACTGCTTGCAGAAATCATCAATCTTTGCAACAGAATAGTATCCGAATATCTTGGGGTTTAAGACATGATTTTTATGTCCTGTAGCAGGATTGAGGAAGGTGATCCTTGAAGTTTGTTTACCTGTGGTTCCAGAGAATCCAAAGATACCATTTTTGTGCACGTAGGGAGAAAATAAATCTTTGTTACTTGTGTAGACAACTTGTGAATCAGAGAACAAGTAACATGGATTGTCCAATAGAAGCATCAACATGCACCCTGTTTGGGGTGGGGATGCCAGCTGGGGACTTAGACTGCAGCTACATATGTGTCAGTAGTGGGGCTGAAGTGATTGCTACCTCTGTCTTCCTGCTCACTGACAGACAACACAGACAATACAAAGAATAGAAATGTTGTGTTCCCCTTGCAATTGCTAAAGAGAGCTTGAAGAGTAACTGGCAAAATCGATAAAGAAATTTAAAAAGTAGACAAACAGATGCTAAAAAGCTGGAACCGGGGGATAGACAGATCATGAGCAATATTATAATGGCTTTTGTGGCAAGGGAGGCTTGATAGTCTACGTACCTTGCCCTTTGCTTCATCATCTGGATCCTGTAAAGACACCTTGCAGCTCACTAAGTGGCACCTGATGTTTGACAGACAACACAGCTCATGGACACACACTTCTGGAATGTGATTATGAGTGCGTGAACATGACAGTGTGGGTGAAATTGATTTTACTGTAAAATAAAGAAACCTT